>CM040401.1:18149661-18647161 GCA_022702515.1 Ilyophis sp. 1 JC-2022 | reverse complement strand
CCCGACCGCCCTGTTTTCCCGTGAGGGACATCCCGTGCCACGCCATCGAGTGAAGCGCTGTTCTCCAGCGGGGGTCCTCACCGCTCTGCAGCCCGCCGTGCGTGGTCAGGGGGGAAGGCCTCCGCTCTGCAGTGCGGCCCTTACGTGTGACAGTGTATTTCAGTCTTGTTATTGCAGCCTTGTTTATTTATGTTATATTGTGTCTAACCTTAGTGTACGCGCCTGGGCCAAATAAGTAAGTGTAAATGTAGCTGTGGAAGAGTGGAAGCGTGCTGGTGCGTCTGCTTCTGAACGCTTTGAAAAATCTTAATTCTCAAAGAGACTATCATTCTCAACATTGTAGTAATATTGGAGGATCAAGGCTGTGTGGTGGGGGCTGGTTTTATTTCTCCTCCATAAAAGAAGCCCTTTTCTAACGGCCTATAATCAATGTTTTTACATGCTTTTCTTTCTTCCGGTCTTAAGTATCCTGCTATTTTCTCAGAGTCGAGGGATAATTCTCCAGCTTTTTTTTTACACGTTGGCTTCAAGGCTTCTTTTTGTTGTATTCCCCATGCAAAATATATCTGCCGTTTACTTCTATGGCCCAGTATGGCCGTAAATAATGCCATGGAAAAATTTTGTAATTTACATATATTTGTTACATAATTATCCTGTACTAAGCCTGCCGGCTTCGCTCCGATTCACGCGGATTATTTACTTGTAGCGCATTCTAGGATGTGACTGCAAGAGGCAGGATAATTGTAGCTCTGCAGGACGTAAAACAGGTTTTCCCTGCCGTGTTGAGCCAGACAGCCACTGGCCACCGAACCCAGCTTGCAGTAAACTCATTTTTAGAGCGGGCTGCCGAGCAGAACCCAGCTTTATCACTCCCTGTCTCTGAGCGGATTTCACAGCTCCACAATGAAGTTTGGATCAAAAGGATTTAAGCGCGCTTTGGCCGCTCGCTTCAGCTAAGGGTTGGGTCAACCGTTTTTGGGTTAATAAAAAGAAAAATAGTTATGCTGAAGACGGCCTATCCTTCTGCCACAGGGAGAGATGAGAACACCGAGAGGGTATTGTGAGAGTGAATTACACACACGCACAAATGTGTGTCGTCAAAAAAAATTCCATCCCCATCAGGTTCGTTCTCTCTGGCGCGAGCGCGCGGGGAACTGTTTTTTTTCCCCCCCCCCCCCTCCCCGTAAAACTTCCTCCTCCGCGAGGATGAAGCAGATGGAACGAGATGGAAAAAGGCGTTCGCCACGCCTACGCCGACCTCACGAAGGACTCGTGCGCCCGTGTTTGTGTCAGCTACAGTTGGTTTCTGAGCCCTATTCTCACTTCTATGTCTCTGTGCTACAGCTGTCTGCAGCGGGGAGATCACAGACTCCGCGGGGGTGATCCTGTCCCCCAACTGGCCAGAGGCCTACGACAAAGGCCAGGACTGCATCTGGGGCATCCACGTGGAGGAGGACAAGAGAATTATGCTGGACATCCAAGTGTAAGTGGCCTTTTTTTTGGCAGCAGTCTACGGCAGCAGTCGAAGCAATAGCAGCGTTTAGCAGCGTGGTTTCGATAGGCGCCTTTGAACGACCACAGGCAAAGCGTTCTTTTCTTCCGCAAAAACTTTAGCCGGCCGTCAAACGCGGGCCGACGGGCTCCTCAATCTGACGGAGATTGAGGCCGTTTGAAGACGGGAGAGGCCAGCGAGTCGTTGACTGAAGCCTATCTGCAGTGTAGTTTTCCCGAGGCGTGCCCTGTCTGAGGACACATAGCCGCTGCCTTGGGTCAGCCGTGTACGCCGGGCTGGGGCAAAAACCCCCTTCTCCGATGCCGCCGTTTGAAAAGGAGCCTGCGGCTTTTCACGCCCCCCCGCGTGCACGTTCTCATTGTGTTCTCGGTTAACCGCGTTTCTCAGAAACCCCCTCTATGCTCTGCCAGGGCCACCGCTGACAGACTCGTACGCTTGGCGGTATTAATTCAGCGTTCAACGTGCGCTCTCCCTCCGCTCTGTGGAACAGCCTTGGCCGCTCTCTCACTCTGTCGTTATTGGCCCTTTTATTCAGCGCGTGAGCAGCATGGCAAACTGCAGCTTAGACGGCCAGGGTTAGCATGCACACTCAGGGTTAGCATGCACACTCACACGCTATTTCAGGTGTCCTTCTCGTCCGAAAGGCATCCCGCGCCCCGTACGATTTATGACGCGGCACGCTGGGTGTACAGTAAGCGTACGTTACGTGTACATGCGCGGGCATACGGTATGCGAGTGCATTTGTACGCGTGCGTGTGTGTGTATGTGTGTGTGTGTGTACACTTGTGCGCAGGCTAAAACAGTTTCAGCCATTTGCTTGCAGTTCGTCTGCTTCAGTGAAAGTCTGGGTAAGATCCGCAAGCGCGAGCCTTCCACGGTGATGCAGGCGTGTGGCGCCATGTCGATCTGTGCTGTTTTTGACCCTTGCTCTCGCTTTCTCTCTGATAACTTCACCGTCAGATCGTCACACCCGAGCTGAACAAAGGACAGAAATGAGAATGTGTTATTTCAGTCCTCGGTTTGTTTGGCTGGGCTTCCTGCAGACGGCACTGTACCAAACAGCTCTGTGCTACATCTCAAAGAAACACAGAGCACTTCATCTACAAACTGATTCCACATCAAACAGAGAGAGAGTTTGAGGAGCTAATGGCCGTGTCTAACACAGAAAAAGGAGGAAGGGAGAGCGAGACTACTTTACACACGAATGAGGTGTGTAAGTCCCGCCGAATTTAGTCCCGCCGTGCTGACGTTAAAAACAAACTCCTGAAAATCGCTTTTTTCTGTAGATCGTCCGTGTCAGTTGTGCCCAGTGGTGTTTTTCGCTGAGTGGCACACCTGGTTGCCAAGGACAGCAGGTAGCCGTACTGCGTGAGCCCCTTATAGGTTATTGAACCGTTTGGCAATTTTTGCTCTGTTGATGAAGATACACACATTTTTAAACGTTCCTCCTCTTTTTTTTTGTTTCTGCAGCTTTGGCTTTTGTGCGATGCCCGTATATTGGGCCTCATTCATGAAACGTGAGCAGAACAAATTTGTACGTAAATCGTTCGTATTTGCATTTTTGTCCGTATTTTGGTATTCATCAACATTTTCGTATCTGAGATTTGTTAGTACCACCGAACAAAATTTACACCTGCTCCGAAGCACACGTACCTCGTTCGTAAATTCAGAATGCCGGTAAATGTAGCTTCTGAGTGATAATTAGAATATGAATTTATTTTTATTTTCTGTTAAATTCACAAGACTAAATGTAGCCTTTGAAAAACACATTGCAAACTTAATAAATTATGATTGTAAAAAGCAAACACTTTAGATTACGCCTATTAATCAATTGTAGGCTATGAAGCTGTTTAAATAGACCCATAACGTAGTCTAATGAACACTCCCAGTAGCCTACTATTTTTTCAAAACATGTGTGGGACATTGTCGGGTGAAAGGCGGAGCTCGTAGGGCCTACCCCGCGGCCCCCTTGATTCGGACCTCGTTCAGCCGCGCAGCGCACAGCCTGTTGAACGCAGGTGTGAAGTTGCGGCTGCAGGGAGCGGCAAAAATCATGTTAAAGATTAGTTAAGATGCCTTCAATCACCTGAGCTAATATGGGACAACTTTTAGCTTGTTAACATTACGAGCTAAGCTTGTCACAGAGTTCGTTTTAACCGGTGGCATACGGTGAGTCTATACCGTTACACATTAGCGCCAGAGAGATATAAAATAAGGTAGCCCATGTGCTTACCCGATTCAAACCACAATTCACATGCACAGAACCCCAACAGAATTACAAAATGAATAACGTTTACAAAATAATAAAATTATTTATGCGCTCGTACGGTTATTTCCTGCTTGGCCTTTACTTTACCAGTTCATGATGCCGGTACTGACAATATTTAACTATTTTTTTTCTTTGATTGAACATCTGCTCATAAAACTTTGATTTCAGTGTCAGAATAATTATTTATTTTGCTTTTTCCGGGCCATTCTGACTAGATATGGACCTTTAAATGGAAGTGACAGCCTCCATATAAGGCAATTCATGGGCGTGAATTTATGCTAATCACAAAATAACGTGGACACACATCGTAAGTGAATATGAAAAAATCTACCTTTTCCACACGGTTTGATGAATCCGGCATAAATGTTTTGTATCAACTCCCTTCGGACATAAATGTAGGCGTATATTTAGAAACGCTTCATGAATGAGGCCCATTGTACAGCGTCCTTTACTGCAGACTAAGCCCTCTCAGTACCACGCCTTCCTTTCACGTACACAGACGCCCGCGCGATTAGAGACGGCGTTCAGGGACAGGGGCGCGCGTTCCGCCGGCTGTGTGTCACCCCCGGGGACGCTAAGCTTTGATAATGCTCGCGAGTACTCACAGTTATTCTGTGTAACACGGCCTACGTCGCCTGACTGGAGAGATTAACGATGGGACACAGCTGGTGTTGCGCGTGGCGCAGACAGGCTCGGGCGCTTGCTGTTGTTTGTAAGGGTCTGACAAAGGGCTCGTGTAGAGTCTGAAGAGTCTGGGCTCTAATGAGGAACCTGTGAAGGATACAGCGTGAGCGAGTATTATCTCTTAATCTGTCAAACCTTTTCCTGCAAGCGCCTGTTTTTCAAGAGTCACCCAGTGTGTAAACCTTTTGGTCCTTTTTCAACGTTAGATGCGGAGGCGACGCGAGCTTTGCCGGACATCTGACAGCCGTGTCTTGAGCTGCTCTTCTCTCCCGTTCGTCTGCTAATCAAAACGCGGTGGAAAAACACGCAGGCTTTCGAGCCCCCGGTCAGCCTATCCGTTGCGTACATTCCGGGCAACGTCTTATCTTCCACTTAGACGATAAGATGATCAAAGGCGAAATGAGGGAGCGCTCAGGCTGTGGTGTCTTATAATTAAGTAAGAGTCGGGCAGATGGAATTGTCAAGGCTGTGGCTGGGTCAGCCTGGCTCAGCAGAGTCTGCTGTAGGAAGCAGACGTCCCTCCCGCGTATCTAAACTGTCAGATTTGTGGAGTGGCATATGGAACATTATCGGCGAGGCACATCAAGTGAGACGTGCAGACGGAGGGGAACAGGACGCGGTATGGGACTCATCGCGCTTTTTATCAGCGGCATTTCAGCCTTGCTTCCTGTTGCTGCCTGGGAAAATGAGTGTTACATTGTCGGGTGGGTGGAGCTAAGTGACTGATAAGCCACGTAGAGCCAGTGCTACCCTATGTCCTCCTGCCCCTCATCAGCTCCCCTCTTCCTATTGGTTGAGACCTTCACCAAAGTTCTAACTCATGGCATCAGCAACCATCTGACCATGTGGTCCTGTTTGGGAATTTTGCCAGGGCCACAGGAAACTGCTATTGCAAATACATCTGACTGCAGGATGTGGGAGGAGTGGGGATTGATGTCAAACCCCACCCTTAAGTGACTCATACGTAGAGTCAGTAGAGTCAGTGCTATTCTATGTCTGTAGAGGCAGTGCTACTCTATGTCTGTAGAGCCAGTGCTACTCTATGTCTGTAGAGCCAGTGCTACTCTATGTCTGTAGATCCAGTGCTACTCTATGTCTGTAGAGCCAGTGCTACTCTATGTCTGTAGAGCCAGTGCTACTCTATGTCTGTAGAGCCAGTGCTACTCTATGTCTGTAGAGCCAGTGCTACTCTATGTCTGTAGAGCCAGTGCTACTCTATGTCTGTAGAGCCAGTGCTACTCTATGTCTGTAGAGCCAGTGCTACTCTATGTCTGTAAAGCCAGTGCTACTCTATGTCTGTAGAGCCAGTGCTACTCTATGTCTGTAGATCCAGTGCTACTCTATGTCTGTAGAGCCAGTGCTACTCTATGTATGTAGATCCAGTGCTACTCTATGTATGTAGAGCCAGTGCTACTCTATGTCTGTAGATCCAGTGCTACTCTATGTATGTAGATCCAGTGCTACTCTATGTCTGTAGATCCAGTGCTACTCTATGTATGTAGATCCAGTGCTACTCTATGTCTGGAGAGCCAGTGCTACTCTATGTATGTAGATCCAGTGCTACTCTATGTCTGTAGATCCAGTGCTACTCTATGTCTGGAGAGCCAGTGCTACTCTATGTATGTAGATCCAGTGCTACTCTATGTATGTAGATCCAGTGCTACTCTATGTCTGTAGAGCCAGTGCTACTCTATGTCTGTAGAGCCAGTGCTACTCTATGTCTGGAGAGCCAGTGCTACTCTATGTATGTAGATCCAGTGCTACTCTATGTATGTAGAGCCAGTGCTACTCTATGTCTGGAGAGCCAGTGCTACTCTATGTCTGTAGAGCCAGTGCTACTCTATGTCTGTAGAGCCAGTGCTACTCTATGTCTGGAGAGCCAGTGCTACTCTATGTCTGTAGATCCAGTGCTACTCTATGTCTGTAGAGCCAGTGCTACTCTATGTCTGTAGAGCCAGTGCTACTCTATGTATGTAGATCCAGTGCTACTCTATGTCTGTAGAGCCAGTGCTACTCTATGTCTGTAGAGCCAGTGCTACTCTATGTATGTAGATCCAGTGCTACTCTATGTATGTAGATCCAGTGCTACTCTATGTATGTAGATCCAGTGCTACTCTATGTCTGTAGAGCCAGTGCTACTCTATGTCTGTAGAGCCAGTGCTACTCTATGTCTGTAGAGCCAGTGCTACTCTATGTCTGTAAAGCCAGTGCTACTCTATGTCTGTAGATCCAGTGCTACTCTATGTCTGTAGAGCCAGTGCTACTCTATGTAGACTGTCAAAGGGTGTGGTTTGTCATCAAGCCACGCCTCTCCTGCAGCCTGCAGTCAGAAGCCTCTCGGTCAGTGGAGTTTCCCCTTCACAGTGAAATGCTTTTAGATAATGAAAGACAAGCAAATACAATCTATTTTGTAATCTGAGCTCCTCGCCACATACCTGTCTTCTTCCTCAGTGACCTGAGCTCCTGCACACTTGAGTTCTTTTCCACTTATCTGAGCTCCTCGCGACACACTTCACTAACCTGAGAGGAGAAACCTCCCCACCCGCGCAGCTCATCCGCCGGCCCCGGGAGCCGCGGCTCAGACCTTCTCGAGCGCGAGCGCGGGCCGGCATCGCGCGGGAGGCGGAAGGCGTCGCGCGGGAGCGCTCTTCCCGGTAATGAGAATGCTTTCACTCCCCCATAACCATTCATCAGCATGCCCACGCTCGCAATTACAAGGGAACATGGTGCATAATGACGGCTGATTAATTCGTTTAGCGCGGAACCGGAGGGCTCGACTGGCGCTCATTACCCCGCAGTGCGGCTGGCACAGACTCGGGAGGGAGGGCGGGCGGAGACAGGTGACAGGCACCGCACCTGTGCGGGGCCCGGGCCTCACCCGCTCCCTGCAGCCGCAACTTCACACCTGCGTTCAACAGGCTGTGCGCTGCGCGGCTGAACGAGGTCCGAATCAAGGGGGCCGCGGGGTAGGCCCGACGAGCTCCGCCTTTCACCAGACGCTGTCGATCTGTGCTTTGGCTAAACGTTTTGCGGTGTCCTGTATATTGAAAACACCACAGTGAGACAGGGGAGAGTTTCAGGTTAAAGTGAAGGAAAACGGATACGCACATACTTCATCAGTAAACAGAGAGAACGACGTCAGTCTGGTGTCTTGGATGATAGAGCCCTCTTGTGGAAGACATTTGAATTACAGGCTCACAATAACAGCCTAGGTCAGGGGTAGGCAACCCTGGTCCTGGAGAGCCGCAGGGTCTGCTGGTTTTTGTTGTTACTCGCCACTTAATTGATCAATTAAAGCAGTTTTTACACACTTAAAACTCGCCTCCCCTGGTTTTTTTTTTCTAAGTAGTTTGCTGTGTTTAGTGAAAAAAAAAAAAAAGCAGACCCCTGCGGGCTCTCCAGGACCAGGGTTGCCTACCCCTGGCCTAGGTCATGGACAATCAAATCTGGCCCTGGAGACTGGTAGTGCTACTAGTTTTCTTTTCCACTTGATAGTTAATTGATCGATTAATGCCACTGATTTATCATGCTACTGCTTGGCGATACGACCCTGCTAGAGGTCTTCTCCTATGAGCACACATCATGTGAATATAGTCAAGCCCCCCAGAAATCCACGGTAAAAATGTTACAATTCCGCAGTGTATTTTTTAAATTCTGCAATATTCTGCAACCATAAACAAAAATCATGTTAAAGATTAGTTAAGATGCCTTCAATCACCTGAGCTAATATGGGACAACTTTTAGCTTGTTAACAGAGCTAAGCTTGTCACAGTGTTCGTTTTAACCGGTGGCATACGGTGAGTCTATACCGTTACACATTAGCCTACTTATAATTGTGGATACATATAATTACTCTTCGCTCTCCACACCCACACTGTGTGTTTACCTGCCGATGGATTACTCAGATCGTTGGCGTACTTGTTCATCAAGGAAAACTAATTAAAACAGGTAGAGACCAATGATCAGTTTAAAGGGAAGTCTTATACTGGTAATACCATTGTTTTAGAGGGAAGTAAGAACCTCTCCATCGCTTGCAGCTGTAGTCTTAAAAAACGCAGAGCAACAGCACCAACTACCGTACTACGGCAGGCACCGGGGTACAAAACTAAGCTCAGTGTGGGGGAAATATCACTTTGCCTTTTAAGTGGTACACTTTTTATTCACAGTTTAGAGCAAACACCAAAATAAAACATTTGTGAAGAAATAACGACCACTCAAATGTAGTTCAAATCAAGGGTAATGAGATTAACTGTTAATTTAATCCAAGGCTGTGCGTGTGCAACAAAGTAAAAGCTTTGTGTTGGTTTTAATGTCATACAGTAGTGATCCCTATGTTCACACAAAGCCTAACCTACACCTCGCTGCTCAGGCTCATCAGGGGCTCTGGACCGAGGTCTCTGGTACCTCAAGAGCCATGGCTGCCCCCTCTATTGTGGGCATTTTTTGGCAGGGGACCTGAACATGGAGCAGCGTGGGTGCGAACACTGCTCCGAGAGGGGAGCAGATTTTAGCAGGAAGTTTTATTGAGGAAGTTTTCCCTCTCTCCCTTTGACCAGGCAGCCAGCCAAAGCCCCAGGGGTTGTTGTTTTTTTCCTTAACCAATGCCTACCTTTCTAATTAAAAAGAGAATCCGACAAACAAGAAAAGCTCATTTAAATTAATTGTTTAGGATAACTCCATTCCATTAGCGGCCCTGAAGCGACGCGCGCACGCTCCAGAGGAAATTCAATCCCACGCCGGGCTTACCGGCAGCTTTGGGACGCTAACGGTGCCCGGCGCAGGGACGGAGAGTCGCTGGGGCCTGACAGCTCCCATTAGAGCTCAGGCACTCACGTGGAGGAGACGTCAAAAGGCAGCCTGCTTCAGGGCCACCGTAGAGAGTTTGTTTCAGCGCCGCGGACAGCTCGCGGGATCCGGTAATCAGCATGCACGCCCAACGCCCTGCGTTTTTCACGGGCGTTTGAACACTCGCGCAGAGTCTGCAAACAGAGGGCGGCGATTTCCGTCCGACCAGACAAATGTTTTCATCCCATCGCACAGTGTAATGATTTAAGCGGCTAATTAAGACCTCGGTTCACAACCGCACCCCCTTGTTCTTTGTTGTTGTTCAGCACAGGAGCTGCGGTCAGCCTGCAGTAGGCTCTGCTGGGATTAGGACGGGCCTGATCCAGAGGCCCTCTTTTATGATATGGTGTATCTGTATTTGAGAGAGGCGCTCACACACAGTGTGCGATCGCGGCTCAAAGCACGGAGCATGTGGAAAACAAGATTACGGCAGCTTGGAGGTGGCCCCGCTCCTGGGCACCATGCCTATTATTGGCATTTATGGAGTGTGCGAAGGCGCTGGGCGTGCTGTGGAGATTTGTATTGAGGCTTTCTCGCCCAGTAAGAGGGTGAAATGAAGTTGCCCGGGTTCCTGTTTCATTTGTTATGCTTGTTGTTTCACGGTTTCCCGAGCAGCTGTTTCTGCATCTTTTACACACAGGGGGGGGCTGGGGCTACGATTCGGTCTCTAAAAGCATTCTCAATTACTCTCACACTCCTGAGAGAGCTGTGTGTGTGCGGGTGGGTTTGAGTGTGTGTGTGTGTGTGTGTGTGTGTGTGTGTGTGTGTGTGTGTGTGAGAGTGTGTGTGAGCACATTCCCCATAGTGGTTCCATATTGGTATGCACCTCAGCATGTCTCCCAGGCCTCCTGCTGCAGCTGTCATTATCCCCATGCTCTTTCGGCTGACAGAGCTGGGACGGTCCTGTCAAATGTGGATGTCTATGTTTTTATGTGCGTGCGCATGTGTGTGTGTGCGTGCGTATTTGTGTGTGTGTGTGTGTGTGTGTGTGTGTGCGCACTTCATAAATATTGTCCGACATTTTTTTCAAACCATTAATACACAACTGTTAGCTGATCACACGTGTAATGAAATGACAGTTATTTTTGTTGGTGTGCCACTGTGAGCCAGAAGTGACTGTGAGAGTGGAGAGGCAGTTTGTCCTGTGCCTCCAGACTATAGGGATGACTCATACAGCTTCACACCTGCAGATCCCACTCAGTAACTCTGCATCGGTTGTTCTTACGCTCAGGTGGAAACTAAGGAACCTGGTTCAGCTGTAATCGTGCTACAAACACATTGTGCCAGGAGACACCCGTGCCCATGTGTTCACAAAACCGGCTCCCGTGGCAACTGCTTCGCTTAAGCACACCTGTCCTCGTGATTGAAATGTCTTACAATAGCCTCAGGGACAAGCCCGTCTTTAAGCATCTTTGAATCTGCGCACTTGAAACGTTTGAAGCGCCGTCTTACTCTTTTGCCCTTATTTATTTTGCGGTCAAACCCACTGAGATGTCAAATCTTTTTTGCGAGAGAGATCGCGGGTAAAAAATAAAAAAAAAGACAGCATTATTTATAAATCCCGAGCGGTATAAAGCAAATAGAACTTGGAGACAATAAGAGCGTACGGGATAAGAGGAAGCGGGGACCAACGTTGCGTAATAACGAGCGTATTATGTAAGAATAAAAGGGAATTGAGTTTAAAATAGGATCAGCCGAGACTGCACGCATTTCAAAGACACAGCGCTGAGCTTTCCCTTACTGCGGCTCTCTGTACTGAGCACAGCTTGAAGTCGGAGCTCTTTTTATCGAGGCCTCATTGAACTCACACCGGGGGAGCGCTATCCAGTTTCACTTTACTTTCAAGGACGTGTGAAGTGGAGCCGGGTACTGGAAAGAGAGGCCTGTCGCGGGAAGGTGTGGCCACACCCGCGCGCCGTGTGTGCGGAAACTGATTAGAAATGGGATTTGCCGGCAGAGCAATCAGGCAGGTAGATTAATTTGTGCAAAAAGAGGGAAAATCTAAATGACCATTAAAGAGTTAGTCCTCTGGGTAGCCATCCTTCAACAAGTCATGCGCACCCGTTCATGTAAATGCAATCTGGATGCAGAATAAATCTTGTGGCGGGTTTGGGAGACAAGTGATGGATCGGTACGGGAGGATTGCTTTTACCCATAGCTGAGTGTGGGGGGAGGTTTCACGAGGTTTGCAGCACACAGTTGGTGCATATTAATGCAGCTGGAGAATCCAAACACAAAGGCTTTCTGTCGCCGTGTCAAGGTGCTCGCTCGCACGCTGGTGGAGTTTACCGCGTTCCACCAGCCCTGGAAGGGAACTGCCATTTTCCTTTTCTTCCCTTGTGTTTTTTTTTGTGCCTGTGCTTTGAATGCGCTTCCACTCTCTCGGCGTGCCTCGGGAAGGAAGCGGAGCGCCCCAACTTCATCATCTCTAAAGGTTAATGCCTTCAGAGGGAGGCGCCGGCAGCTGTACCCAAAAGTCAAGCTGCGACTGCTTCTCTTTTTATTACAGCTAAAAGATTATAATTCTGTCACAGAATGGTAAATGTGATGGGGGGGGGTGCTGACCTACGAGCAGGCGCGCTTCACTTTATCAAGACATAGCCATTGCAAGCTGACACTGTTTTTATTACTTTCCAGATATTTCATTTTATACATCTTTTTTTTTTTAGTTGAAGCTCATTTGTTACGGGAGAAATTTCCCGCACGTATGAGACAAAATAAAGCTGCAGAGATTCATTCTCTTCCCTCAGAAGCACGTCTGCCATCTTCACAGCGATGCGGTGTGTGAAAAGTGACAAGCATTGGCGCTCACAATAAGGTTTCATAACCCAAATGTATTCCAGAACCATTTTGGAAAGTCTAGAAGCTGCCCATGTTTGCTTTCAGTTCTTGCCATTATTGTTAAGCGATCTGTCAATTTACACTGCAGTGGGTAAAAGCATTCAGCAGTCACAGTGACACGGACTACAGAGTGTGGGTAAAAGCATTCAGCGGTCACAGTGACACAGACTACAGAGTGTGGGTAAAAGCATTCAGCAGTTACAGTGACACGGACTACAGAGTGTGGGTAAAAGCATTCAGCAGTCACAGTGACACAGACTACAGAGTGTGTGTAAAAGCATTCAGCAGTCACAGTGACACAGACTACAGAGTGTGGGTAAAAGCATTCAGCAGTCACAGTGACACGGACTACAGAGTGTGGGTAAAAGCATTCAGCGGTCACAGTGACACGGACTACAGAGTGTGGGTAAAAGCATTCAGCGGTCACAGTGACACGGACTACAGAGTGTGGGTAAAAGCATTCAGCGGTCACAGTGACACGGACTACAGAGTTGTTAAATGACTGAATATTAAAGGCATACTGAACTTTGTTAGAACATTATTGTATAGCTACCTGGCCCCGATATGAGTCGTAATATTCAAGCTCACCTTCATGACTTGCTCCAGTGGTCAGCAACTGGCCAACGAAGAATGACGTTTTTTCTCTCTCCATTCACTCCCATTGCATGGCGAAACAGGTCTCAAAAATACACTTTTGGCACATAAAAACAATGTGGATTATGGCGATATACGTACAAAATCACGACATCCGGAACCGAACGTTTGAAAAGATAAAAATCTCCATTTGTGATATTTTACACTTTTTCCAAACAAAGATCCGATCGTTAGCTTATTAACTTCCTTGTTTTGTTCTTCCGCCCGTAACGGTCCCACTCACTTCCTGAAGCGTGCCTTAGTAAACAAACCGAGCAACAAAGAAGCTAGCAACAGTTGCTAGTTTTCAGAAAATAGTTCTTCAAAATCAAATCAATCAAAAATTGGTTCAATAGTTTCAAACGTTCGGTTCCGGATGTCGTGATTTTGTATATCGGCATAATCCACATTGTTTGCATTCGTTTATGTGCTAAAAGTGTGTTTTTGAGAAAAAACGTCATTCTTCGTTGGCCAGTTGCTGACCACTGGAGCAAGTCACGAAGATGAGCTTGAATATTACAATTCATATCGGGGCCAGGTAGCTACACAACATTATGTTCTAACAAAGTTCAGTTTGCCTTTAAGTCGTACGAAAGGGAAATCATGTAGGGAATGTATTCATTATCTACATAGCAGAAATAACAAAATGGGCTCACTGACTCTGCCTTCATGGGAACCTTGGGAAGTCAGTGCCGAAGGCAGGTCGCTCACTGGTCATAAATAAGTGGAGGGAATGGATTTTAATCACGTCTGACAAATGCCCATCCCTTCAGCCTGTCTCCATTCTATCAGTGACTATCAATAGTTAATGAGTGCCAAGTGGGGGTCAAACGTCCCTTCTCCCTGGGGAGACGAAAACAGTCCTTCCAGAGTTAATCCATGACTGTCTCATCCTATTTTTATTTTTCTAATGAGATGCAGGTGACATTTCTTGAAATTATGCATTTATGAGAAGCCTTAGAATGTCTTGGAGAACAGTAAATTAATGATGAATTATTCAGTATTTATTTCTGACTAAAAGCGGGTCCAACCTGAACGAGATACAGAATTCCCACCATCCTTTTTCCAAGTATTTATTCCCACAGTGGCAGATAGGAGTGGGTTTGCCACTGATGAAAGAAAAATACACTTGTTTGATATTAAAATGGAGCTTAATGGTTAGCTCTTCTGAGAAATGGGGATTTAACTTCAACTTTTCAGCAGTACAGTTAGCTATGGCCTAGCCACCGAATCACGCGTAGCTTATTCCTCAGTCTTTTAAATACAGGCATAAACAGACAGCTCTTTAATGATGAGGATTCTGATCTTAGGCTAGGTCCCAGCAATGTTTTTTCAGTTGACTGGGAGTCAGAGATAAGAGGTGTGTGACAGAGTGGGGGTGTCGATCACGCCACCCCCTCACAACTGCCCAACAACCATACTTTGACGTAAAACGTGAGAGAAAACATCCTGCAGATGAACACATGTTTTACCGCCAGGTGGCAGTGGTCACGTTTGCCTCTTTCCTTTTAAACTCCCGCCACAGTGTGGAAGCCTTCCGCAGGAGGGGTGCCAAACCTCAGAAGGCCCTAGCCTCTCATTGGCCTGTTCAGTGCTGCCTCAGAAGGCCCTAGCCTCTCATTGGCCTGTTCAGTGCTGCCTCAGCGCAAATGCAGCCCCGTGGCCTTCTTGTGTTATGAAAGGAGATAATCGTGTCTGCTATGAGGGTGCTCGGCTGAAAATGGACGTGACAGTAGGTACGACAGTAGGTACGACAGTAGGTACGACAGTAGGTGTGCCAGTAGGTGTGACAGTAGGTGTGACAGTAGGTGTGACAGCAGGTGCGACAGTAGGTGCGACAGTAGGTGTGCCAGTAAGTACGACAGTAGGTACGACAGTAGGTACGACAGTAGGTGTGCCAGTAGGTGTGACAGTAGGTACGACAGTAGGTACGACAGTAGGTGTGCCAGTAGGTGTGCCAGTAGGTACGACAGTAGGTACGACAGTAGGTGTGACAGCAGGTGTGACAGCAGGTGCGACAGTAGGTGCGACAGTAGGTGTGACAGTAGGTGTGCCAGTTGGTGTGCCAGTAAGTACGACAGTAGGTGTGACAATAGGCTTTATGTTGGATCAGACTTTCTTCTCTTTTTGAAAGAGTAGGAGGCGCAGGTCTAGCAGCCAGGAAGGCTTTGTGCCAGCCACAGGAAGAAACTGCAGGGAATTTTACATTATTTTCCCCTTGGTGAGGAAGTGCTTTAGTGTTTAGTGCTTAGTTTCTCATAGTTTCTCAGTTTCTCATTGTCATTCCGCTTTTCTTATAATCATTCTTATCATGGTTATTTATTAAAGTTTTGTTATTTATATTCATTTCTAATCCATTTATTTTATGGCCACAATGATATGTTCAAATGTT
This sequence comes from Ilyophis sp. 1 JC-2022, assembly GCA_022702515.1. Classification (NCBI taxonomy): domain Eukaryota; kingdom Metazoa; phylum Chordata; class Actinopteri; order Anguilliformes; family Synaphobranchidae; genus Ilyophis; species Ilyophis sp. 1 JC-2022. The sequence goes on along the minus strand of CM040401.1, from coordinate 18,631,984 downwards.
CACATTTGAATTTGAATTTGACGGGACCTCCCTGTCGTCTGCCCGCAGGCTCCACGCGGGAAAGAACGACATGCTGACCTTCTACGACGGCGACGACCTGACCGCTAACATTCTGGGCCAGTACAGCGGCTCGCACCCGCGCTTCAAGCTCTACACCTCCATGGCCGACGTCACCGTCCAGTTCCAGACCGACCCCGCCACCAACATCTTCGGCTACCACAACGGCTTTGTGGTCCACTTTTTCGGTAGGCCCCACGTCCTCCGCCCCGCCTGGTTTTTGCGGCTCGAGGAGAATGCACCGCGGTGTGAACCGAGCCCAATTACTGAAAACCCTCCTCCCCAGGCTCTTGGCACCAGGCTTTGTGGAAATATTATTGAAACCACTAATTGAAACTTGAAACATTTTAATTAGAGCCTTGTTATAGATATGGCAGCTAGCACCACAGAGACGCCACCCTCCTCCTACCCACCCCCCTGCCTAATAGCTGAGTAACTCAATCATTTCTGTGAGGTGCTGTGGCAGTTACACTGAGGGAGAGAGGGAAGGTTTCAGGTGACCTTTCGGGGAGGTGGGGGCGTTGCAGAGAGCGAGACACAAAAGGACTGCCCACGCTGCAGCGGTATGCGGCAGGGCTGTTGTCAGGTGAAACGGAACATTCCAGAAAGACTCTGCAGGAAGTCCATTTGCACAGAGAGTGAGAGCGGCGGGAGAGCGGATGAGACCACCTGAGAGTCTGCGCACAGGTGCACGGGATTACGTGCGCGCGATTAAAGGGACGCGTCTGTCGACGTGCGGGGTGAGCGCCGCTGCCACGGAAAACTGCCCGCCCGGGGCGACGCCAAGACACCTGGCAGCCCTCTCCCTGGCACAGACCGCCATGCGCGATCACTGCAAATTGATGGCAGGCTTTGTACTTGTTGGGAGTTTAATTCACGCTCGCAGACGGGGCCGCCTTGCACTCTGCTGGCTGGATTTTGTTGTTGCTATTGTTGAATTGGAGCAGCAGTATTCTGGGTGATAATCTTCTATAAGTGCCGTGTTTCCTTTCAGCTGGAACAGAGAACACCCTGAGTCAGGGAGCGACACCCCCACCACCTGAAGGGCCAAGTGGGTCAAATTTCCCACCACAACCCTGGAGTTACTGAATGTATAGTCTCAGCCTCAGCCGCTCTGACGCACTTCGTACACAGCGTCTGATGCATAGGCTTGCATTAGCTGGGTAGGACTGTGGGAAACTGACAGTCAGCACTCATTGGCTAACAGCACTGTCAATCACAGGAGTGTGTGCGTATTTCCGGTACAACGCGATGCATTGGGTTTTATCAGTCCGCCGTTAAACAAGTTGTACTAACTAGCTCTTTTTCTGAATCGACCATAGACGGTCTGTGGTTGGTTACATTGCATGACAAACACAAAGTCTGGTCCATAGACTTGCCTAACCCGGTAAAGAGCCACCCACTTTGATAAGATGGTGCATTTGATTGACCAGACTGTGTGTTTATCACTGAATGTATGAACTTGTAAACATACAGGAGGCAATACTGTGTGCTTCCCCTTCAGTCTCATGCTTCAGATCTGACATACCGGTATCATTGCTACCTTCTCTCTTTCTCTCTCTCACTCTCTCTCCCTCTCCCCTCTCTCTGTCTTTTTCTCTCTTTCTCCCGCTCTCCCCCCTTTTTCTCTCTCTCTCTGTCTCTCCCTCCCCTCTGTCTTTTTCTCTCTCTTTCCCCCTCTCCCCCCTCTTTCTCTCTCTCTGTCTCTCTCTCTCCCTCTCCCCCCTATTTCTGTCTCTCCCCCCTCTCTCTGTCTCTCCCTCTCTCTCTTTCTGTCTCTCACTCTCTCTCCCCCTCTCTCTGTCTCTCCCTCTCTCTCTCTGTCTCTCACTCTCTCTCCCTCTCCCCTCTCTCTCTTTTTTCTCTCTCTCTCTGTCTCTCACTCTCTCTCCCTCTCCCCTCTCTCTCTTTTTGTCTCTCTCCCCCTCCCCCCCTTTTTTTCTCCCTCTCCATCTCCTCCCTCTCTCTCTCTCTCTCTCTCTCTCTCTCAGAGGTCCCCCGTAATGACACCTGTCCCGAGCTCCCGGAGATCACCAGCGGGTGGAAGAGCACCTCACACCCAGAGCTCATCCACGGCACGGTGGTCACCTACCAGTGTTACCCAGGGTTTCAGGTCGTGGGCACAGAGATCCTCATGTGCCAGTGGGACCTGACGTGGAGTGGAGACGTGCCCAGCTGTGAGAGAGGTAAGGGCCCACCCTCAGTCTCCGCCCCCTCTCACATGACCCGGAGAGACCACAGGAGTTCTTATCTGAACAATTGTCTTCTTTTTTTATTTATTTTTTTCCCAAGAAAATAGATTTTTTTATATATACTGTATATATAAACAAGGCCACTGAAAACAAAATTGCATTGTGTGCCAAGGTGCCCCCTATCGCCTGCGTAACAGTTTTGATCTTTGAATGTGTGGGAGTTTAATCATTCAGAACCTCGCAATCTGTGTCCTATCAAAGCAATGGTGACACACAGTAAATTCGATGCCCGCGGCGCTAACAGAACCATGTGCTCCACGCTCTGTTAACTGACACAGGTTCCTGCTCACATTCTCCACCCTGCAGAGGGAGGGTGGGGTCACTGACTGGGTCACACGAGTTCTCATCTCCGCTCCAGCGCCCCGGACGAGAGCCGAACGGCACGCGGTGGACTTTGTTCGGAGAGAATTTGCATTATTCGTGCCGTCGCTGTCGTACGGATCTCTGCTCTGCCCTGTGTGTTCTGCTGGGGTTCAGCGAGGCCCCTCTGCCATCGTTTCGGGGGCGTTCTCTAGCGTGGTAATAGCGCTGCGCTGGGTGAATAGACACAGAAGTGTGCAGTAATGAGTTGGGCTCCATTCCCGCTGTGCCCAGCTGTCGGCTGACGGTCACGGATATGCGGCGCAGGGCCCTGCCATGCAGTCCGGTGGCTGCGGGTCACGGAGGCGCAATGTAATCGGCAGTCCGCCCGAACTAGAGGGAGGGGCCTGTCCCCAATCCTCGCCTCCCGCTCCCACATAAGAGGCGCTCTGGCCCTGCCCCACAGTGGGGGGGGCGGGGTGGCGGGCCAAGACGCTTTATTCACACCGCTCTGCACTCATGGAGTGCACCACCCTGTGCTGGTCCCGACCTACCGACCCACTGGATGGGGCAGAAAGTTCATCTTTCTCTCTCTCTCTTTTTGTCTCTGTCTCTCTCTCTCTTTTTCTTTCTGGCCCCTTCTTTTGAATTTGGCATGGGAGTTCACCTGAGACTAAAGTCCCTCCAGCACATAACACAGCATCCCTGCTGAAAGAGGAGGCTGACCTGCAGTACTGACTGAGGGCAGAGAACAGAAACAGCACCGGTGCATGACTGTGGCCGTTCCCACGGTAACGCTCTGCCACACGCACTGTGCCCTCACAGTGTGCCAGCCGTGTGAGGGGCAGGGGCCTGGCTCGCCCAGTCGAAGCTCAGATCAAAGTCCGCAAGAGCTAGACAGCGACCGAGCAACGGGACGTGCTCTCAGCACTCAGCTCTCAGCATCCGATATGATGCTCCACCCCCTAACCTGTGCCCTGCCCACCCACCTTCCACCCAGGGGGAAGTCTCTGAATTATGCAGCTCTTATGCTCACGTCTCGGGCACGTCCCTGCCTGGCCTGCTTCCAGCCAGCATCGCCGCAATCTGAGGACTAACCGTGCCGACGGGGCCGTGCAAAGACTGGCGCGCTCTTCGTTTCTCCATTACTCTGTTTTATAACTATACCAAAGTCATTTATGTCAAAGCAATAGTCACGGTGCATTTAACAAGCAGACATTTACAATCAGAGCCTTAATGGAAAACAGTAAATCATTTGGGTATGGCTAATTACTGTAGCAGAAATGTGCCGTGCGGATATGTACACAGAATGCTACTCTCGCCTCTTACCCGACTTAAAGCTAGATAATGCAGGCGCCACCTACAGGCAAAAGATGCAATTTGCTCGAAGAATAAAGGGTGCTGTGAGCAGTTAAAGTTCAGGGCTCTGAATCATTGAATAGTTGTAATAAGTGTGAGAAACTCACAGAACTACAGAACTGGAGTGGTCCTCTGGAGATGATACTGGTGGACCTGCCACCTTATACCCCAGAGAAACCTACATTAATTTAGTCTTTCTTCTTAGAGACCAAGTGCGCTCATGGTTCTATATTTGTGACTCATGACTTTTGGAGACACCACCCAGAATATCAGGGGTCCACATTCCGTTTTTTCCTGTTAATACAGCCAGTTTGGTAGCAGTTGGATACAATGAAACCATAACGCTGGCTTAACCCAGTATGCTAACTCCTGAATGTGATATGCTCCAAATCTTGCTAATTCCTTTATGTAAAAACTGTCACAAAATGTTATTTGTTATTCAATAGGCTATTTGCCATTACATATCCTATTTACCTGTGACAACTGAATAATCTTCTTCTTGCGTGAATCTAACTTGTGAATCTATAGTGAACATGAAGATAATTTCAGAGTTGTTCAGTTCTAATTAAGGCTACATTCACATGAATAGCCTACGGTTTCCATCATTTATATAAAAGTTTCTGAACATAGTTTCTGCACAAGTGAGAGACATGACAGTGTCGAGGGTCGGTCAGATAACCGTGCTGCTTAGAGTAGCCCGTGTCGCCCCTTTCACACCGAAGTCGAGCCGTGTCCGACCTGCGTAAATCCAGGGTCGTGAGCAGGGTCGGGGACCCGGGTCGGACAACCCGGGCTGACCCTTTCACACCAAAGTCGAGCCGTGTCCGACCTGCGTAAATCCCGGGTCGTGAGCAGGGTCGGGGACCCGGGTCGGACAACCCGGGTTGACCCTTTCACACCAAAGGTAAACACGGTTTTAACCCGGGTCGTTGCTTCGGTATGAAAGGGGTATCAGACTCCTGGATATTAAATGAAATAGGCGGCATTTATTTTCCAAATAATTGTGCCTAACGGCCTCCATAACTGACCTCTTTTCTGTTTCCATCAGTGACGTCGTGTCCAGAGCCTGGGAACCTGGAGCACAGCCGCAGGGTGATAACCGGCAGCCATTTCTCTGTGGGCTCCACGGTGCAGTACGTCTGTAACAAGGGCTACGCGCTATCTGGCAGCAGCCTCCTCACCTGCTACAGCCGAGACTCGGCCATCCCCAAGTGGAGCGAGAGACTGCCCAAGTGTGTTCGTGAGTAAGACCAGACCAGTCCATTCACTCAATCTCGCGTACACAGAAACCGCTTTCTCACACGCACACACACACACACACACAAGCACCATGGAAACAGATTCACAAATACACAGACACTGTCCTGCAAAGACGCTTTTACAACATCAATGTGAAGACAGTGTTTGCATAAGAAATGTCGCCACCTGCTGGATTTGTCATCTATGACAGGCAGCCCTTAAAATCAACACCACAGCAGGAGTGCAGCACAAAAGCAGCTGAATTGAAACATGGTTATTTTATGAAATGCAGATTCCACAACATCGTAAGCAGTGAAAGAGCAAACGTCTGTTTTAGCCAAAGGGTTCTGTCATAACGGGGGAAATAACAGAGCGACGGAGAAAATAACAGAAAATAACTGACGTCTGTTGAAACACTGCTGGACGTTTTCACACGTTCCACAGAGAGTAGTAGCTCTCACGTTTATGCTGGTTGCGCCGTTTGGGCTGAGGGTATATTCATCAAGGGTATTGTTGCCGCACAAAAAAAAGAGCAAATTATTAAATACAGTCATCTCCATAAATGTGTCTTTTTAAATTAAGTTTCTGTAAGGAAAGTTTCTGACCAACCTTAACTTCAGTTGTTATTGAATGAATGGCTGAGTGAAATCCAGAGGCTTAATCTGTCCAAAGAGAGCGTGTCTGGGTGCCGTGCCAGTGCAGTTTGTTATGAGTACGGGCCATGTTGTTTGAACAGCTAATTGAGATGCCAGCTTTGTGACCGGGCCAAACGGGCTAATTAAGACTCTGTCAGAGTCCAGGGATGAACAAAGGACAAAAAAGCCAGGATGGATGACTGACAGGGACAATGGGACGGGCTTGGTCCCGTGTGTCCTTTTGATCGCCAAAAGCATAAGCGCCAACATCCGTTACTCCTGTGTGGCAGCTGCACTGGGGAGGGAACAGATGTCCCATAATCCCTCAGCTTTCACAGTCACACCTGCCAAGCTTTATTACATACGACTCTGTTTACCTTTGGTTGCCATACTGAGCTTTATTTGACCTTGGGCCAAGGTGCGGTGTTGAGCGTACCGCTAACTTTTGTCCTTGCATTCGAGCGCTACTAGCTGAAGGAGACTCAAACGATGTTCGGGGTGCCGTTCCGTTTGTCTGTCCTGCAGTGGAGACTTACGAGCCGTGCAGGAACCCTGGCGTTCCTGCTTCCAGCATCCAGAGTGCAGAGAAGCGGTTCTACCAGGCGGGGGAGACACTGAGCTTCTCCTGCACGAGCGGCTATGAGCTGCAGGGACAGTCCACCATCCGCTGTGTCCCTGGACACCCCTCACAGTGGAGCAGCTCGCCCCCTGCCTGTAGAGGTAGGAACTGCGGACTGAATGTTTCCCACAGCTTCATCAATACATGGTGACAATAGTGCCAGCATTTAAAAAAGCGGTTTGTGGCCATATTTTAGCGCATATTATGCATTCGCCTCTTCTCGGTTTTAAGTTTTTAATGTACTTGTTATCTTTACTTGCCATTTTTTCTGACAGCCTAATTGCTTTTCATCTTTTTTCCACTCTGTTCACAAGAATGCCTTTTCTCTTCTCAGCATCCTCCTTGGACTACTTAAATGAACGCCGGCTGGATGGTAAGTGCAGTTAGGAACTGAAGCCTAATCGAAAGCACAGTGACATCATCGCTGCATCATGCTCTGAGTTCAGAGACAGATCGAGTGTCAATGGACTGTGGGAGAACGGCAAGCTGTCTCTCTGTACAGAGACTCATCTGGGGCTGCTGGGTGCATACCTCATCCTGTTATAACACTGTTATAACACTGCTAAGGCCAGTTTATAGTCTAGCGACAGAGTGGGATGGATCGCAACATAACGCACGAAAACCAGATGAGATTCATTTATAAAAAAGCAAAAAGCAATGCCAGTCACATGCCACTAGGGGCACCAGGTAGAGGGCTCGGCATGTAACAATTATCTCCTGGGTTGCTCAGGAAAGGGACGGTTTCAGTGGGCTGGGATGGCAGCATCTCATTTAGAATTAGTGACCCCCCCGTAGTTTGTCCGCTGTGCTGCACATGAATCGTCTTCCTTCGACTCATGTCTGTGCAAGTCGGACTGGCTAACTGCAGAGTGAGTGTGTGTGAGAGTCGGACACAGCGCTGAGGAGAGTGTGTGAGAGTCGGACACAGCGCTGAGGAGATGTGTGTGAGAGTCGGACACAGCGCTGAGGAGATGTGTGTGAGAGTCGGACACAGCGCTGAGGAGATGTGTGTGAGAGTCGGGACACATCGCTGAGGAGAGTGTGTGCAGCGTGAGCATTGTTCCAAAATGAATAGAAAAAGCAAAGACAGCGTTAAAAAAACACTCATCTTTGAATAATTGTACCAAGTGGTAACCAGTGTCGGTTGGTGTAAAAGGGAAGTGTACTGTATCGTATTTAAAAGGGAAGTGTACTGTATCGTATTTGACTGACTGAAGGGTGCTCAGGAGGTCACTTTATCACCATTGTGTTTTTCTTTAACCTTTTTTCTGTCATGCAGTTTCCCATTCAGAACTAAGGATGGAGGGGACAAACATAGCCATTGCCATCTTGATACCTGCTGCCGTCGTCATGTTGGTCATTCTTGGGATTTACCTGTATTTCTCAAAGTAAGACTGCGAGTTGAACCACAGTAGGACCTCACACGTGGTGCGATTGAACTATGTGAACATGATTTGCGACTCATCTTTGGCATGCTGAGTTTTGTTGGTTCCTCTTGTGATTATAATATTTTTTTTGTTCCTCAGAGTCCAGGGGAAATCCTTCCGCCTGCCCATGTCCAGCACTCCGCCGTACGACCACATGACTGTGGAGTCCGCCTTCGACAATCCCATCTACGAGACCGGAGTAAGTACGGAGGACATGAATCTCCGAGACGTTGACTCCCAGAACACCATCGTTTTGTCCTGATCACCCCTGCCCGACACCTGCCTGTCATCCCATGACTCACCACCAGAGGGCAGTCCACTCCATGAGTCCACACTGAACATTCCTTCACCAGCATTGCAGTCAGTCTGCGTACCCTCTTGCCCAGGGTTTCCTCCAACTTCCCGCCCGGTTAACAAGCACTTGCCAGCCCTGCCATTCAGTTTTAACCTACCAGTGCTAGTGAAAATTTCATATGCCTTCCAGACAGTTGAATTTTTCATTACGGCCGGAAAGCATGTCAGTGCTGCTGCATACCTAGTGTTAATGCATGTCAAGCACTAGAGTTGATGCAACAGTGAGGGGGAGCAGCGTGGGCTGTTGCCCTGAACGCTGTTATTGGGAGCGGTACGTTCAACCTTCAGACTTGTTTGCAAGAGCAGTGCAGTGCACTGCGATGCTTCTCCTTCCCTAGTGCACTGCGATGCTTCTCCTTCCCTAGTGCACTGCGATGCTTCTCCCCGACGTTAGAAAAACAGAGAAGTAAATAAAAAAACGTTTTGCGATACTGGGCTCAAGACTCAGATTTGTAGTCTAGTGTAAATAAACCCTTCCAAACACAGACTTCCCATCATTCTATTGAAAGTTGTCTTGGTTGTATGTGCGTTGGGCTTATGGTGTGCTTTCTACCCATGTGTTTTCTCTGTGCTATTTTGGAACGTGAATGTCTATTTTTCATAGAATATGAGAGAATTTCCCTGAGTGGAATCAAAATAAATAGAGGTTAAAACCCTCAAAGAAACACACAGAAATGTTGAAAAAAAAGGACGTACTTGCAATAATTCTCTTTGTGGTTTTATTCTTATTGTTGTTTTTAAAAAGCCAGCAGCTACTAACCACATAACGATGTTCAACTAAATTTATTTAACGAGGGTGTTGTGGGTAAAGTATGTACAGATCTTCAATAAACTTTAAATAACAGTTCAAAATGAGGAATGTTTATTTTTTAAATGCAAAGATTGTGCACTGTTCTTTTTTTGAGTAATTAAAATGACAAGCTAGCTGTAATCCAAAAGATTTGTTTTGCCTCAATGAGTTGAGTCCATTTTAAGTTATTATAGCAGATTTTTCAATTTTCTAACATTTTGCAATATATTGAGATATTGTTACTTCGCAATAGTTAAAATGCATCATGCAAAAAAAAAAAGTATAAATAAAAAATAATATATATATTAGTGCACTTCTTTGATTAGTGCACTTCTGTTTAATCCAGTCATTTCTTTCACATGGTTGTATTTTATGTGTAATATAATAAAATTCATACTTCCAGTATGGTAACCTACAAAGGACTGTGTACAGTTGCAGCTAGCAAAGCAATTCAGAAAATAATCATTTTTGCAATACGCATCACACATTTTCATTAGAATGTTTACTTATTGTATATATCCATATGTGTATATATTTTTGAAGTGCATTTTATGTGCTTTGTTTCCATATTTTAGTGCGGTTCCATGTGCAGTGCGTACATTCAGATAATATTCAAGTTAATGACTAGACATAATTCTATTTTTGCGTAACAAAAATAACGATTCTCTTCTATTATAATGTCAGTAGAGCACGGTCAGTGGCGATGGAGTACCTTTGTTACGCAGCATACATCATCTACTGCGTGTGATGTGTGTGAATGTGTCAGCCTGCTCCAAGCTCATCTTACATTCAGGCGCTATCATTTGGGATAAACATATGGCACTAAATGATGCCCCTAAATCACCATCTGTGTCGCCATACTGCATGTTCATATCCCAAATGGACTGAAGTGAAATGTCTGCTATTGCCGCCGCATGATGATGAAGCTGAAAGAACATGACTATTGCATAAACCATTTTGTAATGTGCACATTTGTGGACCTAAGCGTTCCTGAAAACCAGTAAAACAGTCTCACAGAGGTTCTTGTAAAGGAACTGCTCAAGACAGATATCATCCAATGTTACTCCTTGCTCAGATGCTTACAGGCCGTTTCTGATATGGGAGCAGCAGGCTCTGTGACTGTGTTTTTGCTCTGTGTGTTCAGATGGATGTGTGTGGTAGCTGGTAGGAAGTATGAGGAATGGGTCAGCCCGGCCTTTATGACGGGCCCCAAACCTAGGGTCCAACTGAGCAGCTGCTGTATTTGTCTCACTCTCTCCCCGCTCCCGTTCGCTCCTGTGTTGGACGCCATGGTGACCGGGCCCCTCCTCTTCTCTCCCCTACACTGCCATCAGCCTCGGCTCGTGCTCACTGATTACTAATGACTGTGTCTGTCTGTCCCCCTGCGACTGCACCCTCGCCAAGAACAACGAGGTGAGGCCCCACGCCGGCGCTGCCTAGCAGCATTAAACGCTGTCCCTTCCAACACACACATGCACAGACACACACACATACACACACACACACACACACACACACACACACACACGGACATGCACACACACAGACGCACACACACGGACACCCACACATACACACACATGCACACACACACACACATACACACACGGACATGCACACACACAGACACACACATGCACACACACATGGACACACACACAGACACCCACACATACACACACATGCACAGACACCCACACACACATGCACAGACACCCACACATACACATGCACGCACACACACACACACACACACACACAGACGCACACACACGGACACACACACGGACACCCACACATACACACACATGCACAGACACCCACACATACACACACATGCACACACACAGACGCACACACACGGACACACACACAGACACCCACACATACACACACATGCACACACACAGACATCCACACATACACACACATGCACACACACAGACATCCACACACATGCACACACACATGCACAGACACACACACATGCACACACACACACGGACACACACACACACGCACACACACATGCACAGACACCCACACATACACACACATGCACACACACAGACGCGCACACACGCATGCACACACACACACGGACTCACACACACACACATGCACATGCACACATGCATGCACACACACACACAGATGCACGCATACGCACACACGCACGCACACACACACAGACACACATGCACGCACACACGCACGCACATGCACACACTCATGCACACACATATGCACACACACACACGTACACACACACACCGACATACACACACGCATGCATATGTACACTCACACACACAAACATACACGTGCGTGTGCGCACACACACACACACACACACACACACACACACACACACACACACACACACACATTCAATCTGGCCTCTGGTGTCTGTCTTTCTCTTCCACCGTCTCCCCATCACAGCACTCACAGCAATCAGTGCCTGTACATGATGAGCGAGGCCCCTCCCCCGTTCACCATTGGCTGCCTCCTCAGTGAATTGGGCTCAGAGCAGTGTCCCACAGATTAATGCGCTTGAGCGTGTACACACTGGCCTACCGGAGAGCCATTATCACCATCTCTCAGGTGTAAATGAAAAAACCTGTTTCAAGGGGCTTTCCTCAACTTATGCGCTCTATTTATACATGCCACTTGGCATCTGATTTAACGCAGTGGGAAGCGCTATGGAAACCTTTCTGAGACATGATGGCGGAAACATGGCGCTCACTGGTTACAACTGTGTGGACTGACGGGGCATGGTGGGAGAGGAGGTGGGGCATGGATGGGCATTTCATAACACATCATATGTGTAACTGAAATTTTGATTGTTGTATTTTGTACAAACGTCATTTGTTGGCACCAGCACAATTGTGTTTTTAACTTTAATTGAATTCTATATCTTCACACACTTCTGCGTTGTAATGATTGTCCTAAAGAACCGAGACGGGATTCTGGAGGTCCTTAATGTAAAGCATGACTGTACACATTATTGTAGAACTATAGTACCCTCTGAACTGAGATGTGTTGTGCAGGTTTTGGTATGGGGAACTGATCTAATGAACATCGGAGCTTCTCTCCCTATTAATATCCTACCTGTGTCAAACTAATCTGTTCATGTCAATCATTGTACAAATTTACAATTAACATTTTACATTACATTATAGTCATTTAGCAGACGCTCTTATCCAGAGCGACGTACACACACACACACACACACACACACACACACGCCTCTGGTGTCTGTCTTTCTCTTCCACCGTCTCCCCGTCACAGCACTCACAGCAATCAGTGCCTGTACATGATGAGCGAGGCCCCTCCCTGATTTTCTTTACCTTTTTGTTTTTATTTTACTTCTATCATTATTACAAAGAACTTTTGAACTTTTTCCTCACTGAACTTATTTGTCGCCAATAGATGTAACTGCATATTTATTTCCAAACAGAAATGTTTTGACACTGTGCCAAGGATCATTACTGTTTTAGAAATGTAAAGAATGCTGCACTGGCTTTTGCGTCGTATCATTTTTAGTAGGTAATAATAACCACTTCTTGTGCATTGAAAGAGCAATAGCGTGCGGTGCAGAGCAGACCTAGGCCTGCCTTCATCTGCCTTCCCATACAAGTCCCCTCTCTCTCATTTAGTTGTGGCTCCCCGAAAGAAAGGGCATCTGATGATGTTAATGATATGCGGTCTGCCGCAAGGTGACTGTGTGCCATTGGTGTCAAACTGGTCATTGTGGGCCACGGCAATTCTGTCCTTGTAGTCGAAAGTCTCCGAGTCAGAAATGGCCGCCGTGCCTTTTTTTGTAGTATATATTTTTATTCTTAATCTCAAGTGGTTTGAAGCAAAAGAACAGTCCCAAAGTATTTCTAAACTAATATATTTCTGCAAGCTTGTTTGCTTTCAGTTTGTGCTGCATTTCCTTGTTTTTAAATATGTATTGTTTGTAACCATTCTCCTTATGGATTTACTGTGATTGTATTAATGCCGGTGCAGCCTTTACGAATGCAACTGTCTGAGTGTCCACTAAAAACACTTTGTGTTTCACTTCTGCAGGAGATGAGAATACGAAGAGATTTCAGAACAAAGGATATTTGGCCTTTTTTTCTTTTGCCTTGTGGGACTTTTTCTGCACCTTTCACCTCTCCCATTACTCCATTGGCTATTCCTGTTTCCCTCCCTCTGTCTTCCTCTCCTCTCCTGGCTGCTATAGATACCCGTACCTTCAGAGGGCATCTGCCAGCACTGCAAAGTGTGGACAAACATGGTGTTATTTTTGTAGAGCTTCTGTAATGATGGCTTAGTTTCAGTCTTTGTACACTTTCAGTCCTGTAATAGAGTCCAGCAGTTAAAAATCCTAAAAGGAACAAAACGACATTTTTATTTATTGTATTACTTTGTATGATGGTATTTATAAATGTTACCAGCCATAAACAGTTCATAAACTGGCCTAAATCTGAATATAACACAAATCAGTTGGAATTATCCCTTAATCACCACGCAGCAGATGCATTGTAAATACATTTGCGCCAGCATGATCTTAACATTGCTACAGTAGCTCAAGAAGGACACTTTTTTTGAACATCTCTATTGTGATTACTACAACCTTCCTGTTGCACCATGGGATATCTGCATGGAGTTCCTGACCTGACACAACTGTAAATAAACCATTGAAGGTTTATCTGTGCTTTCCCAAAGGAAATGGCATGCACTCTCCTCACACCCAACCTTCATTCACATGTTGCCAGTTGATTTCTGTGATGCATAATTAGTAACATGGCTTGGTGATTTGTGCAAAACAATGATATCACTGACATTATACCAGACTAAACAAAGGTGGGTTAAACGTCATCCCTGGGTATTAATTATTTTCTGTATTGTGTAATTTTATGCGGACCATTTCACACCCCCTTTTACAATTTTAGCCTGTTCCAAATTTACTGGGCAGAAATAAACAACAACAAAAAACAGTTACACAAATAAATATGGTCGCCTTCCAATATTTATTTGTGGTTTTAGTGTTACATTTTAAGTTCTGAAATGAATAGAAGCCAAACTATTATGTGGCATCCCATGCAGGGGATTCTTGCCTTTCCATAAAGTCAAATGGTTATATTTTGCTCCTTTTTTTTCTCCCATTATTTACACCTTCTAGATCAGAAATACATGGTTATTGATCAAGTTCATAGGCACTGGCAATAAATATTTTGGCCGGTCCAGGTATCAGAAATATTACTGTCAGGGATTGTGGCCAGAGACCATTCCAGCATCCCTGTGGATTTAATGTGCAGGCCTCCCAATCAAGATGTGTTCAAATGTTTACATTATCTTACTTTTTATTATTATGACCTAACCTGCACATGGCTTCAGTTTGCATGTTAACTAATATGTATTCCCTTTACATTTGATCACCTCCAAGTACAAGAAAGCTTCTGCTAGTCTCCATTTATGCCCCCAACCCCTAACAAGAAAGCTTCTGCTAGTCTCCATTTATGCCACCAACCCCTAACAAGATGGTGCCTCAAAAATTGAATGAAAGGGTAATGGTTGCAGACAAAGACCTAAAATAATTGTTTTGACTTTTTGGAAAGCAGAGGTAATGTTCCTTCATTGAGAATGCTTGTTCACCATGCCATTGTAATACGGAATGAAGTGCATGGAAGATTTTTTTTTTAGGAATGATACATCCAATAGGAAATTCACCCAGTTCCATTTAAACCAAGAGTCCATTGTGGAGTGACAGAATTGGCTTTGTTCCACCAAGGATAGGGGTGTTTAACTGTCAGTTGCTATACCCTCCGATCGCCACTAGTTCTCCGGGAGCGCTATGTGCGAGAGAGTGAGCTTGTCCAGGAGGCGCATATGAAGACTGCATGCACTCCAGTTCCAGCACCCTGGCGCACGGCTCCACATATCATCGCATACCACAAGACAAGAGCCACAATTCAGAGAGGATGGTAAAGACAGTATAGAAAGTTTCAACCAAAAAAGATTATTCTGTCAATACGTAAAAGTGGAGAAAAGTAACAGTTATGTTTTATTCATTTATTGTAATAGTGAAGACATCACCGTGGCAAAATTTTGTCGGAGGTAAGATGCGGTGATTTAATTCACTCTTTAGTTTTCAACCCTTAAGTAATACTGGGCTACCAGTACGTTCTCAAGTCTGGTCAGACCCCCGTGGTCATAAAAAAAAAAAACGTGCACTTGAGCCCTCGCACGACAGAAATACACTATCAATGTCACCGTTTTATTACACAATGTATTGAGTCACTGCTTTTTTTCCTTTACAGAAAATCAATAGTAAACGAAAAGATGGTTACGCTTAGGCTGTCATCTCTTATTTCTCATTTAGGTACTGCACTGTATCTTGATGTGATATATTTGTCCTCTTTAATTGTTGTAGTCAGTATAGTCATACAAATAATCCACAATGAAATACAGGTAAAAAGTGACCAGTGGGAGCTGGTGAATGGGACCTGAATCTATGAGGGCAGTTTGTACTTTTGTCACGTTTTACTTTTTTTTTTTTTACGGGCAATTTCCCTGTAAATGAAATGTAAGCATGTTCACTGAGGACCCTCTCTTAAGGTATCCCAATGGTTCTTCCCTCCAAATTTAAGAATCAACTTAGGATGTGTAGACCTACACATTCGCTGTTAGTACCTATGTATGTTTTTACCTTTTGATATAGTCCATATTACCATATATAGCAAGAAGACTAGATGTGTTTATTTTCAATGTGTGACGTAAGTCTATACCCTAATTGTTCTTACCCTGATCGCAAGTTCTTGTAATTGTATCGCCATGTACAGGCAAGGAGGAAGAAACCTTGTGTGTCAAGATACTAATGAACTGCACCTGTAAATTCAGAAAAAACTACAGATGTAAAGTGGGTATATATTTTATTACTCAAGTATTCCTGCAGATCAATAAGAAAGCTGCAGAACAGGTTTCAAGATATTTTCTAAAATTCATATTGAGCAGATGCAATTCTGAAAATTGAAGACAAAAAAAACACCTTATTGAGACCTTGTTGATCTTCAAATGCGATGCTTGTTCAGTACAGCAGACCTCACTGAAATAAAGTTGTAAACATTCCAATGGAGTGTTGTAACATTATTATTATTATTATTACCAATGCCAACAACAGAAGTGAGGAAACTCTGCAGAGGAGTATAAAAATTTAAAGATTATGTTGTAATATGTTTGGATTCACTGTATAACTGAGGGACTTAAACATCCAAATTGACAAAGAATCATGTAAATAAAACTGATTCTTCAATAATAAAAAATAAGCAGTTTACCGCTTCAAATGGGCCATTGTTTTACTTATTTACTTGACCAAACTACTGATCTTTATGCCTTGTGTCCTAGGAATGCAAACTGGAATAAACTATTGTTTTAGAATGTGAATATGTTATTACTAAAATTCATCACAGCCCTGTCATTACTCTGAAGTTGCCCATGGCGATTTATAACGTTGACTTCTTGCTGGTTGGTTTTAGCTGTATTGGTATTAACTACTCACGTTATTCTGGCACAGTAATAGTTTTTTTCTAGGCTATTAGAAAAAAGAATGCCAAGCACTTCAACATTAAACACTACTAACAAAAACACAAGAAATGAATAATGAATCTGGATACTGTTAATGATTACCTTTTAGTGTGGGACGTTATACCCTAATATATCATAACAAAAAGCTTGTTAAACATCATACACTTTCCAAAGAATGTCGGCTATAATTATAAGGACCCGGATAGATTAGGCTAGGCCTCTATACTCAGCTCAAAATAAATTGGAGTGCAGTTCACTCCTCATAGGCTAGTCATAACGGTACCAACACCAAACTCTTTCTATTATATCATACACCTTTGCCCAACACCAAACTCTTTCTATTATATCATACACCTTTGCCCAACACCAAACTCTTTCTATTATATCATACACCTTTGCCCAACACCAAACTCTTTCTATTATATCATACACCTTTGCCCAACACCAAACTCTTTCTATTATATCATACACCTTTGCCCAACACCAAACTCTTTCTATTATATCATACACCTTTGCCCAACACCAAACTCTTTCTATTATATCATACACCTTTGCCCAACACCAAACTCTTTCTATTATATCATACACCTTTGCCCAACACCAAACTCTTTCTATTATATCATACACCTTTGCCCAACACCAAACTCTTTCTATTATATCATACACCTTTGCAGCCACGCCGGGTTTTGTTAGATGACCGGAAACAACAGGATATTCGCGCGACACTTTTTCAAAAGAAGTTTTGATCTTGGACCATCGAGGGAAAAAAAGTAAAACAAGTAATTGCCCCCCAAACAATTTGTCGACATGCGTCCATACGTGTCGCGACTACAAGGCTGATCGACGCGAATACTTTTTTCTACTCATCCCCATGTTGCAATACACAAAAAAAAGTTGCAATATACCGATTACCGACATAAAAAAATGTTAATTTATACTCTACTAATCGACGCCCTATCGACCTTCATGACCGACGTCAAAATGTTTGGTGGGTTCTTGTCCCAATATTCTCCCATTTCCATTCCTCCACTCGTCTCCTACCCGAAAATATGAAAAACTGTCTGTACGTTCAAGTACAAGTAGTTGCATGTATGCTACGACAGAGTAGCCTATACAATATACCTGACATTGCGGTTCGCGCTGAGACATTAATTAATATTTAACAATTAATATGAAATCAGCAACATTAGATTACGACACAACGATCCGTTTCCGGGGCACGGAGGAGATAAGGTAGTAGTGGAGGAAAGGAAGGTGTATTTTTCGAGTATTGGGACACACACATTGTATACAAAATGCACTTTTACCAATCTTTAATCTGTATACATTGATACGATGAAGTCGGTATCGATAATTTGAGCCAATCGCATTAACGTTATTTATTAACAAAACTAACGTTCACGTTCCAAATCTAACGTTACTAGTAGTAGCACATCGGTGAACTAGCTTGTTTCATCAGCGATGAGATATAACGTTAGGCTATTTATTATTCTATAATTTGCGAGACAGTTTATGACTTGCTGTAGCAGTTATAACGCACTTCGTTCTTCGTCCTCTAACAGCCAGCAACCCGGTCCATAACTAGTTCATTTAGCTTGTCGATATCCGGAAAAGGTAGTAAATCGAATTTAACCCACAGAACCCCATAAAGGAACTTCAGTTCTCGGTGCGCCAGCGCAGCTCCTACGGCATGATCCAAGCTAACTCACTGCTCGTGGCTAGTAGATTCTGGGCAGTGTGGGCACTGATCTTATGTAGCTAACGTTACATATCAAGCTATTGTGGCTACCTCAGTATATAGACACCAGGGTGCGGGAACCTGTCCGCTCTTTTTATATGCTGAAACACCGGTGAGAATATTTGCTGAAATAGAGTACGCGCCCCTTCAATGATTTTCCCTTACCAAAATGGCGCTACTGTAACAGTGAAACTTTATTCACGCAAAATTCCACGCATATACTTCAGCCAATCAGAATCAAATTCGTATTTTGACAAAAGTAAATACCATTAATTTGATGTGCGCATGCGTACGAACAGTGGGTGTGGGGAAACCATTCATGATTTTTTTTTTTTTAAATCCCAAATATTTCCCTTCATAATTACAAAACCCAAACATAACAATGTAGTTTCATAGACATCGCAACATCGAAATTAAAAACAAGGGTTGGCATACTTAACCTTTACCAATATGGTTGCATGTGGCTTCATACGCCATTACAAGAGAGCGCATGCGCATGAGGTCTTTTCACTCAAGAGAGCGCATGCGCATGAGGTCTTTTCACTCAAGTTTGCGCCAACTCCGTGGAGAGGATGTAGCAGCTAGGCTAGCAGTGTCGGGATTGATGCACAGGGTTTATTCATAACAATAATAATTGTCCCCGCGATATCGGCACTGTCGGTGAGCAACATCATCAGAAGGACACTCAATTTCAAGCGAGCGTTTTATACTTTACTTGTGTGTAATTTAATTATTTGTATTGGATTTATTATGGAACAGAACGGTTTTGCCTTTCTGAACAGCATCTTTGCTAGCAGCTATAACCGCAGGAGTAGGAACAAGCACCGAGTAGGTTAGGCCTCACAAAGGCCCTAATCTGTGTTTCTTTGGTTTCCTACTAAACCTTTTCGTGTGTCTGGTCGTAAAACGATTCATTTTTTTGGTCATTTTCATATGGAGTCTTTGGCTAACCTGGAACCATAACCACTCATCCCCGAGAACATAAAGATAGCAACAGGACTTGCTGTATCAATACTGGCACTGAATCGAATTAGAAATACTGTTCCTGCATTGAAGCTAAACAATCATTTATAATAATACAGTGCACGACTCGATTTGGACTAAACGTTATTTTTTTTAGAAGAAAGCCGGGTTCTGGGTATCATATCCTAGCAAAAACGGATACAAGGATTCCGATTTAAAGCTGAGCAACTCATCGCCGTATGAATGTGGGACAAAATGGAGACCCCAGCAATAGTGTACGATCTGGATACCTCTGGGGGTCTAATGGAGGTGAGGTTTGGAAACATAACGTAGCTACTGTTCGCTTGCCAGCCGTTTCTAACATTTCACACAATGTTAAGTGTGTATTTTAGTTGTTGAGACCGTTGCCTAATAGACAACCAATACTCTTGTCTCGCTAGCTAACGTTCGCTTGAAAAGTTATCGCCAGTTAGCTGCTGCTAAGTAATGATTTAGGCGAGCTAGAAAGCTAATGTTAGTGGCGGTGTGTAAACTGACAGTGACATACTAGTATTGGTTTGCTTTGGCTGTCTAAAGGTTAGCGTTCGATAAGCAGCCATTTCAGAAAGCTTGGTTGTCGTTATTTTGAACATGTTGTAATTGACTGCTGTCTGGATGTATCCACTCAGAGTTAAGGACAGTTCATTTGTAGGGTCTGAAACTAAGGCCATTATCATGCCTGACATTTGAGCCACGTCCATTTGTAGCTGTTTGATGCCATGTTTGACGCCTACTACTCGCTATGTAGCGTGCAGAAAGCTAGCTAGTGCCGGCCAGCTAAACGAAAGCCTTCGCTATCTAGCTGACTGTTACGTTACCTGATATAACGTCAACCAGTCTGATTATTGGCTAGCATTAGATGGTGACAAACTTTTGGTAACTTATTCTTCAGTAGTCTCTTTGTTTTGATAACTTCCACTTTCTATTTTGGTGTTGCAGCAAATTCAAACGCTTCTAGCTCCCCCAAAGTCCGAAGAGGGCGACAAAAGAAGTGGAAAACCAGAGAAAGATGCTCGGAGAAGCGGCGGAGCCACAAACCACGATACATGTGACAGTTGCCGAGAGGGAGGGGACCTCATTTGCTGTGATCATTGTCCTGCCGCTTTCCATTTGCAATGCTGGTAACTTATAATAGCTATTTTACTGGTTTAGCTAGCTAGTACTATGTTTTGTCGGTTACTAAACGTTACCTGAAAGTTAGCTCATAGTGACAAACATTTTATGCAGCTCTTCAAGTTAGTCAGCTTGCCTGGCTGGTTAATGTTTGGCTGCAGCTGTCTAACGTTATGGGGGCCAGCTAGCAAATTAACGTATAGCTATCTTAAACGCCATGTCTTTTTTAAACTAAGCGTGTTATAACGTAACTATATTCATTGTCAGTAAGGAATTAACCTTTCTATGTTAAAATGTTCTTATGTTTTTGTATGTAAGTTTGTGTGGTTGTGCAATTATAAGAGATGGCTAGCGCTAGCTCTGATGTTAGTGCTAGCTAGCTAGCTAACGTAACACACCCCTCCGTAGAGCTCGTCTGTAAAACAGTTATGTTGCAATGCTAGCGTTGGGGGCACAGGTCTTGCCATGCTAGCGTTGGGGGCACAGGTCTGCTAGCGTTGGGGGCACAGGTATTGCCATGCTAGCGTTGGGGGCACAGGTCTGCTAGCGTTGGGGGCACAGGTCTTGACATTTGTTTTACGTGACGTAGCCATAGTTGTTATAGCGTTAGCTAGCGTCATAGCAGTCAAGCTAGTTAGCCACGTTAGCTTATTCGCTAACTACAGGTACCTTGAGCTGGAAGGCTGTAACGTTATGCGACGGGCTCCAACTTTGCTGCTTCGCTGCTTCGCTGCTCACCTCAACGTCCACTGTTTATAATTGGTTAACGTTAGCAGACACATCGCCTGAAATAGATCACGACGTTAGCCAGCTCGCTAAACAACGGGCTAACGACGTTAGTTTTCGAGGAGGCTGTCTCTGATCCTTTAGCGTGAGAGCCGTGTGAGGTTTTTCTTTGGAGTCTGCGCTGCGGTTCGCTTGTGCCTGTGTTTACAATATGGCGACCTCCCGTTTAATTTTCTGATTTTATTCCAGCGCCATTTTGCTGAGATTTTTCAGAATTGCTAACAGTAACAAATGTCCATTAAATGAACTGGAGAATTGGATAAAGTAAATGTCAGCGCATTGTACATATACCCATGCAGCTAACATTAGCTTATACACTAATAATGTCCAATGTAATGACACATTTTGGCCCCCACCTCAAAACAGTTGTAGCTAACGTTATTCATAGATTTACAAGTAACGCAACGGTAGATTTCGAAGTTATAGCCGCAGCTGGATATTGACTATATACTGTTTTTTAAGGAGCGTAACTTAAGTTACAGTTGGCAAGATGGCTTGTTCCGTAGCCCGCTATTTACTAATTAGCTATTGTTAGCCAATCCGCTATGTTTACGGTTCATGAAATTTTAATTTCATTATGATGGTCATTTTGCTCTAAGGATCTCTCAACCTTGACTACCTGCGTTGTGCTCTGAATTGTGGTCCAAAACAAACAGCTTGATGTAATCGATGTAAAGTTAGATCGAGCAAATCTTAGCTAACGTTAGAGCCAATTCAGCTTCTCTCTGAGACGACGCAGTATTTAAAACGACGCTGAAGTTAACTACCGATTCGGAATTGCCGGTCCACCTTAAATCGGTCGCGAAAAGCTTTTATTTTTTTTGTTTGCTTTCCACGGTCATCTTTCCGCTTTTTTCTCCGCTAAATCTAATTGTTTTAACATTCTGATAGCGTACTATATGAGATGCCAGTTTCGATGATAGCTACATCTGAAATTATTTGGATACTGTACCGTTTTGAAATAATCCCACTCCAAACGTTCTATATTAAACAATACAGCAACCTTATATTGTCATATTTCAAATAATAATAATACATTTCCAATATGAAAGTGTCTCAAACCTTTGACACTTGGGTAGCCTATGACAGAACAGGTTCTTACTCCAGTTGGGTGAAATATTACTGTATCGTTCTCAAATAATCTCACTGCAAATGTCAACCAATGTCTAATGAAAAAAGTGAAAACATTTTTGTAGCATTTTCAAATAATTCCACTCCAAACTTTCTATGTAATCCAATGTGTATCTACTGAAAAAAGGTGAAAAATTGAATGTGAATTTCTTGTGAATTTTAGAAGGTCTTAAACTTTTGACACTTGGGCATGAGAGAGGGGGTCCTCCTCTACCACTGACCCAAGTTAGGTGAAATATTACGGTAGCATTTTCCAATAATTCTGCCTCAAACTTCCTATGTCAAACAATGTAAATCTCCAAAAAAAGTGAAATTTTCAATAGGAATTTTTTGCCAATTTCAAAGGGTCTCAAACTTTTGACACTTGGGTTTGAGAGAAGAGGTCTTTCTCTACCTGTGACCTTTTCTCTACCTGAGTTGGTTGAAATATTACTGTAGCATTTTCAAATAATCCCACTCCAAACTTTCTGTGTCGCTCCAAACCTCCTCTCTCATCCAAGTGTCAAAAGTTTGAGACCTTTTAAAATTGGCACAACATTTCTATTCAAAATGTAACTTTTTTTTTTTTTTAGTAGATTTGGCTGAAATAGGAAGTTTGATGAGGGTTTTATTTGAAAATTCTACAGTAATATTTCACCCAACTGGAGTCAGTGGTAGAGGAGGTCCTCTTTTTTCATAGTCATGTGTCAAAAGTTTGAGACCTTTTCAATTTTGAAAGTAATTCCTATTCAAACTTTCACTTTGATTACACATTACGTTTGGAGTGGGATTATTTGAAAATACTACAGTAATATTTCACCCAACTCGGGTCAGAGGTAGAGGAGGGTTTCCTCCCTCTTACCCAAGTGTCAAAAGTTTGAGAACTTCGAAAATTGGCAAGGAATTATTATTCAAAATCTCTGTGGAAAGGATGACCGTGAAAGCATACAATCGCTTTTCACGACCGATTTAAGGTGGACCGGAAATTTCGAATCGGGAGCCAATTTGAGCTTCGTGTATTTAAGCTATTACAGGTTTTATATCGGTAAAGTTACAATATAAACGTTACCCATTCAATGTATCTGTATGGTGAAATTGCATGCGAGTGGGTTATAGCTTGTGTAGCATTTGTGTACGACAGGAATGTTTGATGTTATGATCATCACTGGTCATTAGGGGGCGACCGTAATGTTTGCAGGACAAAAGCTCAGGGCCAATCATACTCTTTATGATGCGCCCTTCTAATTTAAATCCATTTAATATTAATTTGTGGCGGTTTGGGTGTAGTTTGTTGGCCTGTCTTAGAAGACTTCAATTTACTTAAAGGGATAATTAACTTCATGATATTTTCATTTTATTTTCCGTTTTAGTGTATGGGTTAGATTGGACCAGACCGTTTTTGTGTGCATTGAAGGATATTTTGGATGCTTGGCTAAAGAAGTCTCTCACGACCTGTCGGCTTTGCAATGGTAGTATAGGGG
Source organism: Ilyophis sp. 1 JC-2022 (assembly GCA_022702515.1). Lineage (NCBI taxonomy): Eukaryota > Metazoa > Chordata > Actinopteri > Anguilliformes > Synaphobranchidae > Ilyophis > Ilyophis sp. 1 JC-2022. Next base: position 18,608,147 of record CM040401.1, on the reverse strand, counting down.
CATCGATTGGTTTGTAGTGTAAAGTAAGAAAATACAGTTAAAGTGACTCCTAACCTTTGTTTTGATGTACTGTAATTTGGTATTGGACTATTTTGTATCAGAGAAGTAGAAAAAGTTAGTGCTTTCAGGAAAGCTTGTTTAAGTTCATGTGCAGTCAGGAAGCTCGCTGCTCAGCAGATTGGGATCATTATTTTGTTAAAGATATGCCGACTTTTCCCAGAGTGGATTTGGAATATATTTTGTTTCATTGACTTTCATTGGCTACAAAGCTTTAAATGCTTGTTTCATTGACTTTCATTGGCTACAAAGCTTTAAATGTTTTCCATATGTATGCCTTCCTTATGTATGCCTTTAAAAGTTGCCCCACAGAAATAAATTCATCCTGCATTGTACCTGCAGGGCTGTATGTTAACTTTTTTTGCACATAGCACTGGTGCTACAGAGGTTGATAGTTTTGTAGCACAGGCCAAAAACTTGTAGCACGAGTATAAAACGTCTCTGAAATCTCTAAAAACAACCACAAGTAGTGCAGTTCATCACTTAAACATGTATGTGACTGGCAAAGGACTTGAATGTTGCATACAGGGCGCACAAAATCCAAACCATAACAAGAAATGTTTTCAGACAAACATTTTTTCTTTATTTGCCCATAATGGTAAATGAATTGCAGGGACATAACAACTGTATACAAGACATCAATATGTTACGCTTAAAATTAGCAGTGCAAATCTCAGTTTAAATGCATATCATCACATTTTTATTTAAAATTGAGTAAGTGTGTAAATCACTAATAAGAGAACAAAAACAACAAACGGTGTGTGTGTGTGTGTGTGTGTGTGTGTGTGTGTGTGTGTGTCTAGCAGATCTAGCATGTCTGCTGGACACTTTTTGTCCCCCACCACAAGTTGTCATTTTGTCGTCCTCCCGGTGTCCCAGATAGATGGCTAGCTCGCTCGACTCGCTGAGGAAAAGGGGAATGTTCGCTAGGAATTGTGGGATTTGGTGTTGGATGTATGGACTCTACACAGATGGGGACATGGTTTTTAATCGCACGATAGACGACAACTACCAAATAGAATAGCGAGGCGCATCGATTCGCTTCACACGAACCCTCACTTCACACGCAAAAGAAAAAAGTTTTTTTCTCACACACAGGCTATCGAACGGGTGCTACTGCAGTAAATGAATTTATCGCACAGACCGATTTTTGTCGCACTGTGCAGTCCGGACCTGTAATGTGGGACGTTTTGAAATTAACTTTTGGGTAGGTTTTTGAAAATGACTTGTACTGCAATTTTAGAAAATTTGTATCTCAGTATACCACATAAATTTGGAGCTTTTTGAGGTTCAGTAAGTCCTTCCTCTAACTTGACTGCAGCTGTCAAACAGAGCATGTGGACTTTGAACAATGTGGATTAGCTGTTGCCATTGGTAGGATATTGAGGGCTCTCTGGCTCTCCCGACAGGTGTCCCTTGAACCTGCTCACCCTACATTACCTGAGCCAGCCTTTGGCCTTAGCCTGGCTCAGGCAGTGTAGGGTGAATGCCTAGTGTATTAACGTTTTCAAAATGTAAATTATGATACTGATACTGTAGCAAGCTTAATATAGGGTCCACTCTACACTAAGACAGTTTTGTAATTAATTGCATTGATTGATTTATGGATCCAAATCCAATGGTCAGATGGCTGATTAATGGATTAAAGGTTTGATGAAGGAATACCAAAGTGATGAATTGCATCTGTTGACCATCTAGAACATGAGAATATGCCTACATCTCGGTTGCAACTCGGGCTTTTCCATGATTTTCCTTTTATGTATTCACCATGGACTCATTAGGGATGTAACGGGATAATATTTTGATAATATAACTGTCCCAAAAATATCACCATTTTAAGGTTTCACTGCGACCCTACCAGGGAAATAATCGAAGTGTTTTTTTTCATTTACTCAGGCATTCTGTCGAGCAAAGACATGGATTTAATCTTGAATAGATAAATAAAAATTTCCTGGAAAAAACAAACAACAAAAAAAAAATGGCATGACCTCTTTTGGAAAGAGAGGCTACTGGACCTATGTTTTGTAATTATAAAGACACAAATCTAACTCCATAATAATGTTGGCTAATTCAAATAAACATAAAAGTTTGAAGGCAGAGCTGTTCTTTAACTGTGGCAGGAATAGACGTCCATCTCTCCTAAAAGTACACATATCGTTGAAATGGCTAGCAGTGAACTGTAACGATCATTTGCATTTAATTACTGACATTTGGCAGACTCAATATCTAAAGTGACTTGCACAATTTTATATTGACTCTCCTCTGGGGAAGGAATTTCAGAGCATTATTTCAACTGCTGCTGCTGTTGTGTGTGTTGCAAAATGGTAGCCACATTTCTTTATACTGCCGCTTCCCATCATTCTCTCCTGCAAAGTGGAGTAGTAATTTATCTTTTCTTAAGTGCATCAAACCCAGCCACCTTGACAGGTAACCAACCAGGTTGTGTTATATTGTAAAAGGGTACAGTATGTGGCTGGTAAAATGTTGAAAATGGGTGTTGATTTTTAGTTGATTTGAAAATGGCTGGGTAACATTGTTGGACCCTTGAACAAAGTAATTCACTTAACATGAATTACTTCAGTAAATATCTCTTGTTTAACTATAGAACATGTAATATGTGGATTGCCCTGCATAGATTTCAGGCTCCGCCGAGCCAATAACTAACACAATTTGCATGAAGTAAATGGCTTGTCTTCGAGGTAGGTATAATTGGCTATCTGGCTCATGCCTGCCAACTCTCCTGTTTTTTCTGGGTTTCTGCCATCTACCGGCGTATTCTCTTTTTGTTGTTTCTCCCGGGAAACTCCTGTAATTTCCCCAGCCCTCAAAGTTTATTGTGAAAATGAATGATGAACGGATCAATCGGTCTCGTCTATTTGTTTGATGTTAGCGAAGTTGCCTGATTTGCTTTTTAAACACACACTACACCACCGCCCCCCCACCCCCCAGAACCATCTCCCATATTTTAAAACCTAAATGTTGCCAGGTATGCTCTCGCTTTAACTAGTTTCAGTTTTGCCTTGTATTCTTGCTGTGTATTCCTCCTCGTTATTGTTCCCTGAACAAGAACATGCACGTACGCATGCAGAATTGATGTCTGCCATGGAAGTTTATTTCATAAGATTGCAGTTTTGGCCACAGATGCAGAGAAATGCTGGCATAGCATTTTCCAGAAACCTACAAACACACTTGAAAAACAGTCTTTGTAAAATAATCTGTGTAACGTAATCCCAGCAAGCCCTCTAAGGTGCTATAAGAAATTCTAGTTCTAGTTCAATTTAAGGGGCTGTCATGAGCCTTTTTTTATGTCATAAGCCTTGGTGTTTGTAGTGCTGTACTCCGCCTGAGACATTGTTGGGCGACGCTTTCATGAACTGGAGAAACCAATCGATCCGTTCTAATCTTGTGGAGATGCGACCCAGTCAGAAAATGTGCATTGAAGCTGCCAGTGCTCTTCCTTGACTTCACCAGCATCGTCATTGATTCGAGCCGTTTGTTTGTGTGAAACCTGTAGTAATCCGCCCCTCAGTGAGGATATGCTGCCCCCTGGAGAGTGGATGTGTCATCGCTGCATGGTGCGCAGGAAGGTGAGAGTCCTCAGTTTTCAATTGGTAACATTTAAATGTCGTGATACTTTTAGCAACAAGCATTACAATTTACAGGCTGCAATATGAAGTGTCCATTTCAGTGTAACGTGAGAATTTTCTTCAGAATCTCGTCCACTATTTTGCTTTTGCTGTAACTGTATAGCTCTATAAACAGGATAATATATGTACACAGTGCCCTCCATAACATTTGGGACAAAATTTGGCTCTACTCCACAATTTTAGATTTGTAATCAAGCAATTCACATGTGGTTAAAGTGCAGGTTTAAATGTGAAAATCAATTAATATTTTAATACGTTTTTAATACATTTTATAGATGTGTATTTTTATACGTTTGTTTCACCATGTAGAGATTACAGCACTTTTTATGCATAGCTGCCCCCCTCTTTCTGGTCCTCATGTGGACAAACACCGATAACAGACTCCAAAGGCATTCAAAAGCCTAGAATCAAGACTAGATACTGAAAACTCTCTTACACCTGCTTTAAGGAAGCAATTGAACACACCTGACTAATCGATCTGAATCGTTTGATTACAAACCTAAAATTGTGGAGGACCGAGCCAAATCAAGAAAAAATGTCTTTGTCCCAAACGTTATGGAGGGCGCTGTATATACCCATTCTTGAGAATTGGACAAATCAAGTCCAATCAAAGAATATTACGATTACTAAAAACAACAATAAATAAATGGAATCAAAATTTTTCTGGTGAAGTGTTTTCTGTATGAAATAAATATAATTTATTTAAAAAATTGGAAAACATTTTGTTTCATGTTTTTAACGTTTATACCTGCCGAGTGCCAATAAACGCCCTTGTGCCAGACAAGAATTCACAATTTCAAACATTTAAAAAAAAAAATGTGTGAAGCCTTCAAAACCTAAAACTAACAATTCCTACTGATAACATAGGTATGAAACTTTACTCTTATAATCCTCTTTGTTTTAAAATATAATTTTTATGAAAATGTTGGCCCTTGAAAGTTGTCATAAAAAGGGTTAGCCATATTCTAAGGACCACTGTCTCACTCCGTAGTTTCACAGAAGGCAGCATGGTTACTTGTGCTCTGGTAAGTTTTCTATTTTTTGAAAGATTAAAGAAATAATATTGCTATCAGCATTGTCTCAGGTTAAGAGACCTCTTGGCAGCTGAGAAAAATAAAATGGCTACTCTGGCTATATCGTGAAATAAGTAAATAAAACATTTAGTCAATTCCGTAAGATGTCAACCGACGGAGGTCAATTCTCTTTAGTAATTGAATCATGTTATTGAAATTAGCTGTTTTGTTTCAATTAAGTTATTTAAATACTATTAAAATGATGCATAGTTTTTTCTAGCTGAAATATCTGCTTTATTTAGCAAAACTAGCTTTTTGTAATGGGAATCCTGTGTGAATGTTAGGAATAGGAAAGAAAAGTGCTATTTAAGAAGAAAAAAATCGTTCAAAATATATTTTCCCAGCATAATTGAAGAGTAAAAAAAAAAAAGGTTTTGTCCCAATTATCAAGAATGGGTATATAATTTTATTTATTTTTATGAAATATAATGCATGTGATGATGCTCGTGGTGATTGGCAAATGAGTCAGGCCTGTCTTTTTTCACAGAAGCGGGAACAGATTAACGGTTTGCTAGACGGGCAGCTGTCGAAGCAGTCTTCACCCCCGGCAGCTGAGCTGGAGGTGGGGTCGGACGGCGGGCCAGGGGCGGCAGGGCTGCGCGCGGCAGTGGGGTCGGACGGCGGGCCAGGGGCGGCAGGGCTGCGCGCGGCAGTGGGGTCGGACGGCGGGCCAGGGGCGGCAGGGCTGCGCGCGGCAGTGGGGTCGGACGGCGGGCCAGGGGCGGCAGGGCTGTGCGCGGCAGTGGGGTCGGACGGCGGGCCAGGGGCGGCAGGGCTGCGCGCGGCAGTGGGGTCGGACGGCGGGCCAGGGGCGGCAGTGGCGCAGGTTCGACAGCTGGAGCTCCAGACCACCAGCCGGCCCGGCTCGCCCACCTCCAACACCTCCACGGACACACCGACGCCCTCGGAGCAGAACGATATGGACGAGGACCTGCTGGACGTGGAGGACGAGGCGCCCGGCTCGGAGCCCGAGAGCACCACCCAGCACCTCAAGAGGCCCTTCGAGCTCCTGATCGCCGCGGCGATGGAGAGGAACCCCACGCAGTTCCAGCTCCCCAGTGACCTCACCTGCACCACTGCACTTCCAGGTCAGACTGAGCCGCTCTGCCCGTCTGCGACTCCGCTCTCTCACACGCTCTCTGTCTCTGTCGCTCTCTGTCTCTGTCGCTCTCTGTTTCTGTCTCTGTCGCTCTCTGTTTCTGTCTCTGTCGCTCTCTGTTTCTGTCTCTGTCGCTCTCTGTTTCTGTCTCTGTCGCTCTCTGTCTCTCTGTTTCTGTCTCTGTCGCTCTCTGTTTCTGTCTCTGTCGCTCTCTGTTTCTGTCTCTGTCGCTCTCTGTTTCTGTCTCCGACGCTCTCTGTTTCTGTCTCTGTCGCTCTCTGTCTCTCTGTCTCTGTCGCTCTCTGTCTCTCTCTCTGTCGCTCTCTCTGTCTCTCTTTCTCTGTCTCTCTCTCTTTCTCTGTCTCTCTCTCTTTCTCTGTCTCTGTCTTTCTCTCTGTCTCTGTCGCTCTCTGTTTCTGTCTCTGTCGCTCTCTGTCTCTGTCGCTCTCTGTGTCTGTCGCTCTCTGTCTCTGTCGCTCTCTGTCGCTCTCTCTTTCTCTGTCTCTCTCTTTCTCTGTCTCTTTCTCTGTCTCTCTCTCTTTCTCTGTCTTTCTTTTTCTCTCTTTTTCTCTCTCTCTCTCCTGTATCTCTTTCGCCCTTCTTGTCCTCCAATCCCACCTCTTCCCACACTGACTGTGTTGGATAAAACTGCGGCAGTCTATCATGTTGGATTGGGGGGTTGCGTTTGTGTCTGGGTTGCATTTGTTCCGTCCGTACGGCCCTGACATTCAGTTGCCTTTGGGCTCAGGAACCAGTAAAAGGAGAAGGAAAGAGGAGATGACAGGGAAGAATGGGAAGAGGCCACAGCATGAGCTGGACCATAACGGGCTGGTCCCGCTGCCAGTGAAGGTGTGCTTCTCCTGCAACAGGTAGGAGCTCTTCTGCCCTCCTCTCCACAGTCACAGGTCTTCACAAGAGTCCGAGCTCTTAGCCCCCGAACATGCACTTGCATGTTGAATGCAGAAGAGCAAGCGCCTAAAGTTAGGTTTGATATGTTGCTCAACTTTGTTGATGTCTAGGCTGTCGTCTTTCTCCAAAATACATTACCATTACATTATCTTCTAAGAGAATTAAATGCTTAATTCGCTAATCATGCCACTTTGCTCGGTGTTGCAGCTTCATTTTCAATGGAACTCTGGGATTTGTAGTATGAAAACAAACTGTTGTGACCATCAGTCACCACAGATGTCGCCAAATCCAACAAAACGGAAGAATTACGTATTACGGCCTTCACTGGTGCCTGCAGTTGTGATGTATAATGTGTAACTTTACTACTTAGTTATACAACAGTTAGTTCCGACCGCACATTGTGATTGGCTGAGACACATTCCATGAGTGCTGATATACAGTATCTCGTCACTCGGGCCAGGTTCACTCCGCTTTGTTTACATTCTAATTGACACATTGTTGGGGCGGAGGGGGGGTGGACAATTAAAAATAAATAAATAAAATAAGGTAATTTTTAAGGAACTATATTTGCATGGCGAAGCCTAATAAAAAAACAAAATTCCAATCTGTTGTCTCAATCATTACTTGATATTTTATAGGCTAGTAGAACTGTTGTATAAAAGCAATATCACACGCAGTCGTGCTGTTCTACTGAATAGCAGCATGCCTGTGATTATCATCGGCACTCTGTCTCGTGTCTACGTCCGGATCACAGCTGTGCTGATATACAGTATAACGGCACTTTCTCGTGATATTGCTCAATTGACGCATTTTACATGTAGCATAAAAGGTTGAAATATTTAACATATGGTACATTTCCTTATTTTCTGTTATTTTTTGCATGTAGTTATTCTTGAAGCTTTGATTATTAAAATGTTTTTGTTCAGGAGGGTGTTCATCTTGCTGTCAAGGGTGAAACTGTCCAAATCTGTCTCTTCCAAATTATTTCAGCCTGATTGCTGGAGAATTGCATTATGCAAATCTGTGATTACAAGGAAAATTTGAAGACTTGAAAGAAGAGTCGTTGCAGAAATGAAAGCAGCAAACATACCGCTGGCATTTGATCTTTTCCACAAATATTTATTTTATCATTTCTAAACCCATCTGTTCAGAGACTTCAGACGTTGTTGTACTTCGAGAGAACTCTGGTTCTTTGGCAAAATTCAGCTGATTTCCTGTTCACTTTATCCATTTTACTGAAATGGGAAGTGTTCATGTTTCTGTAGACTTACGACGTAAGATCAGTTTGACCTTTCGGTGCTGGCAAATCTTTCACTTCAAGCGACGTGGTTGAGCTGGAGGTTTGCTAATATTATTTCTGTTTTTATAGCTGAAAGTTATGGGTTTTTAAATTGTGCTGTACTCCAGCAGGCCAGCTGCACGAGCGTGCTGATCATACGGGTGCTTTTATGACCACCCATTGCTAAGGCCTGAGCGAGACTCCCAGAATACTTTGCAGGTGGGCAACAGCAGGCCGCGCTGATGTTACGTGGCGTTGCTCCCTCTGAAGTGCCATCGTCGGTTGGCATTCCGCTACACGTTAGAAATCTTAAAGGATACAGTACCGTGGTATAACTATAAACGGGGGGCACAAAGTATTTAAATTTCCCAGATGCGATGTTAATTGATATTTGTTCTGGTCGTGTCTGGCAGCAAGACCCTGCCAGGACTGTGGTCTGTGCTGCAAGTTCTGACGCCACCACTGCATCTCCCACGTGTCCCTGCAGTGGCTGCTTGTACTCCTTTTTTAGCAAATGTTTAGCATCTTGGCGATGAATCTACTTTACTACAGGGCATTGAAATGATACATGTTTGCAGAGTGCAAAAACCTGCTGGCGTGGCCTGCGATGCCTGGGCTCTGTTTCTTTTGAGGGACTGATTAGATTGTTGTACTGGGGGTTATTGAAATTGTGCCCCCTCTGTCTGTTTCCACCCCCAGGAGCTGCAGGCTGGCTCCGCTCGTTCAATGCGACTATTGCCCCCTCTTGTTCCACATGGACTGTCTCAGCCCTCCCCTCACCGCCATGCCCGCGGGCAAATGGATGTGCCCCAATCACAGCGAGCACATTGTGGTAAGTCATGGGTGGCGGTCTCTTCTGTATTCAAAGATGTCATCGCTAGGGATGCGCGAGGTTAATCGACGAGCAGACTAAACGTTGATGCTCCTGCTAGTCGCCACCGTAAATACTAGTCGGTTAAACAATTTGTTTTCGAATTGCTATAAAAATACAGTCAAATCAAAGTCACATGTCTATTAAATAAAAATGATAAATTATTACTAAATTGCAATAGAAAACTACAAATACACATATTTCCACAATATATTTTTGCGTGATGACATCAATAACGATCGGCTCGCTCACCGTGCCCAAAGCGGAACACTTTCCCCTCGGTCCACCTGGAGAATGTTGTCAGGCAAAACGAGTTAAGTTTGGCAGTACTTGGAGTTAGAGTGAAAGTGGGCATCATGTTGTATGCAGGGTATGTAATAAAATAATAACCATTCAGCCAGTCATATAACCATTCAGCCAGAACCACATTCACTACCTGCATCCACATAAATCTTGAAGCACTCTGAAGAAACGGTTAACGCTATACAAACTAGAGCTCGGCATTATCTGAAGGATAATGAGCATATTGCATGTCGCAAAGCGCACCGCTTTTCAGCGGCATTTCAAATATATTTGCTTATTAGCATATTGAACAAAGCCAGGGGTTTTCAAAACCAGGGGGGCCAATTGGAAGGGAGAGGAAAATGGAAAATGCAAAAAAAAATATATTATAATCATAAAATAAAATTTATATTTAAAAAAATACATTTCAATTCATAAGATTATTGTGCCGGTTTAAAATAAAATATAAATTGTTATAAATCCTTTCATATCGAAATGAGGTCTTTGCCATGCCCTTCTTAGAATCGCAGCCAATAAGTAACCGTCTGCCTGTCAGTCAATGCATTACGTTGAGCTGCCAACGGCCCGATTATGGGATCAAAATAGGGTCAAAAGTATTGTGTTGTGTATTAAGAAGCTGTATGTTAGATTTTTTTATATTTGCCAGTGTAATTTTAAAGTTTTTTTTAAAGCCATTTCGCAATAGGGGGGCCCCAGCCAGAGGCTACGGCTATTTGGGGGTCCTTGGCATTGAACCCCTGGACTAAGCCATTCAAATGGCTCATACTGCACGCAAGATCTTTTCATGGCATGTTACATTACATTACATTACATTACAGTCATTTAGCAGACGCTTTTATCCAAAGCGACGTACAGTAAGTGCATATAGAAAGGTCATCGAAGTAACTACAGAACAGATAAGAAAGCACATTCTTCCCATACAGTATCAGCTATCCCTAGTAACGAACACAGTGCAGTTCACAGTGAACTGGGTAAATCATCTCTACTACAATTCTATTCTAAATAGTATAAACTTGAGTACACAGTTCAACAAGAAGACATACCATGAGGTCCTAGATAAGTAATGCCTAATAGATAAGTAATGTTATGCCTAATAGATTTCTAAGTGCCAATTCTGTTTTCCGAGTCTTATATTTTTACTAGACTAGGTTAGTCGTTTACAAAACTTTAGTTTAAACGTCAGTGAAATTATTCGAAAAGCACATCCCAATTATCGCCTGCTCCTTTCATGTGGAAATGCTTTTGCAAAATCTACACCATAATTCAGACCACCCTGACTACAAATATTGTTTATTCAAAATGTGTGCGTGAGTTTTTCTTTCTCCCCAAATTTAAACAAATTCTATTTTAATTGCCATAACGGGTAATTTGGCACCGGGAGCAGTAGGATGACGCTCTCTGACCAGCACTATTCTGACCTGCCCTATTCTGACTGTGGCCCTATTCTGACCAGCCCTATTCTGACCAGCCCTATTCTGACTGTGGCCCTATTCTGACTGTGGCCCTATTCTGACTGTGGCCCTATTCTGACCAGCCCTATTCTGACCAGCCCTATCCTGACCAGCCCTATCCTGACCAGCCCTATCCTGACCAGCCCTATCCTGACCTGCCCTATTCTGACTGTGGCCCTTGTCTTTTCAGCTGACCCAGAGAAACATGACCCTGACTAACCGCTGCCAGCTGTTCGACCGTTTCCAGGACCGAATGTCCCAGCATGCGGTGAAGGTGGATTTCCTACAGCGGGTACACCGGCAAAACCCACCCAACCGCCGGGGTGCCCACGCACACCACAAACTGCTCAAGGTGAGTCCACGCGGGTATCGGGGAATAGGCAAGTGCTCGTGTCACACACTGATGCAAACTAGACATCGCCAGAAAACGGCAAAATGGCTACGCAAGCGTTCGTTAACTTGGGTTGTGTCGATTGACTGTGGCGTTTCAGAGCTGCTCACGTGCTCTTCTCCTGGCAGGTTCCCGATGCTATCAAGTCCCAGTACCAGTGCCCCCCCTCTATGATAGCCCCCGCTGGAATCCGCAATGGGGAGCTCATCTGCAACGGCGTCCCGGATCCCCAGCGCCAGCGCCTGCCCCCCCAGCACTTAACCAGTGAGGCCGAGCAGCAGGAGGTGAGAGCCCTAGGGTGGTGGGGGGGTTTTCACCAGTGGAGGTGCAGTGTTTGTAAAGCTGCTGCTTGTAACGCGGGCTTTTTTCATCGCCGTTCTGACTGTGCTCTCTCTCTTCTCTGGCAGTGGCTTTGTGATGTCATCGCACTCCAGTGCAGCATCGTGAGACATTTATCTGCTAAGCAGATGCCGTCGTCTTTATGGGACTCTGAACAGACGGAGAAGGCCAATATCAAGCCTTGTGTAGCGGCAGAGAACAGCGCGCTGTGCTCTTCTGACAGAACCGCCTTGTCTGAACCATTCCCCCCCCTCTGCGTCCCACCGGTTGGCCCCCAAGGGGCCCAGGCGCAGAAATCTTTGGGCACCTTGGGGGAGCGGAGGAGCTGCGGCTCGTGCGCGGAGCGGCCTTGCCGGAACTGCGGGACCACCAACGGCCGGCCGGAGCAGCCGGCCGAGACCAACGGGCCCTCCCCGCTGGGCGGGAGCCCGGGGCCCTGCGCGCGCATGCAGGCCGAGCTCCAGCACAGACTGAGCGGCCCTTCAGGCCCTTGTCAGCTCTGCCCTCACGCGGCCCCGCCCTCGGTTTCCGGGCTGGCCAATCACACCGGCGGAGTCACGGTGAAGACTGAGGGCGCCGGCCCCTGCGCCCACTCAGACTCAGGCCTCGCCCCTCAGCCGCACAGGACCAGCCACAGCTCGGCCGGGGGGCAGGCCGCCGCCCTGACGAGCCGCAGCGTATCCTCGCCCACGGCGGGAACCCGCGCCCTCACTCCACCCAGAGCGCCCCAGGACACGGGCACTGCCAGGCTGCCCTGCCCCACCCCTCCCTCGGGTAAGTCACCTCCACAGTCCGAACATGTCCCTACGCTCCACAGCTCCACGGCACTAGGTTAACTGAGCTTTAGGGCTCCACACATTTCTCCCAGGGGGTCCTCAGCACAGCTTTCCATATTTTCCATAAGTTCTATAATTTAGACCACCTGGTCAAATAAATCCATTCTTGTTTAGACATAATTTTAAGTGCGATACAGTCCAAGCAAAAAAGTGTATATTAATATTCGTGTGAGAATAGCAGGGCTACCTACGCAGGCCCCTCCCAGGAGGCAGCAACAGCCCAACAGTCATCCTTTCTGTGAGATGCAGGCCATTAGCTGCAGGACGGTCACACTGTGAGATGCAGGCCATTAGCTACAGGACGGTCACACTGTGAGATGCTGGCCATTAGATGCAGGACGGTTACACTGTGAGATACAGGTCATTAGCTGCAGAACGGTCACACTGAGATGCAGGTCAGTAGCTGCAGGACGGTCACACTGAGATGCAGGCCATTAGCTGCAGGACGATCACACTGTGAAATGCAGGTCATTAGCTGCAGGACGGTCACACAGATGCAGGTCAGTAGCTGCAGAACGGTCACACTGAGATGCAGGTCATTAGCTGCAGGACGGTCACACTGTGAGATGCAGGTCATTAGCTGCAGGACGGTCACACTGTGAGATGCAGGTCATTAGCTGCAGGACGGTCACACTGTGAGATGCAGGCCATTAACTGCAGGACGGTCACACTGTGAGATGCAGGCCATTAGCTGCAGGACGGTCACACTGTGAGATGCAGGCCATTAGCTGCAGGACGGTCACACTGTGAGATGCAGGCCATTAGCTGCAGGACGGTCACATTGGGAAAATGGGCTGTAAAGACTTGGGTCATGTCTCCTTAGATGGGAAGGGCAGCCTTCACGCCGTTTCCCCCTGCAGCGGCTCCGTGTCCTCCGCCATCGGAGACCTGTCACCCTGCATGAAGGCACTGATCGAAGGAGAGGGGGGTGAGTCCCAGAGTGCACTGCTTTCATCGCTGCCACTGTTCTTGTGCCACAACGGCGAAGTGCCAGTCCTGAAGCTGGTGCTCGTACTCTTGCTTTTGCAGAGATTGAGCTGAGCAAGCTCGACGAGAAGTTCATCAAACTGCTGGCGTGGCAGAGGATCCAGCAGCTCTTCCCTCCCAAAGTGAGCCCGCCCCCGAGCCGCCGTGTGAGCCCGCCCCCGAGCCGCCGCGTGAGCCCGCCTCCATCCACCTCCTCCCTCATGCCACAGGCACCGCACACGGAAGGTACGGCTGTGAGGCCCGTTCCCACACACTTTTCCCCCTTTCCTTCACTTCCTCTCCTTCTCTCTCTACTCCATTGCTTCTACAGCTCCCTCGCCCACGGTTCTGTCTCTCACCATTTTCCTTTCTGCTCTCATCCCTCTTTTATCCTCTGTCTCATTCCCTGTGTCCCCCCCTGCTGGCTGTAAGTGGAAGTTCACGTTGCTTGCCTCTCATTTCCCTACAGCACAACGAGAGGAGGTGCAGGCCAGAGCTGTGTTCTACCCTCTGCTGGGAAAAGGAGGCGCCGTGAACATGTGCTACAGGAGCCTCAACATAGGATCTGGTATGGATCGGGAGGTCTCGAGCACTAAACATAGAACGTGTACTTTTAAGCGTTAAAGACGCAACCCAATTACTCATGAACTAGGTCAGCAAATAAAATACTTTTTTTCTCTTCAGAAACTGATTTTGCTGAACATTTGCTTTTGAAATTTGTGTGTTGAACAAATACTTAATTTTAATAAGAGGAAGCAAATTCCCTTATCAAAGTCAATGCCTAAATCTGGGCATGATAAGGTGGTAATATAGGGAATGAGCGCCAGGTATCAAACCACGCCCCAGAATTTTTTTTCCACTAGTAGCCAAAAGCTCATTTCTACACTGGACAGCACTCACAGCGGCTGCTTTGTCTCTCTCTCTCTCTCTCTCTCTCTCTCGCTACCTCTCACTCATGCTGCTGCCATGCCCCGTTTCAGCTTATAATGATGCGGCCAGCAAACATAAAATCACTGTCCAAATAGTTACCCACGCCATGTAGGCTACTCATTTTATCGTTTTAGCCATCAGTGTGTACAGGATCGGTTGTTGAAACCAACCTTTAGCATCATTTTGCTTGCGTCATAAATAACGTACCCTACAGTTCCATTGGTGGTACTCGCAAATTCTGTGGGAATTTCAAACATCTTCACAAAGTTAATTTGACAGTTGAACATTTGTGTTTATTTTATGATTATTATATTTTATCTCTATATTGTGACTGCCGATCGTGGTTCAATTTGGAAGGAGGAGACTCATTTACACCACTTGATCGTGGCAATTGATTCTTTTATCGATATGGATACCAAGGAACGCAAAACATCAAATCGGTTGTCAAGGAAACGTGCATCGCGGGGAATTATAAAACCACCGAATGCCTGCAAGTAGGCTCATGTGTACTTTGTGTACTGCAGGTCAAGGTAGCGAAAACCTCTAAAATAAAACCCCAGTGTGTAGCTACGAGCCCCAAGAGAGAATGTCTGTTGTAGGGACGTACGTTGCAAAGGTAAACGTGTAGCATGCATAGGCTATAGGCTACTACAACTCCTGGCTCAACTATTTGACCCAAATCTTCCCTTTCTGCAGGAAATGCCACATATAGCAATAATATACCCCAAAACATAAATTCAACAATATTTTCTAAAAGTGACTTAATTAACCAACAAAATGTAAATGACTGCTCTAGTCCACAGCGAGCACTGCAGCTCACATTGAACGGTGTCATGCAGTGCGAGTAATAATTTGTTTACAAAAATATTTGACATAAACAGGCCAGCAAGGGCACAGTGTGAACAAAGTAAACAATTGATTCTTTACTTACCTCGTCAGAACGTAAAATTTTGTTTTGTTTTTAACATAAAAATATAGGCAATATCCACACCTTGCATGCAACACAGAGAGTATCTCTCCACGTCCCTGTCAGATACGCAGTTTTCATATGCTTTGTACTATATAGCCTAATTATTTTTAAGACGGTAGCCTGTGTATTTATATATGTTTTTTAAAACTAGCTAGCTACTTGCTTAGCTAGACTGAAAAAATGAACTATCAAGCTATCTATCTATAAAAATAGGCTACTATAACTAGAATATTCAAAAAAAGCTCAACTGTAAGCTAGCTATATCGCTCGCTCGCTCTCTCTATCTTCTGATTCTCCTCTCCAGTCTCCACGCAGATGAACCGCTGCCCTGAGATTCGCTTTTATAGCTGCTGTGTAGGCCGCCCTCGCCCTAAAACTTCAGGGTGTAGCCACGGAACTATCGGTGCGCGTAGCTGTACCAGTTTCTATTTTGTCACCGAGGGAGAAATACGTAGGCAAAGACTTTTCTGGCCAATCACAGATTGAACCTGCAGTACCTAACGTTTTACCACTAGAGACACTTTTGAACCAGATTCTTAGTTTGTTTTTTTTGCGCTGACTGCAGTAATTTGTGAAGATTTTGACCAGATTCAATGAGTAATGGGAAAAACCCAAATGTATCTGTTATCATCTAAAATAAGTGGTTCGAGTGCTTTGTTACCCTTTAACAAAGGGGAATTGGGAAGATCTGAACTTTGCGAATAACTTTGGGCAGTGGCGTAACGTCGGCAGTAAAATAGGGCCTTCGGTAACCTTACCTTTATACGGATATTACTCTCAATCTGTTTCCACTTATAGTTCTTAATTATCAATCAAGCAATTTATTAACTGAATAACAAACATTGATGAATATATCAAGTTTTTGCAGAATTGCAGTGCTAGTATTTTTTTTTGTATCATAAAATGGGTAGCACTTAAATATACGTAGGCTATGTAGCGATGGCCGGTGCGTTGGAAAAAGTGGGGATTACTTGTTTCCGTTTATTTAGCTTGAGTAGCCTAACAATCAAACAAATATCTAAACCAATTATCTGAATAATCAAGACCAATTTGTAGCCTATAATGATTTAGAAATGATAATGAAAAAAAGACAACTTGAGATTGTTTAACAAGGATCAGGCAATAATCTGAACGCGTTAAAGAATGTAATTCACGACACTCAAATTAGTCAAATCGATTTAAACATTAGAAAGCATAAATTCAAAGTTAGCCTCTTAAGTGTATCGAACCGTTCAGAGCAACGCATTATTCAGGCTAGAAAAACTAATTTACGAAAATCTACGAAACATTGAACAGAGCCTTTAAAAGTCGAATCTTCGCAAAATAACACGTCATCATAAATGTGGATATAGACAAATTTTGTTTGATACACAAAAGTTTGATACACAAAACAATAATGCTATCTCAAAATAACTTGGTAGCCTAATAATTTACTTATTGTTCTTGGTTATTGAGTGAATCAATTATTTGATTGGCAATCAGGCAAAGTAAACGGAAACAGATTGAGAGTGATCATCCGTTAAAGGTAAGTTTACAGAAGGCCTAGTTCTACTCCCACGGTACGCCACTGACTTTGGGCCATAAGAACACTGCAAAAAAAAAAAAAAAGCATGGCTTCAACTGCATCATTAAAGGGAGGAAATGTGGAAGCGTGTGGCTAAAATGCCTGATTCTGTCAGTGAACATAAATGCAAGGCTGGTATACTACTGAACCACTCGCTCAATGCATACTGAAACGCAATTGGAACTTGCAGCCAACATCATCTTTGGAAAGTTTTTTTGGTTTTGTTAATCTACAATATTTAAAGTGTTAATCTAAATATTGTTTCTCAGGCCACAATGAGGCAACCCTCCATGTCCCAAATTAATTAGTTTTTTCCAATAGAATACTTTGGACTTGTTGTTTTGGGTTCTGTCTACATACCAGTATTTGTGACCCGCTCTACAAAAATGAGTCTGATGTGAAAAAATAATAATAATTTTGTGGGGTAATTTATTTTTTTCTGATAATTCCCCCCCCCCCCCACATCAGACTAATTTTCGTACAGGATGCTTGCATGTATGGAATTATGAATGACTGTTTTCCAGACCTGGAAAAGTATGGACATTTGGGTGCAAGTCTTGAAAAAGTCTGGAAGTTTTGCTCATAGTAATTACATACATTAAAAAATTGACAATGCGCAAAAAATATAAAAAATAAAATGAATTGAAATAAAAATAAACGCTTGTGTGCCCTGTTATCAAAACCCGAAAATTGTCCACTCTAGTGTTCATTGTAAAAACTACCTGGGGTGCGTTTTCTGATAACGATCAATCTTAGGGTTAAGTGCGATTTCAACGAGTGATTCTACGATGGCTCTTTAATTTGTAACACGCGTTTCCCAAAACAGTTCTTAAAGCGTGAACGCGCAGTCACCTCTTAAGTGCTACTTAACCAGAGGTGTAAAATCCGGGTTCAGAAAGTAAAAAGTCCTCCCCAGTACTTAGTTCCAGTCACCTGGATTTGCTAATTTGCACAATTCTTCAGCCAGGAGGTAGAACTAATTAGTGAAATCAGCTGGCTGAGTTCATGGGTGGAAGAAACACATAGCAGGACTTTTCCTTTCTGATCCTTGGATTTTACATCTCTGTACTTCTGTCTGTGGTGCTGCTGATACGGGAGGAGGAGGGGCAATAGATTGGGAGACGCGAACCCCATGCCCAATATATGGCCGGTTAGGCACGTCAAAGTTTATTTTGAAATAAAATCTTTTTCCCACTGATTTTACTTGTTATTTATTTATAGGGCTATTTCAGGAATGGCTTTTATGGGTAATTTCCAAATATATAAAAAGAAGTAAATTAAAAATAAATTAATAATTGTAAATATTGTTGCATCTAACATCACTATAAAAAAACTATGTGGTTATGGTAACTGTAAAATTAAATGAACACTAACAAAAAAAATCAAATAAAGTATGTGATGGGCTTCTAAAACGCACTTAACCGCTTACGACTGGTCGGGAGTAATTGTTAATCTACGAGCGTTTTAAATTAAGATACTTTTGGGAAACGCACCCAAATTTAAAGAAGCTTCGTACTAAGGGTTTTACGACGTCTTAGCCTTACGATGCTTTTTGAGAAACGCACCCCTGGATGTCAGCTTTCAATCTGGGCAACATTTCTAATTCAAGGAAAGGGCTGCACTATGGAAGCCTATAGGGGACTATATTAAAATGATAATGTAAACTTGAAAATGTAATTCCACAATAGCATTATAAGTATCCACATATGTACGTTATTTCAGTAAAATATAAATGAAAATGCAATAATCCAATTTACATTTTTATTTTCACATACTCGTATGGGTGTTCTATGACCATATGAAAATGGAAAAGCTGTTTGACATTTAATTTTCAAAGTCGTACCCTGCTGTTCAGTGAACAATATTCAAAAGTTAATTAAAATTTGAAAATTAAAATGCAATATAAATAATGTAGCCTTATTTTCCATTTGTGCAAGCATTATTTAAGTCGCAATTAAAATGCAATTTTCTAAATTCGAAAATGAAAATGGCATTTGACATTTCATTTTCAAAGACTTAACCTGCTGTACAGTGGACAATGTTTAACTGTGTGTTGAAGTTTATAATATTTAGAATAGAATTGTAGTAGAGCTGATTTACCCAGTTTACTGTGAACTGCATTCAATGTTCATTACTAGGGATAGCTGCTACTTTATGGGAAGGATGTGCTTTATCTTAAGTGTTCTGTAGTTACTTTGATGACGTTTCTGTATGCACTTATTGTATGTCGCTTTGGATAAAAGCGTCTGCTACATGACTAATGTAACATCAGTTAGGACGTCACTTCCTCTTTCAGTGACTTGGTTCATTGTAAGGAAAAATGGAAGTCTTTCGAAGTCGATGAAAAGTTTTTATTCCAATAAAAGCAGTAAAGAAGCACAGGAAAGGCGCTCCAGATTCAGACTGAACCCAGAGCATTCAAAAAGTTAACAATATATACAGTTTGAGCTACAGTTTGCCGCCAACATTTACAATGAAGTTACGCTCTTTAAGTCTCGGTCCCTTTGATAATGAAGTCTCGGTTTCCCTTTGTGTTGATTCTCGATTGCCCTCTCCAGCTCCCATTCTATAATTGTGTTGGTTCTCCATTGCCCTCTCCTGCTCCCATTCTATAATTGTGTTAGTTCTCCATTGCCCTCTCCCGCTCTCATTCTATAATTGTGTTAGTTCTCCATTGCCCTCTCCCGCTCTCATTCTATAATTGTGTTAGTTCTCCATTGCCCTCTCCCGCTCTTATTCTATAATTGTGTTGGTTCTCCATTGCCCTCTCCCGCTCCCATTCTATAATTGTGTTAGTTCTCCATTGCCCTCTCCCGCTCTTATTCTATAATTGTGTTGGTTCTCCATTGCCCTCTCCCGCTCCCATTCTATAATTGTGTTAGTTCTCCATTGCCCTCTCCCGCTCTCATTCTATAATTGTGTTGGTTCTCCATTGCCCTCTCCCGCTCCCATTCTATAATTGTGTTGGTTCTCCATTGCCCTCTCCCGCTCCCATTCTATAATTGTGTTGGTTCTCCATTGCCCTCTCCCGCTCCCATTCTATAATTGTGTTGGTTCTCCATTGCCCTCTCCCGCTCTCATTCTATAATTGTGTTAGTTCTCCATTGCCCTCTCCCGCTCTCATTCTATAATTGTGTTAGTTCTCCATTGCCCTCTCCCGCTCCCATTCTATAATTGTGTTGGTTCTCCATTGCCCTCTCCCGCTCCCATTCTATAATTGTGTTAGTTCTCCATTGCCCTCTCCCGCTCTCATTCTATAATTGTGTTGGTTCTCCATTGCCCTCTCCCGCTCCCATTCTATAATTGTGTTGGTTCTCCATTGCCCTCTCCCGCTCTTATTCTATAATTGTGTTGGTTCTCCATTGCCCTCTCCCGCTCCCATTCTATAATTGTGTTGGTTCTCCATTGCCCGCTACCATTCTATAATTGTGTTAGTTCTCCATTGCCCTCTCCCGCTCTTATTCTATAATTGTGTTGGTTCTCCATTGCCCTCTCCCACTCCCATTCTATAATTGTGTTAGTTCTCCATTGCCCTCTCCCGCTCTTATTCTATAATTGTGTTGGTTCTCCATTGCCCTCTCCCGCTCCCATTCTATAATTGTGTTAGTTCTCCATTGCCCTCTCCCGCTCTCATTCTATAATTGTGTTAGTTCTCCATTGCCCTCTCCCGCTCTTATTCTATAATGGTGTTGGTTCTCCATTGCCCTCTCCCGCTCCCATTCTATAATTGTGTTAGTTCTCCATTGCCCTCTCCCGCTCCCATTCTATAATTGTGTTGGTTCTCCATTGCCCGCTACCATTCTATAATTGTGTTGGTTCTCCATTGCCCGCTACCATTCTATAATTGTGTTAGTTCTCCATTGCCCTCTCCCGCTCTTATTCTATAATTGTGTTGGTTCTCCATTGCCCTCTCCCACTCCCATTCTATAATTGTGTTAGTTCTCCATTGCCCTCTCCCGCTCTTATTCTATAATTGTGTTGGTTCTCCATTGCCCTCTCCCGCTCCCATTCTATAATTGTGTTAGTTCTCCATTGCCCTCTCCCGCTCTCATTCTATAATTGTGTTAGTTCTCCATTGCCCTCTCCCGCTCTTATTCTATAATGGTGTTGGTTCTCCATTGCCCTCTCCCGCTCCCATTCTATAATTGTGTTGGTTCTCCATTGCCCTCTCCCGCTCCCATTCTATAATTGTGTTAGTTCTCCATTGCCCTCTCCCACTCTTACTCTATAATTGTGTTGGTTCTTCATTGTCCTCTGCTCCCATTCTATAATTGTGTTCAAAAATTAAAAAAAATTAAAAAGTAGAGGTCTTAAAAAATATATTTAAAAAATGTAAAAATCAGGTTGGAAAAAGTTTTATTTGGTAAAAGGACAAGCACCCTGTTCGTAGAGCGGGTCACATTTGGTTGCCCCCTGACCTGGCTTTATTAAGATATATAAATACAATTATTTAGAAGCAATCTAGTTTGTTGTATTTATTTTGCTGCCCTATTGAGTCTTGCTGTGACGCAGCAGTGTTGAGGCTTTTTGATGATGCAGTGACATTTGTGGAGAGAACGGACAGGTGTACAGAATCCAGACTAAGCCTTTTCTATCAGTGCCTCATGTCAACATAAGACTCGACGCTACAATTGCACTTATAGTGAGAACCCAATTCCATAGAGCCTTAATGTAAATGGATCTGCAGTGTCATTTAGAGCCCGTTGACTCTCCTCTCTCTGACACTGTGCACAAGTTGTATTTGCAAGGGAAGACTTGCTTTCAGAAGTCGTTAAAAAGTTTAGCAACTCGTGACCTACTTCCAAACTGCTCTCAAAGCCAACCTTTTCCAGCTGCTACAATGTGAAAACTGAAGCGAAGTGCCCTGGGGGAGCAAAGTTTGCAAGAAGAATTTCCGACTGCCTGAAATCAGAGATGCCAGATTTATTTTCTGGAGCTTTTATCAAGCACTAGCGCCCATTTGTTTTTGTTTAATTTTTATTTAATATTTTCCCAGTTAATTCTGAAAGTATCCATTAAAATAATGAAAGGTCACATCTTTGGCTGATCTTTCATGCATAGATAATTTGCCGTATGAGTGAATTCGCCCCTGGGCATTTGCTCTACTTACATTAGCCAGTTTGTCAATTTAACACTAATTTTTAGTGGACATTCTGGATTCTCGGCACGGGAAATTGCAGATAAAGATTATGATAGTGAAGTAAATTCAGTTATTGAAGCATATTTATGCAGTAGATTATGCATAAATGCAGTTATGTTCAATAAAATGTTAAATGTTGCATTACAGAGTATGTTTGACATGACGGTGGTTGGACCTTAACATGTTAGTTTACTCAATACCCATTTTTATTGTAAGGTACTTGCACTAAAAATATTCAAAATGACCATCCCTACTTTCCACAGGACTGGCCAATGTTGGTCAGACGTCATTTTGATTCCTCTCTCTCTCTACAGGTGCTGACATGGATGTGTGCCTTACAAACTACGGTCATTGTAATTACGTGTCGGGAAAGCATGCCTGTATCTTTTACGATGAGGTAGGAGTTTTTGCATTTCATCAGCACGCTCACATTAAGCACTATATAAAATATATCACATATATAAAAGTACACGAGCGCGTCGCACGCGCCGTTTGTCATGAGAGACGATCTGCGCCGTCTGTTCTTGCTTCCGTGCCGTGTCGTGTCTGCTCTTGAAAAGCGGCGCACGTTTCGACTGGTTCGAGCACGGTGTGAGGGAGCTTGAGGAGCCTACGGCTCCGTGTGGATGTGCACGGCATGTCAGTGCACGACTCTCTCTCCGCAGAACACGAAGCATTATGAGCTGCTCAACTACAGCGAGCACGGGACCACGGTGGACAACGTGCTGTACTCCTGCGATTTCTCCGAGAAGACCTCCCCGAGCCCGTACAGCAGCGTGGTCTCTAAAGTGCAGAACATCATCCGTGAGTGCATACTGGCGTCCGTGCACCACGCCACGCGGCAGCCGCCACAGAGCCGCTGCTCTGGAAAAGACCCCTGCGGGAGGGCATTTGAAATATGAGCGTATGAACATTGGCTTGTGCCTGTTGCCCTCTCAGCCTGTTTCTCATTCTTAAAGGTGTGGTGTGTTTGCTGGTTTCAGCAAGTTATTCGAGATAAAATTGGCCGTTTACACCAACGTGATCTAACATGTGAGTGAACCCGCTAGTGTATTAGACCATGGCATATTTCAGGTAGAGAGGCAAGCAGTCTTCTGCTGTCAAACTGTTCAACTTGGACAAATATTTAATTGACCAGAAGCTTGGTGTGTGAATCTCTGGCATAAATTCTAATACATCGGTTAGGATTTTAGAGGGAATTCCTTTTGCTTTTAGAAGTGCTGCATTAATGTGCGTGTGTGCGTGTGTAATGTGCTGCATTTGGAGCTTCGAGGGGATATGTACAGCCGTATTGCTGTGGGCGAGAGCTCTGACTGTACGCTCCTCTGCAGGGCGCTGTAAGAAACGGAAGCAGCAGGAGGCCAGGGCGCAGACAGGGGAGCCGCCAGCAGGGGGAGTGATGAGCGGCCAATCCCAGGGACTCTCCCAGAGCTCCTGCGGCTGCAAGGCCAGCAGCTCCAGCCTGGTCGGGGGCAGCGGGGCCGGCTGGGAGGGCACAGCCTTGCTCCACCACGGCAGCTACATCAAGCTGGGCTGCCTTCAGTTTGTCTTCAGTATCACAGAGTTTGCCAGCAAGCAGCCCAAAGAGGAGACCCCTGTCCCCCCCGCCCAGGATGGGGCGGAGCGGTCTGAAAAGCTGCAGACTCTGAACGTCCCCCAAGTACCCGTGCTGCACTCCACCTCTGTCCCCTAGCCCCTACACCCGCACAAACGCAAGGACCAGGCCGCTTGTCTAACTTGTACAAAACAATTAATTTTTATTATTTTTTTTATTATACATTTGCATGAAATGAAGTATTTTGGGGGGCTCAGATTTTGATGGCGAGTTGCACATAGAATTCTCGTTTCTTTTCTTTTTTTTTTAAATGCAAAACTTCAAACGGTCATCTAGATTTGCATTAAAAAAGAAGGGATACTTTATCCTCAACATTCTAAAAAAAAAAAAGGAAAAAAGGAAAAGTCTCCCAAGTTTCCATTGTACTTGTAAAGTAATCGGAACTTGTTCTATTTTGTGCCAGTAATAGTTTTTATATAAACCGTGCTTTTTCATAAAATGAAACATTTATGTATTTCTGGTCATTTTATTTAATGTACTGTATGTGAAATTGTAGTGTTGAGTTTTTGTTGCTACTTTTGCACTACAGGTAGCTGTATGTTAAAATGTGTGTGTGTGTATATATACAAGTCATGTATACACATGCTTTGTTTATGTATATATGTATAGAATATGTATAAACACACACACACACACACAATAATGAATCTAATTTTCTGCTTATAGAGAATTGTTGATTCCATATACAAACAACATTGTTTGTTTTGGTTTTTTTATGTGCACAGTGCTTCATGGATTTCAGTCCTGGTGTTCAGTAGCTTTTCAGAAAAGTGTTGTAAATGTTGTTCCAAGTCCTGTTTTTTCAATACTGTACCACATGTAAATAGCGACAACCGTTTTAAAGTTTCATCAGAACATTTTTGTGTATTCTGTAAATATAAACCTACTTTGACTTCTGCCTGTCGGTTGTAACATGTAAATACATAAAGATTTTTTAAGAACAATCTAAAAAGCATGTTTCCTTCTGCCTTTTCTTTCCTTTGGGAGGATCACTTATTCATACTGTCCCTGAGGTGAAAGCAGGCCTTTAATGACCTCCAAAACTTGCCATCATGGAACGACTGATCAACTATTATTAATTGTTAATCTCAGTGTGAGAGGGTGTGTCGTTTCTATAAGGGATAGACAAACCATTGCTCTCAAACTCCTACGGTGGAGTTTACCAAGCAGGTGCAAACCCTATTTATGGACTTTACCCCCAGCTTGTGTACATTTGACACCCCGTACATTGTATGGCAAGCATGGGTTAAGAGTATAGCCTACTCTGCCAGCACGTTCGCGCGCACATGGTGATAAAGAGACGCCTGTATTTTATGGCACTGAACTGATTCTTTCGAAATCTAAGAGCGGAGTTGGGAAAAGCTTCAAGATAACACTCCATATACATTTTATTTATGTAGCTTGAAGTTATTTTTTTAATTGTTTAACATTTAAAGTACAACCAGGCAATAATTAATCCAAGGGCGAATAGTAATCCGAAACAAGGTGTGCCTATTTTTTTATTATTTGGAGCATAAAAGGTAGGCTAGCTCACCTCCAAAGCCGTGGACGACCTACCATGTATACCGGTCTGCTTATTACAGGGATAGTTGTAGGGATTTATATATTCGTGTACAATGCTTTCATTAAAAGACGGAGGTGTAAAAGCTCTGCTAAACTGCACGGGAAGACTGCGATCGTCACTGGTGAGTTTTTATTTATTTAAGCTATTAGCAATTACTTTCAGGTTTACCTGAAAATGGTGATGTTGGTTGCGGTGTAGGCTGTACTTAATTGTAAATTACTCGTGTCAATTAACAGTAATACAATTAGACTACAGTAACATCGGTGGACATATTTTCACTTTAGCTTTCGAAGACGTGAAAACACGGGGTCACAGATGGCATGACAAATTATTGATGCATTGGCCCAAGGTTTTCTTAATTTCATTCGCAGTTCAGTTTATCTTCTTGGAAAAGTTCTATTCTGAAACGTTACAGCCTATATTCATTTGCAAATGTAGACAATTTCACATTCTGCTTGACGGAATATTGGTAAATTAACATAGCCTACTTTCACATCTAAAACAAATAGGTTTAATTTTATAAAAAGCAATAACGTTAGGCGATGAGTCGTTTCTTTAGCAATAGTCTACGCGACGAGTAGCCTATGTTACAAAGTCGAACACGGAATGCAATTGTGTTCCCTGGCAGCTAACTTTGGCTAGATAGTTTTAGCTATTTTGAACAGGGATCCTTGGACTTGGCTCTCTGTCGTGACCATTGAACTATGCTATAGAAAACGTGGTAGTCACTGATAAGGCACGGGTTTAGTCCAGTTTTTGGTAAAGACCATTTAAAACTGACAATAACAAACGTTACTGCGCATGTGCGATGCGCTGGACAAAAGCGCACTTTCGCTAGACTTCAATAAATACTGGGGCCGTGTCCGAATACAACCCCTACACCCTTTTGAGGGCGCATATTTGAGTCCACTTCGTGGGCGACTTTTTCTCACAAATGGGCGCACTTAAAATACCAGGATGAACCCCTTATTTCCGGGGTTTTGTTGAGGGAATTCAGGAGCACACTCATCTGCACAACGGTGCACTCATCCGACAATTTCAGTAAGTAACCCGGAAGTAAAATCTTAAAAGACATTGGCTGCGTCCTCCTTAAATTGCTCCTTATTCACTATATAGTGCACTATTTAGGGTATCGGCAATTTTGTAGGGTGTCCGAATTCAAAATATCAAATTTGACACCCTAAATAGTTCACTCAATATCACCCACAATGCACCACAAAATGTAGGGTACAAACGATGTACACTTCATCACCGGAGACATTTTTTCTTTATCAAGATGGCGACAGCTGAGCCTGCCCTGGTCTACAAATGTAAATATAAATGCAAGTTTAATCTTGTACAGGTGCAGCTCAAAAAATTAGAATATTGTGAAAAAGTTCAATATTTTTTGTCACTCATGTCAGAAAGTGAAACTCATATATTATATAGATTCATTACACATAGAGTGAAATATTTCAAGCCTTTATTTCTTGTAATTTTGATGATTATGGCTTACAGCCAATGAAAACCCATTTTGAAAAAATTCAGTGTCTCAGAAAATTTGAATATTGTGAAAAAGTTAAATATTGGAAACTTATGGTGTCACACTCTAATCAGCTAATTAACTCAAAACACCTGCAAAGGTTTCCTGAGCCTTTAAATGGTCTTTCAGTCTGGTTCAGTAGGCTACTGTTACGGTCAGGGCCCTGACCCAACCGCAACATAAATGGACACAAAAGTTGGTTGCAAAAATAAATATTTATTAAATAAGTAATAAAAAAAAACACCTGGATGCGTGTAACGAGGATATAAGAATTGACCGACAACACCATGAAAAAGACAGACGCCAGTGAAGCAACCTCGTTATCCGGTCTCAACCTCCTTTTAAACTAAACCGGTGATTGCCGTGGGAGCCAATTAAGCCCCGGGAGGCGGACCTAAAAAGGGAAAGGAGAAAACAATATAATGTAGGAGAAAACAGGGGTGACAACTTAACAATAAGTGACCGTAACAGCTACACAATCATGGGGAAGACTGCTGACTTGACAGATGTCCAGAACACAGTCATTGACACCCTCCACAAGGAGGGTAAGCCACTTTTTCACGATATTCGAATTTTTTGAGCTGCACATGTATGTTAAATCAGTTTAGTCTGCTTTATATAACCAAAATATAAATAAACGCAGTAGATTAAATATATTACAAAGTGTTAACTATTTTTTGAATTTAACAATTATTACTATGTTTAATGGAAAATGCAACTTAATTAGCTAGCTACCTAGTTACCTAACTTACCTATCTACCTACAACGAGACAC
The DNA here is from genome assembly GCA_022702515.1 of Ilyophis sp. 1 JC-2022. NCBI lineage: Eukaryota > Metazoa > Chordata > Actinopteri > Anguilliformes > Synaphobranchidae > Ilyophis > Ilyophis sp. 1 JC-2022. Next base: position 18,580,847 of record CM040401.1, on the reverse strand, counting down.
CAAAACCCTTGTTCAAAATAAAAAAGAACCCTTTTTTTTACCGTTTCTTGCAAGCTTTCTCGCCAAGCCGGTGACTGATGTCACGCAAGCGTCTCACGTTGCTATTAAGTAACCTGCTCAGAAACGGTCGTGACCGAAATCGTATCCTCCTTTCACGAGTGAATCCCTATCTAGTGCTCTATGTAGATTTTCCTAAGTAGTGTATAGGGAGGGAGCGAATGAGTGAGCCATTCCGAACACAGCCATTGAGTTTATATGTACAGTGCCCTCCACTATTATTGGCACCCCTGGTAAAGATGAGTAGGTTATAAAAAATTCACCGTTTGGTGAATTAGCTTACTCTGAAAATATTAGAAAAATCCAACCTTTAATTTAAGTAAATTTATTATGAGAAAACAAAATCCCTCATCAAGAACGGTTAACAAAACCATGTGTGCCACAATTATTGGCACCCCTGCATTTATATATAGAATAAAGACATCATTTTTTATATTTGGTCGCATATCCTTTGCATGCCATGACTTCCTGATGTCTGTGACCCAACAACATCAAAAGACTCTTGATATCTTATTTTCTGGTACTCTTACAAGCAATACTATAACGTCTCTGCATTTGAATGGATCTCTATGGGAATTGGGGGGTGGGACTAGATTTAGCTGTAAATTATGCTGGAACAGTATTGAATACATGGTTGGTAAAATGGCTGTAAGTCATCAAGGGTCTGAGGTATCAAACAAGCCTCAAACCATTACTCTGCTGCCATATATGCAGTAGATATGGATGGATCACTTTAAGGGTTGTTTCTCCTGACAAATTTTTCTATTGAACTCCATGGAAAAATAAGTCAGGAGAAGAAACCCTCCAAGTTATCACCACAAAATACCAAACGGTGAATTTTTTATAACCCTTTTTACTCATCTTTACCAGGGGTGCCAATAATAGTGGACGGCACTGTATATCCTGGGATTTTCTTATAAAGGGGAGGGTCTCTGGTATATCTATTGTATAAAATAGGTTCATATTACAAAATATTTATTTATTTTTGTTAATTCTATCTTAATTTATAATCTACACTTTGTAACAATCTTCATATGCACTTCCTCAACGCGTCATCACAACAACACACGTCATCAGAACAACTCCAGCGTGAACTTTTTCAACCTCCGCCCAATACCTACTTCCGCCCCATCAATTTCAAAACAAAAGTACCTGAAACTCGCTCTCTTCAACACAAGATCCCTCAACAATAAAGGCCTCATTCTCAACAAATTTATCACTGACAACAAACTGGACCTACTCTGTCTCACTGAAACTTGGCAAAAACCCCTGGACTACCTTGCACTTAACCAAACTACCCCTGCTGGATACTCATACCTGGACAACCCCCGAACTGAGGGCAGAGGAGGGGGTATTGCTGCTATTTACCATCAAGACCTCCAACCTCTCCAAGGAATCGCCACCTTATCGTGGTGGAGAGGTTTGTGTGTCCCTGTGATCCTTGGAGCTATGTTGTCGGGGGCATTAGCCCCTGGTAGGGGTTCCCAAGGCAAATTGGTTCAGGGGGAGGGACCAGACAAAGAGCGATTCAAAGACTCCTATGACACGGCCTCATAAGTCCACGATAACCTCGCCCGGAATAGGGAAACCGGGGCACCCTCCTGGAGCCAGACCCGGGGGGGGAGCCCGTCGGCGAGCGTCTGGTGGCCGGGCCTTACCCCATGGGGCCCGGCCGGGCACAGCCCGAAAAGGGAACGTGGGGCCGCCACCATGTGGGCTCACCACCCGCAGGGATCGGCATGGGAGTCGGGTGCTTTGCCAGACGGGCGGTGGGCGAAGGCGGGGATCCGGGCGTGCTGATCCCCAGCATCGCAGACTGGTTCTGGGGACGTGGAACGTCACCTCGCTGGCGGGGAAGGAGCCGGAGATGGTGCGGGAGGTGGAGCGGTACCAACTAGATATAGTTGGGCTCACCTCCACGCACAGCACTGGCTCCGGAACCAAACTCCTGGAGAGGGGCTGGACCCTATTCTTCTCCGGAGTTGCCCAGGGTGAGAGGCGCCGGGCGGGTGTGGGGATACTCACAAGCCCCCGGCTGAGCCCCACTGTGTTGGAGTTTCACCCAGGGAACGAGAGGGTCGCCTCTCTACGACTACGTGTCGCCGAGGGGAAAGCTCTGACTGTTATTTGTGCTTATGCACCAAACGGCAGTTCGGAGTATCCGGCCTTCTTGGAGTCACTGGGGGGCATACTGGAAAGTGTCCCGCCCGGGGACTCCATAGTTCTGCTGGGTGACTTCAACGCTCACGTGGGCAACGACGGAGAAACCTGGAAGGGGGTGATTGGGAGGAACGGTCTGCCTGATCTTAACCCGAGTGGTGTTTTGTTATTGGACTTCTGTGCTGGTCATGGATTGTCCATAACAAACACCATGTTCGAGCATAGGGAGGTCCATAAGTGTACCTGGTACCAGAACACCTTAGGCCAAAGATCGATGATCGACTTTGTAGTCGTATCATCAGATCTGCGGCCGTATGTCTTGGACACTCGGGTGAAGAGAGGAGCAGAGCTGTCAACCGATCACCACCTGGTGGTGAGTTGGATCAGGTGGCCGGGGAGACTGCCGGACAGACCCGGTAAACCCAAACGTGTAGTGAGGGTGAACTGGGAACGTCTAGCGGAGGCCCCCGTCCGCAGGGTCTTCAACTCCCACCTCCGGAGGAATTTCTCGTGTATCCCGGGGGAGGCTGGGGACATGGAGTCCGAGTGGGCCATGTTCAAAGCCTCCATTGCCGAGGCAGCGGGCAGGAGCTGTGGCCAGAAGGCCATCGGTGCCTGTCGTGGCGGCAACCCCAGAACCCGCTGGTGGACACCAGCGGTGAGGGAAGCCGTCAAGCTGAAGAAGGAGGCCTTTCGGGCTTATTTGGCCCGGGGGTCTCCTGAAGCAGCAGACAGGTACCGGAGGGCCAGAAGGGCTGCGGCTTCGGCGGTCACTGAGGCAAAAACCCGGGTATGGGAGGAGTTCGGGGAGGCCATGGAGAAGGACTTTCGGTCGGCCTCGAGGAAGTTCTGGCAAACCATCCGACACCTCAGAAAGGGAAAGCAGGGCTTGACCCAGGCTGTGTTCAGCAGGGGAGGAGAACTGTTGACCCGGACTGGGGATGTTGTCGGGCGGTGGAAAGAGCACTTCGAGGAGCTTCTGAACCCGACCAACACGTCCTCTGTGGAAGAGGCAGAGCCTGAAGACTCGGGGGGGTCCGCACCCATATCCCTGGCGGAAGTCGCTGAGGTAGTCAAAAAGCTCCGCAGTGGCAAGTCGCCAGGGGTGGATGAGATTCGCCCTGAGATGCTGAAGGCTCTGGACATTGTTGGGCTGTCTTGGCTGACACGCCTCTTCAGTGTCGCGTGGAAGTCGGGGACAGTGCCTGCGGAGTGGCAGACCGGGGTGGTGGTCCCCATCTTCAAGAAAGGGGACCGGAGGGTGTGCTCTAATTATCGGGGTATCACACTTCTCAGCCTCCCCGGGAAAGTTTACTCGAGGGTGCTGGAAAGGAGGCTCCGACCGTTGGTCGAACCTCGGATTCAGGAGGAGCAATGTGGCTTTCGCCCTGGCCGTGGAACAGTGGACCAGCTCTTTACCCTAGCAGGGTTGCTCGGGGGGTCATGGGAGTTTGCCCATCCAGTCTACATGTGCTTTGTAGACTTGGAGAAGGCCTTCGACCGTGTCCCCCGGGGGATCCTGTGGGGGGTACTGCGGGAGTATGGGATACCGGGGCCGTTGTTGCGAGCCATCCGATCCCTGTACGACCAAAGTGAGAGCTGTGTCCGCATCCTCGGCATTAAGTCAGGCGCGTTCCCGGTGGGTGTTGGACTCCGCCAAGGCTGCCCCTTGTCACCGGTCCTGTTCGTGATATTCATGGACAGGATCTCAAGGCGCAGCCGAGGTGAGGAGAGTGTCCGGTTTGGTGACCTCAGAATTGCGTCTCTGCTTTTTGCGGATGACGTGGTTCTGCTGGCTTCATCGGACCGTGACCTCCAGCAGGCACTGGGGCGGTTTGCAGCCGAGTGTGAAGCGGCCGGGATGAGAGTCAGCACCTCCAAGTCTGAGGCCATGGTTCTCTGCCGGAAAACGGTGGAATGCTCCCTCCAGGTTGGGAATGAGTCTTTGCCCCAAGCGAAGGAGTTTAAGTATCTTGGGGTCTTGTTCACGAGTGAGGGTAAAATGGAGCGGGAGGTCGACAGGCGGATCGGTGCAGCATCCGCAGTAATGCGGGCGTTGTGCCGGACCGTCGTGGTGAAGAGGGAGCTGAGCCGGAAGGCGAAGCTCTCGGTCTACCAGTCGATCTACGTTCCTACCCTCACCTATGGTCACGAACTTTGGGTCGTGACCGAAAGAACGAGATCGCGGATACAAGCGGCCGAAATGAGCTTCCTCCGTAGGGTAGCCGGGCTCAGCCTTAGAGATAGGGTGAGGAGCTCGGACATCCGGAGGGAGCTCGGAGTAGAGCCGCTGCTCCTTCGCATCGAAAGGAGCCAGCTGAGGTGGTTCGGGCATCTGATTAGGATGCCCCCCGGGCGCCTCCCTTTGGAGGTGTTTCGGGCACGTCCAACTGGGCGGAGACCCCGAGGTAGACCCAGAACCCGATGGAGAGATTATATATCTCTCCTGGCCTGGGAACGCCTCGGGATCCCCCAGGAGGAGCTGGAAAGCGTCGCTGGGGAGAAGGACGTCTGGAATCCCCTGCTTAGCCTACTGCCTCCGCGACCCGACTTACGGATAAGCGGATGATGATGATGATGATGATGACCTCCAACCTCACCCACTCTCCATCCCTGCTGTTCCATCTTTTGAGCACCTGGCTTTTAAACTCCCCGGTCCTAAACCTCTCATCATTTCGATCATCTACCGCCCCCCCAAACCCAACCCATCCTTCCTATCAGACCTCTCAGAATTCATTACTGCTCTGTCTTCAATCTCACCATCGGTTTTACTTCTTGGTGATTTCAACCTCCATATTGACTCCCCTGACTGTAAAACTGCAATAGATTTCCTGGACCTACTAAACTGCTTTAACTTCATCCAACACATAAACTTCCCCACCCACAGCCGTGGACACATCTTAGACCTGGTTTGCTCCACTAGCCTCCACATCCACAACATCTCCAGCACCGACCTCACCATCTCCGACCATCTGGCCATCACGCTGGTCATCGACATTCCGGCCCCCCAACCCAAACAAGACCGCACAATAACCTTCCGCAATCTTAAGTCCATCTGCCCAGTCTCTCTCTCCACCTGCATATCGAACGCTCTCTCCGGCCTCACTCTCCCTGTTAATCCAGCCCCCATGGACCTCGTCAACATTTACAACAACACGCTGTCTACCTCCCTCAACCAACTGGCCCCCTTAAAAACAAAATCCGTTACTTTCACTCACTCAGCCCCTTGGTTCACCCCGGAACTTCACAAACTCAAAAAACAACTAAGACAGCTAGAACGCCTACACAAGAAAACCGGTCTCACTGTACACGCCCTCGCCTACAAAGAGCACATGCACCTTTACAGATCTGCACTCAATGAAGCCCGTTCCATCTACTACTCTGGCATCATTCATTCTGGATCCTCCAACCCCCGCACTCTGTTTTCTACCATAAATAAACTCCTCAAACCCCAGGACAACATCTCATCCTCATTCAGCCCGGAGCAATGTAACAACTTCTTATCATTTTTCCACTCCAAAATAGAAATCATCCACAACCAGCTTGCTACCGCCTCTGCCATCACCCCCGACTTGGAGCCGGCACTTCCCCCACCCCCTGATCACCGGCTTTCCCTCTTCTCACCCATAACCACAGCTGACCTCTCCAAAATACTCTCCACCATGAAATCCTCCACCTCCCCCCTGGACCCCATGCCCTCTGACCTTGTCAAAGCCTGTTTCACCTCTCTCGCCCCACTCATCACTGACACCATCAACTCCTCCCTTACCTCTGGCACCGTTCCTCCGCCTCTTAAGCTTGCTGCCATCACCCCCCTCCTCAAAAAACCCGGCCTGGACCCCAACGACCCCAACAACTTCAGACCCATCTCCAACCTCCCCTTCCTCTCAAAACTGCTAGAAAGAGCCGTCGCAACTCAACTTAAGCAATACCTCCTCTCCAATAACCTGTATGAAACATTCCAATCCGGTTTTCGCACCCACCACAGCACTGAAACAGCTCTACTCAAAGTTACAAATGACATCTTACTCTCCTCTGACTCTGGCTCCCTCACCATCCTTTTCCTCCTCGACCTCAGTGCAGCCTTCGACACCGTCAATCACTCCATCCTCCTCAGTCGTCTGCAATCCATTGGCATCACTGACTCCGCTCTTTCCTGGTTCACCTCCTACCTGTCTGAAAGATTCCACTATATCTCCATCAATAACCACAAATCACACACCACCCCTGTCTCACACGGAGTCCCCCAAGGCTCAGTGCTTGGTCCCATTCTCTTCATCCTCTACATGCTCCCACTTGGACACATCATCCGCCGCCATGGTCTTCATTTTCACTGTTATGCCGATGATACCCAGCTGTACATCTCCACCAAAGCCATCACTCCCGCCATTCTCTCCACCCTCACCGACTGCCTCTCCGACATCAAAACCTGGATGAACCACAACTTTCTAAAACTCAACAGCAATAAAACGGAAATCATCATCTTCGGCCCAAAATCCATCCTCTCCTCCTCCCAGAACCTCTCACTCTGCATTGATGGTCACTCAGTCACTCCCTCCCCCCTGGCCAGAAACCTTGGCATCATCATGGACCCTGCACTCTCCTTTAAGCCTCACATCAACCACGTCACCAAAACGTCTTTTTTCCACCTCCGTAACATTGCACGCCTCCGCCCCACCCTCTCCTCCTCAGCCGCCGAAACTCTCATCCACGCCTTCATCACCTCCAGACTCGACTACTGTAACAGCATCCTGTATGGCCTCCCCTCCACTATTCTCCAAAAACTACAATATGTTCAGAACTCGGCTGCCCGGTTGCTCACCCACTCCCGCTCCAGAGAACATATCACTCCTATCCTCCGTCAACTTCACTGGCTTCCCGTACAGCAACGCATCAATTTCAAGATCCTCCTCACCACCTACAAAGCCCTGAACAACCTTGCCCCCCTATACCTGACTGATCTCCTCCATCGCCACTCCCCCACTCGCCGCCTCCGCTCCGCAGACGCCAACCATCACCAAGACCAAGCACCGCACCCTGGGGGACAGAGCCTTCGCCATTGCCGCCCCTACCCTCTGGAACTCCCTGCCCCTTGCCATCCGGAACTCTGACACACTCCCCTCATTCAAAAGTCAACTCAAATCCCATCTTTTCAAGATTACCTATGACATCTGACCATCCTCCTCCATCATCCCCCCCCCCTCCCCCTGTTTTCTCTTTATGTGTTTCCCGTTTTGTAGTTGTTTATTTGCCTTTCTTGTCTGAGTGTTTGTTTTGTCTTTCCCAAATGTGAAGCGTCTTTGGGTACTCAGAAAAGCGCTATATAAAACTTATATATTATTATTATTATTATTATTATTATTATTATATGTTAATAACTGATTGATATTCTCAATTTAAAAAAAAAAATATAAAAAAATTACAAACTACTTTCTCACTAGTTTGGAAAGTTTTGCGGGATTTCTTTAGCACACTGCTTGTAAAGTGAGGGGACAGGGCACATAGGGATATGGGTCTGAGTGGACAGTGGACAAGGAACAGGGGTCGTATTCGGACACAGCCCTCGGCCCTGTTTCACGTACGTGGCTAACTCAGTTAATCCGATTAGTTGGTTGACATTTTTTAATAAACTCAGGATTTTCGGTTTCACAAAGCGAGTTCACAATTAAGCCAGACTTGTTAGTGGGATAACATGAACATAGCCTATATACGCCACATGGTAAATGAACCCACTGTTTGTAAGAGGTTTCTGTTGATGAACGAGCCATTGGAAGATAATTTAAAAGGGAACATGTTTTTCGAGACCGACAAGATCCTTTAAGACAGTGATTTTCAACCACTGTGCCGCGGCACACTAGTGTGCCGTGAGAGATCGTCAGGTGTGCCGTGGGAAATTATCTTATCCTATTAACTTCACTTAATTAGTAACACTTTTGGTTGGTGGTGTGACTCAGGATTCTTTTTATGTAAAAAATGTGCCTTGGCTCAAAAAAGGTTGCTTTAAGACACTCGGTTGATCATCTTTATGAGCGCTAATGTTAGCTACTTTAGTGGTGACGGAATTATTTACCTCCAGATTGCCAACTCAGAGCGAAGCATAGCCCTAACGGTGAGCACTGTTCCTCACACACATTTTATGCATGAAATACTAAGCGACGTACGTGAAGCAGGGCCCCGTTAGCTAACAAACTAACGTTAGCTAGAAGCTAACTAACGTTAAACATAGGCAAGTAGTTTTATGAATTAAAAAGTGGTCTGTTTAGTCCCAAAGTTATAATAGTCATAGGCTAGGCTACTATTACATTTTTTAAAGGGGGTGCCGCGCTGTTTTGGTTTTGAAAGCTTCGCGCTACGATGGCTATGATGCAGATTTGCCAAAAACCGGTATGCAGTTACAAAATAGGCTTTTTCCTTTTCTTTTTTTTGTTTTCAAGAAGGATATTTCCTGATATAATTGCTGACTTGTGGCTAAAGTGCCGCCCTGGTAACAGATTTACATAACATCTGTCCAGGAATGTAAACAATTAATTCGGGGATTTTTTTAGAAGATTATCAATGGGGTGGCCAGAATGGGACCAGTAGTCACTTTGGGGTAGCACAGAATATGACCATAAACTGTGTTCAAACTAGAGAAAAGGCTATTTTAGGTGCCTACAACACATAACTACAATATTTGGTTCACTAAGGACCAGGCAGTACTACCCATCCATTGAAACATATATCACATATAAACACACCCTTACGAACCTAGTTAATTAATTTGGGCAGTGGTGGACTAGATTAAATAATATTCAGTGCATCTGACTAGTTTATAATGAGTGTTAGTGTAATGAAAGCAAATGTTCAGGGGGTGGTGTTCCACAAAACTGGCTAACTGAGTTACCTGGCTGAGTTATCTGGCTAACTGCACGACTGTAAAACTAGGAACCCACCAATATCTGGAACATGGGAGTGATGCAGAAAGCACTGTTCCAGGTTTTACTCAGCAGTTATCCAGCTTGGATTGAACCAAATTGGATTTTGATTTTACATATCAAATGCATTTGATTTTAGATTCATTTTTAATGAACCAAATTAGTTTAATGAACCAATGGTGTTCCAAGCACCTGAACAAATCATAACAGCCTCTAAAAGAGGTATTGTACTACAAAGGACAGAGAATTATTTACATTGTGTACTTTAAAACACTATAAACTGTCTAGATTTAGATATCTCATGATATGCCTATGGACACATGTATAGAAGTATATGTATAGTCTCGTGCCTCCACGTCCTAGTCTTGTTCTGGTTTTTCCGTTTATTTGTATTTTCTATCTGGTAGTCCGTTTCGTGTTTTCCCTTTCTCCCTCCATTTTGTGTCTCCACTTCCCTGCACCTGAATTGTTTTCTCATTCGTTTTGTCTCACCTGTTTCTCGTTGGTTCTTCGTTAGTTTGGTATTTAGTCTCCTCTGTATCTGTGCTCTGTGCCAGATCATCTTGTGCCCTGCATTTGTGCTTGTCTCACTACGTTCCAGCATTTTGCTCCCTGCCTGCTCCTCGTTCCTGTATCCAGTCCTGTGTACTCGTCCAGTTCCTGTTCTCCTGCCTGTCCAGCCTGCTCCTGTCCTGCCCTTCCCTGTCCTAGCCCTGCTCCTATCCGCCCTCCGGATCACCTGCTCTGACGGATGCCCCGGTTCTGACCCCTGCCTGTTCCTGGAATTCGCTTTTGCTCATCCTGCATTTTCCTGTTCGCTGGACATTGACCCCTGCCTGGAACTGACTACGAGCCTGCCTTACCTGTATTGCTCTGTTTGCTGGATATTGACCCTTTTCTGTCGACTACGAATAAAGCCTATTCTTATTATTTTGGTGTTCGCGAGTTTCCGATTCATTCACATAACCGAAAAAAAAACAGTTTATAGTGTTTTAAAGTGTTTACATGTTTATACATTTTAAACTATAAATAATAATGAAAAACCTGGCTTTGTAGTTTGACTCAAACTTTTGATTGGTACTGTACGTATACAAAAGACAGACAATTCTTTACATTAATGTATTGGATTCATGAACTTCTATACCCATCTCTGTGTACATGCAGTGCTAGTCAAAACATTTTGTCCACCTACAAAGTCAGGTTTTTCATTATTTATGCTTTAATTATATTGGTGTTTCAAATCTGACGCTGTGCATCCTTGTTAATGAACCAAATGAATTGAATGCAGGGTTTTTCCTGGCTCAAAAAGAGGCTTGGGCGGTACCTAAGCACGGCCGGTCTAACTTGGTCATCGCGGCTATCTTTTTTTAATTTTTATTTTTTTTTTATTTTTTATTTTGTTTCTGATTTTTCCCTTTTTTTCTCCCAATTTAGTAGCCAATTGAACCCCTATTCTAATTCAATTCCCCCCATGTAGCAACCGCTAGAGAACCACCGCTACACAATCCCGTCTATCGGTACTAGTAGTAGGAAGGAGGGCGCCACGTCCTCTACAGGGCGCGACTCCTCGAGCTCCTGACCGCGACTCGCCTGGGTCCCGTGCGCAGCGATTCTCTCCGAGCCCCTCCCCCCACCCGGAAGCGGCTGCCAATTGCCGCTTCCACAGGGCACCGGCCACGCTCGGATATGGCAGGCCCGGGGCGCGAACCCCGATCCTCGGAGTACAACTGCGCTGACTGAAAGTCAGCGCTCTTACCGTTGTACTATCGCGGTGGCCGTCATCGCGGCTATCTTAACACTTATACCGCTTCTATTCCAATTTTATGCATTCATAGACACCAGTTTTTGACATAGATTAACATAACGCTGTCCTAGTTTATGCATTCTTTAGATTTTTACATTTTATAAATTTTTCCATGGCTAACAGGACCAAAGGAGGCACATGGGTTTGTCACTATTAATTAATCACTTTATTTGTTCCCAACAGGGATCTTGATAAGTGGCTGGGATCTTACTTTAATTCCACTTTTTGAGGCAGTGCAAATGGGCAATTTTGCCAACAAATGTGACCAACAGTATTTTTTGCCGAGAAATATTGCCAATGTATCATGGCCTTTAAATTTTGTTTATACTTAAGTATACCAAATATACCAGGGTCAGCCACATGTATCAGGTTTTAATGTCACTTTGGCTGTGCCGTCAAAATTGCATACTTGTGTACTAGTGTACATGTAAGTATGTACTTCCAGGTGCACTAAAAAGTATGTAGTACTTAGTATGCTAGAAACCAGAGCGCTTAAAAACCCGTTTGAGACATACTTGAAAAAGGCGTCCAAGCTCAACAAACGGTAAGATTCAATTCTCAATGGCTGTCCGTGCGAAATAAAATTGATATTGGTTGTTTTCTGATATATTTATTCACATAATAATAATTTTTTTAATAACTGCAATGCACTAAGGCTATGATGCTCGTTAAAAAAACTATAGCCTAATACATACATATCTGGGGTGGTAGGGGACAATTATATAACATAATATATGGCTGTATAGCCTTGTTCTTATAGGGAGGGCAAAATGGAGCGTTAGAACATAGAAAGCAGTGTGTGCATGGGAGCTTGACAATACATTTATCACAGAAAACGTAGTTTGTTGACTGTGGTAACTTCACCGCTGTAGTGATTAAACTTACAATAAATGGTAAATGGACTGCACTTATATAGCGCCTTTATCCAAAGCGCTTTACAATGGCCTCTCACTCACCCATTCACACACACATTCACACACCAATGGCAGCATTGCCATGCAAGGTGCTAGCCTGCTCATTGGGAGCAATTTGGGGTTCAGTGTCTTGCCCAAGGACACTTCGACATGTGGACAGGAGGAGCCGGGGATCGAACCGCCAACCCTGCAGAGGTTGCGTTAAGCGATAATTTCCCATCATTTAACTATTTGTAGAAGCTTTGGCGGAAAAATCCAAATGACATATTCGTCATTTTGATAGATAAAAATATTGCTGCAAATGTGTTAAACACTAAATGACTTCAATAGTCTAAAACGTCATGTGTCATCTCAATACGTTTTGTAGGCTAACTCATCTCATATGTTCCCCAGGTCTATATAGCATATAATGTGAACATGACAAAGGGTCCCATGTTCCCCAGATCTATATAGCACATAATGGGAACATGACCTATGTTCCCAGGGTCCCATGTTCCCCAGGTTTATATAGCACATAATGGGAACCTGAAAAAGATGTTCCCCAGCTCTGTATTCGCTTAATATGGTTATTGTGGGTTAGGGTTATAAACTGGATAATATTTATGAACTATTTTAACTTGAAACAGGTCAAATTTGACACAAATACAATAGGAGGGTTAATGAGTGTTAACAGAATATTGAACTGGGGAACATAGGACCCTGGGAACATAGATGCGCTTCCGTGACGACCACAAACAAAATGATCCCGACTAGACAATTCGTCAATATTATCAAAACAAGCAGCAGGAGTGCCCTGAAAAATCTCCAGCCCACTTCCACGTACCACAACAGACACACATCGCATGAAAAAACAAAGACAAAAGCCCAACACAACAAAATACATTCAAATTAACAAACACAAACACGAGAGACTGCTGGACTACATGTCGCCATTACAGTGCCACATTACACCGCCTCCATTCACGTTCAATGAGCTGCTTTATCTTTGACAGCTCTACTTATTCCATTGCCCGTTTTTGTTGTGTTTTTATCCTGCGTTTGCTTCTCTGCACTTGGGTCCACACCCCAGTTCCACATTACAAGTATAGCACATTTAAATGTTTAATACACGACTTGGTTTGGGTTTTAGGGTTTACATGTCTATGGTTGGTTGTATCATTTTTGGTTTATTTAGGCTTTTTTCTCTCTCAGTGGGTTCTTAGAAATGCACACCAAACTAAAGGTAGGGAATGTAGGGAGAAACTTTTTTTTCATTTTTGTGTTTTGTTCTGCTCAGCCAGTGTTATAGGAATTTGTATTTATCCTGCGTATATTAATTGAGTACTGTTTATACCCTGCCATCATTGACCCCTGACACTGGAATAAACAGTAAGGATGTCTCTCCCTCAGGGGCCAACACGGGCATTGGGAAGGCCACAGCCTTAGAGCTGGCCAGGAGGGGAGCGAGAGTCATCCTCGCCTGCCGAAATCAGCAGAGAGCAGAGGCTGCCGTCAGCGACATTAAGAGGGTGAGAAGTCAATTGCTTGTGAGAATTTTTTAGCGCAACGGTTTTTAGTTACATTTCCCATTCTCTGAGCTCTACCCCTGTGCTTCAGGAAAGTGGGAATAATGAGGTGGTGTACATGCAACTGGACCTGGGAAGCCTGCAGTCTGTGCGCTCCTTCACTGAGACCTTCCTGAAAACAGAACCAAGACTGGACCTGCTCATCAACAATGCAGGTGATACCATTTCAGGTTTTGTACAGAGTACACAATATATAGCATTATTTGCTTCGTAGATATAATCACACTCATCCCTTAGCATCTTTACCATTTTTATGCATTATACATTCACACAGCTAGATATTTATTAAAGCATTTCTAGTTAAGGATCTTTGTCAGAATACAGTACCTTGTTCAATAGTCCAAACATAGTGACCTGTTCTGAGCTTTGGCATTGTGGTTACAGGCTCAGTTCTTAAATCACTATGCCACATTGCTGCCCGAATGTTCTGTGTTAGCATTGATGGACATTTGTTTCATCTCTGGTACAGGACTCGGCGTGCAAGGAAGGACAGAAGATGACTTTGGCATGATCTTTGGTGTCAATCACCTTGGTCACTTCCTGTTAACTCTTCTGCTGCTGGAGCGTCTGAAGGCGTGTGGCTCAAGCCGAGTGTTAAATGTATCCTCCAAAGCTCACATTTATGGGGTCATTGATTTCAACCGCCTGAGCACTCACAATGATCTTGGTGTGGGGGACAATGGCTTTCAGGTGTTTATGTTGTACAGCCACAGCAAGCTATGCAATGTGCTCTTTACTCATGAGCTGGCCAAGAGACTGCAAGGAACCAGTGTAACCTGCTACAGCCTGCATCCAGGTCAGTGCATCTGACACCAAGGTCAAACATATGATTGGTCACCTTGTGAACTGGAAGCACCACGTGTGTTTCCAAGGCTTCATTCACACTGCACATCGCTACAATTCTGAATGCCCTTTTCATGTATAACTAATAGTTGTCTGAAATGTTCGTGAGGTCTGTTAGTTGTGCAGACAAAAAATAGCCTGGATGCAGTCATTTTTGTGCATGTGACGAACATAGAATAACACCTAGTACAGTCTGCTACTGCGTTCATTGAGCCAAAACTGGTCAGTGAACAAAGTCTGAGAGTTATAATGTTCACAAATAGTGGGATGGCTGGTATGCTATCCTCCAACTTATAGGTTTTGGCAAAGCTGGAAATATTTGAACAATTTAACAAATTGAACATCTGTGGTTCAAGAGCATTACTGTCTTTGTTCTCTTTGCTTTTTATCTTCATCCTTAAAAGGTACATTTCACACTCCCAGGACAGTTTTATCGTATTGTTTGAAGCCTTAGATCAAAAGTATTGTAGCATATGCTTGGTAGAGAATTCTCACCGCAGATTCTGTGCTCCACAGGACCAGTCAGAACGGAAATATTTCGTCACGCCAGCAGATGGTTGAAGATCCTCTTCATTCCCATCTACTGGCTCTTTTTTGTGGACTCAAATTCTGGCGCCCAGACCACCCTGCACTGTGCGCTCCAGGAGGGCATTGAGCCGCTGAGTGGGTGTTACTTCTCAAACTGTACCGTGCAGGATCTTCTCCCCAAGGCCAAGGATGATGCAGTGGCCAGAAAGCTGTGGGAAGTGAGTGAGAGACTGAGTGGACTATGCTGAGAGAACATCAACACCTGGCTTCACGCAGTCCTGCAAAAACAAGATGGCCGCCGCCACAGATAAGAAAAGTTATTTTGTGCCCATGAGTTCTTCATGAGAGTTTGGCAATATCGTTTTATGTTAAGACGCTCGGCCAGGCGTCTACAACTCTAGTCCCAGAGAGCTGCAGGGTCTTCTGGTTTTTGTTGTTCCTCAGCACTTCAATGTTCAGTCTTCTTCTTCTTCTTTCGTGTATCGTCATATGTCCAGCTTTGTGTCGTGTAGCCATGCCCTCGTCTCAAGTCCCACTCGGAAGAGGCCCTCCTCTGAAGGTGGTCTATGCAGGGGACAAGCGGTGATGATGTGGTTGGCAGTCTGCTCAGGCTCCCCGCACTCACACGCTGCACTGTCTGTTAGGCCCCACTTCTTCATAGAGGCTTTGAAGCAGCCAACCCCGGTGCGTAGGCGATTCAGGAGAGTCCATTGCCGGCGAGGTAGGTCTTCTCCTTCAGCGCCATCTCCAGGATCCTGGATGTAGTGGTGTATACGTTTCTGTCCTGCCGACTCCCACTCCTGCTTCCATGCCGCCGCCAGCCAGGCTTTAGTTGACAGGTCCTCCGGGATAAAAGTGAGCATCTCTTGGGCCGCCAGGTTGTATGGGTGGCGGGACTTGAGTCTGCTTGGAGATGTTGCCATGGTTGTGGTGTCATGGAGGAGGTGCCAATCGTACTCCTGGGCTTTCCTTGCCAGGGCGAGGGTGGCAGCCTCTCGCCGTAGGCTGGCTGGCGCAATTCCTGCTAGAACTGGCAGGTAGGACACAGGGGTGGGTTTCAAGCAGCCAGTTATGATCCTCAGGGCGTTGTTGATGGCCACATCCACCTTCTTGGTGTGTGGGCTTCTGCTCCAGGTTGGGGCACAGTACTCGGCAGCAGAAAAGACGAGGGCTTGTGTGGAGATACGTAATACCTTTGCGGAGGCACCCCAGGTCGTACCAGCGAGGCGACGGATGAGTGAGACCCTTGAGGTTACTTTGGCCCTCACTTCCTCGAGGTGTTGTTTATACGACAACGTCCTGTCCAGGCGTACGCCAAGGTACTTTGGGGCCTGTTGGAACTCCAGGGGTTTGCTGTTCACGGAAATCTCCAGCTCCCTTGTCGCTTCCTTGTTGCAGAGGTGGAATGCTGCGGACACCGTCTTCCCAAAGCTGAGCTGTAGGCGCCAGCTGCGAAGGTAGGCAGCCAAGATGCCCATGTCCTGGTTTAGGCCCTCTTCCACCGCCTTCCATGTTGGTTGTTGCAGCATGATGGCTAGGTCGTCTGCGTACCCGTACCTTCTGGATGTTGTTGCAGGTAGGTCAAGGATGTATATGTTGAAGAGCATTGGTGAAAGAACAGACCCTTGTGGGACCCCGTTTCTCAGCCTCCTGAGCCTGCTATGCTGGCCGTCACTGGTCTGGAGGATGAAGCTGCGGTTTGACAGCATCTCCATGATGAAATTGACCATATGACGGTCCGGGATGGTTCTCAGCAGCTTCAAGTGGAGTCCGCGGTGCCACACGGTGTCATAGGCGGCGGTCAGGTCCAGTAGGACAACCCCTGCTTTTGCTTTGGCCTGGAAACTGTCCTCAAGATCTTGCGTGAGCAGGGTTACTTGGTCCACCATTGACCTGCCCCGACGGAAACCAGCCTGTTCCCTCGGAAGCTGTGAGTCTACTACAGGTTCAATACGGCTGTGAATCATCCTCTCCAAGATTTTAAAAGGAACGCAGAGCAGCGAGATTGGCCTGTAGGCCTTGGGGTCATCCGGGGGTTTGTTGGGTTTCAACAGGGCTATGACAGCTGCCCGTCTCCATGTCCTTGGGAGTTTGGACTTTCGGAGGCACGCCGAGAGAAATGCGCACAGCCAGGCGGATGTTGTTTCGCTCTGGTGGATCACAAACTCTGGATGGATGTTGTCGGGGCCTGGTGCCTTGCCTTGTTTGAGTTTGGATATGGCATCCCTGAGCTCGGTTGATGTAAAATTTCCTGACAGGTTAGCATTAACACTGGCCGCCCTGGAGAGGGCGGTTACCTCGTGTGATGTTAGGCGGGCAAAGTCTTTATCTGCACCTGGGAAGCGGCCATTTTTTAGGAGTTGGGCTGCGATGGCGTTTGCTGTCACCGGGCACTTGGGGGGTGTTGTGCTTCTACCTGAGAGCTGATTGATGGTCTGCCACGCCTTACGGCTGGAATGGGTGAAGTCAATCGACTCGACGACCTCCGTCCATCTAGCCCTGCGGGTGGCATCCAGCTTCTCAAGAAGTGCCGTTGCCGTTGCATCCACTTCAGCTCTTGATCCAGCCTGCTGGTGGACTCGCAGGAGGTGGTTACACTCTTCGTCCCAACCTGGGATGTAGTTTTTGTTGTAGCCTCGTGGGATATATTTTTTCGCTGCACCTATCAGCACTTCGCAGTAGGCCGCGTATGCGGCATCTACGTCAGGAGTGTCTGGGTCCGGAAGACTGGTGGATGTTCTCTCAGTCTCTGCAGCAAATGCATGCCAGTTGGCCTTCCGGAAGTTCCACCTCCTGACAGGTTTCCCCGAGACCGGCTGCACCAGTGATGGGATTCCGATGACAGACGGTCGGTGGTGTGATCGGGGGAACCTGTCAATGACCCTTCTCTCTGGCATCGGGTCATTACTGTGGAACACAGCAAAGGCGAGGTCTGGGTTGGTGAAGGTGTTCCATCTGGAGGAGTAGAAGGTTGGTGGTTCTTTGGGGTCAAACAGGAGCCGGGCATTGGCGGTGGAGGCCCACTCACTCAGTGTCTCACCGTCTGGTGTTGTATGGGTGTAACCCCAATCGGTGTTGGTGGCGACATTGGTTTCACAAGCGGGTCTTGCACCCTGACCTTGCTACTCACAGAGGAGACCGCGTGAAGGTTGTCGTCCATCTCCTCCCTCCTTCAGTGTTCAGTCAAGAGAGTTTATTACAGTTAACTTACCTTTTCTTGTTTCCTGGTTTGGTATTTGTTGCTGATGGTAAAAACAAAACAAGCAGACCCTATGGCCTTCCAAGGACCAGGGTTGCAGACACCTGCCTAAAGCAGTCAAAAATATCATTTTCTAAAAATATTAAATGCATTTTCACATTATAAAATGATGTGTTTTTAGCGATTCAGCCATTGTTGAATATGTAAAAAAAAAAGATTATTAGCATGACAAATATGTAATTATGATAAACATGATGAACACTTTACAAGTTTTTACAAAATTGAAATGTACTACAGCATATTCACTGTGCCTGATGCTGTTTAAAACCGTTGGCTTTTCTCAATGTGCCAGGTCTTTGTTTTCTGTTATTCCTTGATAACCTGGCCTGTCATGGGAGTCAGTGAGTAATATAACTTTCAGAATATGACAGTGCACTTTGATGACCTTCACCATGTTAGATATACGGTGAATGAAGGGGTTACCAGAAATATATATATATATATATATTTTTTTTTTTTACATTACAAAATTGTGCCTGTCTAACCTGAAAACTAATTAGAACATTTGAGTTAATTTTGTGATTTTAATTTTGGTAATGTCACTTCTGGTGATTCTTTATTTGGATTGTTGTTTGAAAAATCTTGTTTAATGTCAATGTATGCAATGTTAAAATAAGTAAATACCCCTGTAAGTAAATTTTCTTATGATGTTCAGTATAGATTTCTGTGTTTTTTGATAGGCCTACAGCAGGGCATTTGTGCCCTGGGGCCAATTTAGCTGTAAGCAAAATAAATGACAATACAGATTCCCAAAGTTTGCTGTAACTGCAGATCTTTTCTAGCCTACTATGCAGTGGTTGCTGAGTTCATAGACTAGGAGGGAGGGATGTGCAGAACCTTTAGCATAGGCTACTGTAATCATTTTCAGTAAGACTTTATCCAAATATTATATCAGCCTCTCTGAGACTTGGAAATGAGGATATTCATATAGCCTACCTCTTCGATTTATAGCAGGTAGGCTATGACATTAAGCAAAGTTACAGATTTGCAAAGGAGCCTATATGCCGTAGCCTGCCTTTTGTCTACAACTCCTCGAGTTATTTCTTTTCGTATACTGCAATCAAGTCAGAAAATGTTAGGCCTACTCTATTTGTAGGCTACTGATACCTACGTATGTGCATTTTAATAGGCTATAGCTAAAAGGCTCTGCGCATGCAAAAGGCCTTAGTAAATCAGAGCCCTCGTGTTTCTTACCTTTACCTCTTACCTAAACATCACTGTGCCGTCAACTCTTCGGTTGATACATGTTGAATATAGCTTTGAGTAATTTTTGAGAAGCAGACACAATCGTGGTTTATGCTGGATTTGAAAAGCACAGATGTAAATGTGAATGTCAGGGCGACTCTGAGGGTTGTGGAATATTTTTTAATTTTTTATTATACATTTGCATGAAATGAAGTATTTTGGGGGGCTCAGATTTTGATGGCGAGTTGCACATAGAATTCTCGTTTTTTTTCTTTTCTTTTTCTTTTTTTTAAATGCAAAACTTCAAACGGTCATCTAGATTTGCATTAAAAAAGAAGGGATACTTTATCCTCAACATTCTAAAAAAAAAAAAAAAGGAAAAGTTTCCATTGTACTTGTAAAGTAATCGGAACTTGTTCTATTTTGTGCCAGTAATAGTTTTTATATAAACCGTGCTTTTTCATAAAATTAAACATTTATGTATTTCTGGTCATTTTATTTAATGTACTGTATGTGAAATTGTAGTGTTGAGTTTTTGTTGCTACTTTTGCACTACAGGTAGCTGTATGTTAAAATGTGTGTGTGTGTATATATACAAGTCATGTATACACATGCTTTGTTTATGTATATATGTATAGAATATGTATAAACGCGCACACACACACACACACACAATAATGAATCTAATTTTCTGCTTATATAGAATTGTTGATTCCATATACAAACAACATTTTATTTTTTTATTTTTTTTATGTGCACAGTGCTTCATGGATTTCAGTCCTGGTGTTCAGTAGCTTTTCAGAAAAGTGTTGTAAATGTTGTTCCAAGTCCTGTTTTTTCAATACTGTACCACGTTACCCATGGAAGCTGCCTCACCTCTCAATAGACGCCAACACAACACAGAGACCACTCCTCCCCCCTCCTTCTCACAGTTTGAACTTGTCTCCCTTGAAACCCTTACTAGTCTGGTCCTCTCTGCCAAATCTACAACCTCCCTCATTGACCCCCTTCCTGCTAAACTTATCAAGGATCTCTGGCCAATACTTGGTCCCCTTTATCTCAACATCTTTAATACTTCCCTTTCTTCCGGAATTCTGCCCTCTGCATTTAAATCCGCTATAATCAAACCACTTCTCAAGAAACCTAACCTCGACCCTGACATTCTTGAGAATCACAGACCTATCTCCAACCTTCCTTTTCCTTCCAAACTTCTAGAAAAAATAGTTTTCACACAGCTGACTGACCATCTCAACACTAATAACCTCTTTGAACCCCACCAATCAGGCTTTAGGAAATTCCACAGCACCGAAACTGCCCTCACTAAAGTAGTAAATGATCTCCTCATTAGTTCTGACTCTGGCTCAACTTCTCTCCTCATTCTACTTGACCTTAGCGCGGCATTTGACACCATTGATCACACCATACTATTACTTCGTTTATCAACCGATCTCGGTATCAGTGGTCCTGCACTTTCCTGGTTCACTTCCTACCTATCACACAGAACACAGCGTGTCTCATACAGAGGCTCCCTCTCAGACATATGTACACTAAACCATGGCGTTCCACAGGGCTCAGTGCTTGGCCCTCTTCTTTTCTCTCTATATATGCTTCCTCTTGGATCCATCCTCCGTCACTTTGGCATTCAATTTCACTGTTATGCAGACGACACTCAAATTTACATACCTCTCACTCCTGACGCCCAGTCACAAATCACTCACCTTGAATCCTGCTTGCACGCCGTCACATGCTGGATGTCACAGAACTTCCTAAAACTAAACCCCAACAAAACTGAACTACTGGTCATTGGACCAAAGGACAAACTCCACCATTATTCAGAATTCAACCTCACCTTTAACAACTGTGTAATTACTCAAAGCGCTACTGTTAAAAACTTGGGCATCCGTATTGACCCCACTCTATCATTTGCAGCTCATATTCAGGACATCTCCAAAACAGCCTTCTTTCACCTCCGTAACATCTCCAAGATTCGCTCTATCATAACAACTCCAGATGCTGAAACCCTAATTCACGCACTGGTTTCATCTAGGCTTGACTACGGTAATTCCCTTTTCTCAGGTTTACCCAAATGCACCATAAAAAAGCTGCAACTTGTTCAAAACAGTGCTGCCAGATTACTCACTCGCACCAAAAGATTCAATCATATCACCCCCGTCCTTAAGTTTCTTCATTGGCTACCCATTCAAGCCAGATCAGACTTCAAAATCCTACTGCTGACCTACAAATCCCTCCATGGCCTAGCCCCCTCTTATCTCTCTGACCTAATCACCCCTTACTGTCCTCGCCGCCCCCTTCGCTCACAAGGCGCTGGCCACCTCACTCTACCTCGGATTCACAAACACTCAGTTGGAAGCAGGGCTTTCTCTTACCGTGCACCTTTCCTCTGGAATCAATTACCTCTCACTGTCAGAAATGCAACATCCGTCCAGCTGTTTAAATCCAGACTCAAAACGCATCTCTTCACCATACACTTTGCTCCCACAAACTGACCTTCATTCATTTGAAGGGGCGAATTACTGCCATACTCCATAGTGTTCAGAATGTAAGAGTGTGTGTGTGGGTTGGTGCGTGTGCGTTATGGGTGTATGTATCTGTAGTTTTTGTTTGTTTTTTTGTTCTATGTATAATATGTTTGATATGTTTTTTTTGCTGTCAAAGTGTACTGAGACACTCCGGTGTGATTTTGCACTCTAAAAATAAATAAATAAATAAATAAAATAAATAAATGTAAATAGCGACAACCGTTTTAAAGTTTCATCAGAACATTTTTGTGTATTCTGTAAATATAAACCTACTTTGACTTCTGCCTGTCGGTTGTAACATGTAAATACATAAAGATTTTTTAAGAACAATCTAAAAAGCATGTTTCCTTCTGCTTTTTCTTTCCTTTGGGAGGATCACTTATTCGTACTGTCCCTGAGGTGAAAGCAGGCCTTTAATGACCTCCAAAACTTGCCAGCATGGAACGACTGATCAACTATTATTAATTGTTAATCTCAGCGGGATTGGGTGTGTCGTTTCTATAAGGGATAGACAAACCATTGCTCTCAAACTCCTATGGTGGAGTTTACCAAGCAGGTGCAAACCCTATTTATGGACTTTACCCCCAGCTTGTGTACATTTGACACCCTGTACATTGTATGGCAAGCATGGGTTAAGAGTATAGCCTACTCTGCCAGCACGTTCGCGCACACATGGTGATAAAGAGACGCCTGTATTTTATGGCACTGAACTGAACTGATTCTTTCGAAATCTAAGAGCGGAGTTGGGAAAAGCTTCAAGATAACACTCCATATACATTTTATTTATGTAGCTTGAAGTTGTTTTTTTAATTGTTTAACATTTAAAGTACAACCAGGCAATAATTAATCCAAGGGCGAATAGTAATCCGAAACAAGGTGTGCCTATTTATTTTTAATTTGGAGCATAAAAGGTAGGCTAGCTCACCTCCAAAGCCGTGGACGACCTACCATGTATACCGGTCTGCTTATTACAGGGATAGTTGTAGGGATTTATATATTCGTGTACAATGCTTTCATTAAAAGACGGAGGTGTAAAAGCTCTGCTAAACTGCACGGGAAGACTGCGATCGTCACTGGTGAGTTTTTATTTATTTAAGCTATTAGCAATTACTTTCAGGTTTACCTGAAAATGGTGATGTTGGTTGCGGTGTAGGCTGTACTTAATTGTAAATTACTCGTGTCAATTAACAGTAATACAATTAGACTACAGTAACATCGGTGGACATATTTTCACTTTAGCTTTCGAAGACATGTGAAAACACGGGGTCACAGATGGCATGACAAATTATTGATGCATTGGCCCAAGGTTTTCTTAATTTCATTCGCAGTTCAGTTTATCTTCTTAGAAAAGTTCTATTCTGAAACGTTACAGCCTATATTCATTTGCAAATGTGGACAATTTCACATTCTGCTTGACGGAATATTGGTAAATTAACATAGCCTACTTTCACATCTAAAACAAATAGGTTTAATTTGATAAAAAGCAATAACACTAGGCGATGAGTCGTTTCTTTAGCAATAGCCTACGCGACGAGTAGCCTATGTTACAAAGTCGAACACGGAATGCAATTGTGTTCCCTGGCAGCTAACTTTGGCAAGATAGTTTTAGCTATTTTGAACAGGGATCCTTGGACTTGGCTCTCTGTCGTGACCATTGAACTATGCTATAGAAAACGTGGTAGTCACTGTCTGATAAGGCACGGGTTTAGTCCAGTTTTTGGTAAAGACCATTTAAAACTGACAATAACAAACGTTACTGCGTTTGCGCTGGACAAAAGCGCACTTTCGCTAGACTTCCATAAATACTGGGGCCGTGTCCGAATACAACCCCTACACCCTTTTGAGGGCGCATATTTGAGTCCACTTCGTGGGCGACTTTTTCTCACAAATGGGCGCACTTAAAATACCAGGATGAACCCCTTATTTCCGGGGTTTTGTTGAGGGAATTCAGGAGCACACTCATCTGCACAACGGTGCACTCATCCGACAATTTCAGTAAGTAACCCGGAAGTAAAATCTTAAAAGACATTGGCTGCGTCCTCCTTAAATTGCTCCTTATTCACTATATAGTGCACTATTTAGGGTATCGGCAATTTTGTAGGGTGTCCGAATTCAAAATATCAAATTTGACACCCTAAATAGTTCACTCAATATCACCCACAATGCACCACAAAATGTAGGGTACAAACGATGTACACTTCATCACCGGAGACATTTTTTCTTTATCAAGATGGCGACGGCTGAGCCTGCCCTGGTCTACAAATGTAAATATAAATGCAAGTTTAATCTTGTACAGGTGCAGCTCAAAAAATTAGAATATTGTGAAAAAGTTCAATATTTTTTGTCACTCATGTCAGAAAGTGAAACTCATATATTATATAGATTCATTACACATAGAGTGAAATATTTCAAGCCTTTATTTCTTGTAATTTTGATGATTATGGCTTACAGCCAATGAAAACCCAAATTCAGTGTCTCAGAAAATTTGAATATTGTGAAAAAGTTAAATATTGGAAACTTATGGTGTCACACTCTAATCAGCTAATTAACTCAAAACACCTGCAAAGGTTTCCTGAGCCTTTAAATGGTCTTTCAGTCTGGTTCAGTAGGCTACTGTTACGGTCAGGGCCCTGACCCAACCGCAACATAAATGGACAGACACAAAAGTTGGTTGCAAAAATAAATATTTATTAAATAAATAATAAAAAAAACACCTGGATGCGTGTAACGAGGATATAAGAATTGACCGACAACACCATGAAAAAGAGAGACGCCAGTGAAGCAACCTCGTTATCCGGTCTCAACCTCCTTTTAAACTAAACCGGTGATTGCCGTGGGAGCCAATTAAGCCCCGGGAGGCGGACCTAAAAAGGGAAAGGAGAAAACAATATAATGTAGGAGAAAACAGGGGTGACAACTTAACAATAAGTGACCGTAACAGCTACACAATCATGGGGAAGACTGCTGACTTGACAGATGTCCAGAAGACAGTCATTGACACCCTCCACAAGGAGGGTAAGCCACTTTTTCACGATATTCTAATTTTTTGAGCTGCACATGTATGTTAAATCAGTTTAGTCTGCTTTATATAACCAAAATATAAATAAACGCAGTAGATTAAATATATTACAAAGTGTTAACTATTTTTTAAATTTAACAATTATTACTATGTTTAATGGAAAATGCAACTTAATTAGCTAGCTACCTAGTTACCTAACTTACCTATCTACCTACAACGAGACACCAAAACCCTTGTTCAAAATAAAAAAGAACACTTTTTTTTACCGTTTCTTGCAAGCTTTCTCGCCAAGCCGGTGACTGATGTCACGCAAGCGTCTCACGTTGCTAAGTAACCTGCTCAGAAACGGTCGTGACCGAAATCATATCCTCCTTTCACGAGTGAATCCCTATCTAGTGCTCTATGTAGATTTTCCTAAGTAGTGTATAGGGAGGGAGCGAATGAGTGAGCCATTCCGAACACAGCCATTGAGTTTATATGTACAGTGCCCTCCACTCTTATTGGCACCCCTGGTAAAGATGAGTAGGTTATAAAAAATTCACCATTTGGTGAATTAGCTTACTCTGAAAATATTAGAAAAATCCAACCTTTAATTGAAGTAAATTTATTATGAGAAAACAAAATCCCTCATCAAGAACGGTTAAAAAAACCATGTGTGCCACAATTATTGGCACCCCTGCATTTATATATAGAATAAAGACATAATTTTTTATATTTGGTCGCATATCCTTTGCATGCCATGACTTCCTGATGTCTGTGACCCAACAACATCAAAAGACTCTTGATATCTTATTTTCTGGTACTCTTACAAGCAATACTATAACGTCTCTGCATTTGAATGGATCTCTATGGGAATTTGGGGGTGGGACTAGATTTAGCTGTAAATTATGCTGGAACAGTATTGAATACATGGTTGGTAAAATGGCTGTAAGTCATCAAGGGTCTGAGGTATCAAACAAGCCTCAAAATTTTTTTCTATTGAACTCTATGGAAAAATAAATCAGGAGAAGAAACCCTCCAAGTTATCACCAAAAAATGCCAAACGGTGAATTTTTTATAACCCTTTTTACTCATCTTTACCAGGGGTGCCAATAATAGGGGACGGCACTGTATATCCTGGGATTTTCTTATAAAGGGGAGGGTCTCTGGTATATCTATTGTATAAAATAGGTTCATATTACAAAATACTTATTTATTTTTGTTAATTCTATCTTAATTTATAATCTACACTTTGTAACAATCTTCATATGTTAATAACTGATTGATATTCTCAATTTAAAAATATATATATTAAAATAGGGATATGGGTCTGAGTGGACAAGGAACAGGGGTCGTATTCGGACACAGCCCTCGGCCCTGTTTCACGTACGTGGCTAACTCAGTTAATCCGATTAGTTGGTTGACATTTTTTAATAAACTCAGGATTTTCGGTTTCACAAAGCGAGTTCACAATTAAGCCAGACTTGTTAGTGGGATAACATGAACATAGCCTATATACGCCACATGGTAAAAGAACACACACAGCAGAGATGAACCCACTGTTTGTAAGAGGTTTCTGTTGATGAACGAGCCATTGGAAGAGAATTTAAAAGGGAACATGTTTTTTGAGACCGACAAGATCCTTTAAGACACTCGGTTGATCATCTTTATGAGCGCTAATGTTAGCTACTATGACGGAATTATTTACCTCCAGATTGCCAACTCAGAGCGAAGCATAGCCCTAACGGTGAGCACTGTTCCTCACACACATTTTATGCATGAAATACTAAGCGACGTACGTGAAGCAGGGCCCCGTTAGCTAACAAGCTAACTAACGTTAAGCATAGGCAAGTAGTTTTATGAATTAAAAAGTGGTCTGTTTAGTCCCAAAGTTATAATAGTCATAGGCTAGGCTACTATTACATTTTTTAAAGGGGGTGCCGCGCAGTTTTGGTTTTGAAAGCTTCGCGCTACGATGGCTATGATGCAGATTTGGCAAAAACCGGTATGCAGTTACAAAATAAGCTTTTTCCTTTTCTTTTTTTGTTTTCAAGAAGGATATTTCCTGATATAATTGCTGACTTGTGGCTAAAGTGCCGCCCTGGTAACAGATTTACATAACATCTGTCCAGGAATGTAAACGATTAATTCGGGGATTTTTTTTACGGTAAGAAGAAATTTTATGACAACTAAAAAATTAAAAAATCCCCAACTTGTTTACATTCTCGGACAGATGTTAGGGAAATCTGTTACCGCGGTGGCGTCTGGGTAAAAGCCGGAATGGAAAGGCGGAAGGAAGCTCGGCCAATAGTGTTCTGTGCCAAAAAACCAGATCTAAATAGCATATAATGGGAACCTGAAAAAGATGTTCCCCAGCTCTGTATTCGCTTAATATGGTTATTGTTGGTTAGGGTTATAAACTGGATAATATTTATGAACTATTTTAACTTGAAACAGGTCAAATTTGACACAAATACAATAGGAGGGTTAATGTGTGTTAACAGAATATTGAACTGGGGAACATAGGACCCTGGGAACATAGATGCGCTTCCGTGACGACCACAAACAAAATGATCCCGACTAGACAATTCGTCAATATTATCAAAACAAGCAGCAGGAGTGCACTGAAAAATCTCCAGCCCACTTCCCCGTACCACAACAGACAAAGACAAAAGCCCAACACAACAAAATACATTCAAATTAACAAACACAAACACGAGACTGCTGGACTACATGTCGCCATTACAGTGCCACATTACACCGCCTCCATTCACGTTCAATGAGCTGCTTTATCTTTGACAGCTCTACTTATTCCATTGCCCGTTTTTGTTGTGTTTTTATCCTGCGTTTGCTTCTCTGCACTTGGGTCCACACCTCAGTTCCACATTACAAGTATAGCACATTTAAATGTTTAATACACGACTTGGTTTGGGTTTTAGGGTTTACATGTCTGTGGTTAGTTGTATAATTTTTGGTTTATTTAGGCTTTTTTCTCTCTCAGTGGGTTCTTAGAAATGCACACCAAACTAAAGGTAGGGAATGCAGGGAGAAACTTCTTTTTCATTTTTGTGTTTTGTTCTGCTCAGCCAGTGTTTTTTGTACTCCTGAGCTGTCAAAACGGCTTTGGCCACTGTCTTGGGGACAAAGTTGCAGGTTTATACCCTGCCATCATTGACCCCTGACACTGCAATAAACAGTGAGGATGTCTCTCCCTCAGGGGCCAACACGGGCATTGGGAAGGCCACAGCCTTAGAGCTGGCCAGGAGGGGAGCGAGAGTCATCCTCGCCTGCCGAAATCAGCAGAGAGCAGAGGCTGCCGTCAACGACATTAAGAGGGTGAGAAGTCAATTGCTTGTGAGAATTTTTTAGCGCAACGGTTTTTAGTTACATTTCCCATTCTCTGAGCTCTACCCCTGTGCTTCAGGAAAGTGGGAATAATGAGGTGGTGTACATGCAGCTGGACCTGGGAAGCCTGCAGTCTGTGCGCTCCTTCACTGAGACCTTCCTGAAAACAGAACCAAGACTGGACCTGCTCATCAACAATGCAGGTGATACCATTTCAGGTTTTGTACAGAGTACACAATATATAGCATTATTTGCTTCGTAGATATAATCACACTCATCCCTTAGCATCTTTACCATTTTTATGCATTATACATTCACACAGCTAGATATTTATTAAAGCATTTCTAGTTAAGGATCTTTGTCAGAATACAGTACCTTGTTCAATAGTCCAAACATAGTGACCTGTTCTGAGCTTTGGCATTGTGGTTACAGGCTCAGTTCTTAAATCACTATGCCACATTGCTGCCCGAATGTTCTGTGTTAGCATTGATGGACATTTGTTTCATCTCTGGTACAGGACTCGGCGTGCAAGGAAGGACAGAAGATGACTTTGGCATGATCTTTGGTGTCAATCACCTTGGTCACTTCCTGTTAACTCTTCTGCTGCTGGAGCGTCTGAAGGCGTGTGGCTCAAGCCGAGTGTTAAATGTATCCTCCAGAGCTCACATTTATGGGGTCATTGATTTCAACCGCCTGAGCACTCACAATGATCTTGGTGTGGGGGACAATGTCTTTCAGGTGTTTATGTTGTACAGCCACAGCAAGCTATGCAATGTGCTCTTTACTCATGAGCTGGCCAAGAGACTGCAAGGAACCAGCGTCACCTGCTACAGCCTGCGTCCAGGTCAGTGCATCTGACACCAAGGTCAAACATGATTGGCCACCTTGTGAACTGGAAGCACCACGTGTGTTTCCAAGGCTTCATTCACACTGCACATCGCTACAATTCTGAATGCCCTTTTCATGTATAACTAATAGTTGTCTGAAATGTTAGTGAGGTCTGTTAGTTGTGCAGACAAAAAATAGCCTGGATGCAGTCATTTTTGTGCATGTGACGAATATAAAATAACACCTAATACAGTCTGCTACTGCGTTCATTGAGCCAAAACTGGTCAGTGAACAAAGTCTGAGAGTTATAATGTTCACAAATAGTGGGATGGCTGGTATGCTATCCTCCAACTTATAGGTTTTGGCAAAGCTGGAAATATTTGAACAATTTTTTAACAAATTGAACATCTGTGGTTCAAGAGCATTACTGTCTTTGTTCTCTTCGCTTTTTATCTTCATCCTTAAAAGGTACATTTCACACTCCCAGCACAGTTTTATCGTATTGTTTGAAGCCTTAGATCAAAAGTATTGTAGCATATGCTTGGTAGAGAATTCTCACCGCAGATTCTGTGCTCCACAGGACCAGTCAGAACGGAAATATTTCGTCACGCCAGCATATGGTTGAAGATCCTCTTCATTCCCATCTACTGGCTCTTTTTTGTGGACTCAAATTCTGGCGCCCAGACCACCCTGCACTGTGCGCTCCAGGAGGGCATTGAGCCGCTGAGTGGGTGTTACTTCTCAAACTGTACCGTGCAGGATCTTCTCCCCAAGGCCAAGGACGATGCAGTGGCCAGAAAGCTGTGGGAAGTGAGTGAGAGACTGAGTGGACTATGCTGAGAGAACATCAACACCTGGCTTTACGCAGTCCTGCAAAAACAAGATGGCCGCCGCCACAGATAAGAAAAGTTATTTTGTGCCCATGAGTTCTTCATGAGAGTTTGGCAATATCGTTTTATGTTAAGACGCTCGGCCAGGCGTCTACAACTCTAGTCCCAGAGAGCTGCAGGGTCTTCTGGTTTTTGTTGTTCCTCAGCACTTCAATGTTCAGTCAAGAGAGTTTATTACAGTTAACTTACCTTTTCTTGTTTCCTGGTTTGGAATTTGTTGCTGATGGTAAAAACAAAACAAGCAGACCCTATGGCCTTCCAAGGACCAGGGTTGCAGACACCTGCCTAAAGCAGTCAAAAATATCATTTTCTAAAAATATTAGATGCATTTTCACATTATAAAATGATGTGTTTTTAGCGATTCAGCCATTGTTGAATATGTAAAAAAAAAAGATTATTAGCATGACAAATATGTAATTATGATAAACATGATGAACACTTTACAAGTTATTTTACAAAATTGAAATGTACTACAGCATATTCACTGTGCCTGATGCTGTTTAAAACCGTTGGCTTTTCTCAATGTGCCAGGTCTTTGTTTTCTGTTATTCCTTGATAACCTGGCCTGTCATGGGAGTCAGTGAGTAATATAACTTTCAGAATATGACAGTGCACTTTGATGACATTCATTTTTTTTTTTTTTTACATTACAAAATTGTGCCTGTCTAACCTGAAAACTAATTAGAACATTTGAGTTAATTTTGTGATTTTAATTTTGGTAATGTCACTTCTGGTGATTCTTTATTTGGATTGTTGTTTGAAAAATCTTGTTTAATGTCAATGTATGCAATGTTAAAATAAGTAAATTTTCTTATGATGTTCAGTATAGATTTCTTTGTTTTTTGATAGGCCTACAGCAGGGCATTTGTGCCCTGGGGCCAATTTAGCTGTAAGCAAAATAAATGACAATATAGATTCCCAAAGTTTTCTGTAACTGCAGATCTTTTCTAGCCTACTATGCAGTGGTTGCTGAGTTCATAGACTAGGATGGAGGGATGTGCAGAACCTTTAGCATAGGCTACTGTAATCATTTTCAGTAAGACTTTATCCAAATATTATATCAGCCTCTCTGAGACTTGGAAATGAGGATATTCATATCGCCTACCTCTTCGATTTATAGCAGGTAGGCTATGACATTAAGCAAAGTTACAGATTTGCAAAGGAGCCTATATGCCGTAGCCTGCCTTTTGTCTACAACTCCTCGAGTTATATCATCAGTTAACTTCAGATATGCAATAACCAACAGTTAGTTGTTAATATTCATAGATGTTTTCCGCTGCCTTTTCGTATACCGCAATCAAGTCAGAAAATGTTAGGCCTACTCTATTTGTAGGCTACTGATACCTACGTATGTGCATTTTAATAGGCTATAGCTAAAAGGCTCTGCGCATGCAAAAGGCCTTAGTAAATCAGAGCCCTCGTGTTTCTTACCTTTACCTCTTACCTAAACATCACTGTGCCGTCAACTCTTTGGTTGATACATGTTGAATATAGCTTTGAGTAATTTTTGAGAAGCAGACACAATCGTGGTTTATGCTGGATTTGAAAAGCACAGATGTAAATGTGAATGTCAGGGCAACTCTGAGGGTTGTGGAATATTTTTTTATTTTTTATTATACATTTGCATGAAATGAAGTATTTTGGGGGGCTCAGATTTTGATGGCGAGTTGCACATAGAATTCTCGTTTTTTTTCTTTTCTTTTTCTTTTTTTTTAAATGCAAAACTTCAAACGGTCATCTAGATTTGCATTAAAAAAGAAGGGATACTTTATCCTCAACATTCTAAAAAAAAAAAAAAAAGGAAAATTCTCCCAAGTTTCCATTGTACTTGTAAAGTAATCGGAACTTGTTCTATTTTGTGCCAGTAATAGTTTTTATATAAACCGTGCTTTTTCATAAAATGAAACATTTATGTATTTCTGGTCATTTTATTTAATGTACTGTGTGTGAAATTGTAGTGTTGAGTTTTTGTTGCTACTTTTGCACTACAGGTAGCTGTATGTTAAAATGTGTGTGTGTGTATATATACAAGTCATGTATACACATGCTTTGTTTATGTATATATGTATAGAATATGTATAAACGCGCACACACACACACACACACACACACACAATAATGAATCTAATTTTCTGCTTATATAGAATTGTTGATTCCATATACAAACATTTTATTTTTTTATTTTTTTAATGTGCACAGTGCTTCATGGATTTCAGTCCTGGTGTTCAGTAGCTTTTCAGAAAAGTGTTGTAAATGTTGTTCCAAGTCCTGTTTTTTCAATACTGTACCACATGTAAATAGCGACAACCGTTTTAAAGTTTCATCAGAACATTTTTGTGTATTCTGTAAATATAAACCTACTTTGACTTCTGCCTGTCGGTTGTAACATGTAAATACATAAAGATTTTTTAAGAACAATCTAAAAAGCATGTTTCCTTCTGCTTTTTCTTTCCTTTGGGAGGATCACTTATTCGTACTGTCCCTGAGGTGAAAGCAGGCCTTTAATGACCTCCAAAACTTGCCAGCATGGAACGACTGATCAACTATTATTAATTGTTAATCTCAGCGGGATTGGGTGTGTCGTTTCTATAAGGGATAGACAAACCATTGCTCTCAAACTCCTATGGTGGAGTTTACCAATCAGGTGCAAACCCTATTTATGGACTTTACCCCCAGCTTGTGTACATTTGACACCCCGTACATTGTATGGCAAGCATGGGTTAAGAGTATAGCCTACTCTGCCAGCACGTTCGCGCGCACATGGTGATAAAGAGACGCCTGTATTTTATGGCACTGAACTGAACTGATTCTTTCGAAATCTAAGAGCGGAGTTAGGAAAAGCTTCAAGATAACACTCCATATACATTTTATTTATGTAGCTTGAAGTTGTTTTTTTAATTGTTTAACATTTAAAGTACAACCAGGCAATAATTAATCCAAGGGCGAATAGTAATCCGAAACAAGGTGTGCCTATTTATTTTAATTTGGAGCATAAAAGGTAGGCTAGCTCACCTCCAAAGCCGTGGACGACCTACCATGTATACCGGTCTGCTTATTACAGGGATAGTTGTAGGGATTTATATATTCGTGTACAATGCTTTCATTAAAAGACGGAGGTGTAAAAGCTCTGCTAAACTGCACGGGAAGACTGCGATCGTCACTGGTGAGTTTTTATTTATTTAAGCTATTAGCAATTACTTTCAGGTTTACCTGAAAATGGTGATGTTGGTTGCGGTGTAGGCTGTACTTAATTGTAAATTACTCGTGTCAATTAACAGTAATACAATTAGACTACAGTAACATCGGTGGACATATTTTCACTTTAGCTTTCGAAGACATGTGAAAACACGGGGTCACAGATGGCATGACAAATTATTGATGCATTGGCCCAAGGTTTTCTTAATTTCATTCGCAGTTCAGTTTATCTTCTTGGAAAAGTTATATTCTGAAACGTTACAGCCTATATTCATTTGCAAATGTAGACAATTTCACATTCTGCTTGACGGAATATTGGTAAATTAACATAGCCTACTTTCACATCTAAAACAAATAGGTTTAATTTTATAAAAAGCAATAACGCTAGGCTATGAGTCGTTTCTTTAGCAATAGCCAACGCGACGAGTAGCCTATGTTACAAAGTCGAACACGGAATGCAATTGTGTTCCCTGGCAGCTAACTTTGGCTAGATAGTTTTAGCTATTTTGAACAGGGATCCTTGGACTTGGCTCTCTGTCGTGACCATTGAACTATGCTATAGAAAACGTGGTAGTCACTGTCTGATAAGGCACGGGTTTAGTCCAGTTTTTGGTAAAGACCATTTAAAACTGACAATAACAAACGTTACTGCGCATGTGCGATGCGCTGGACAAAAGCGCACTTTCGGTAGACTTCCATAAATACTGGGGCCGTGTCCGAATACAACCCCTACACCCTTTTGAGGGCGCATATTTGAGTCCACTTCGTGGGCGACTTTTTCTCACAAATGGGCGCACTTAAAATACCAGGATGAACCCCTTATTTCCGGGGTTTTGTTGAGGGAATTCAGGAGCACACTCATCTGCACAACGGTGCACTCATCCGACAATTTCAGTAAGTAACCCGGATGTAAAATCTTAAAAGACATTGGCTGCGTCCTCCTTAAATTGCTCCTTATTCACTATATAGTGCACTATTTAGGGTATCGGCCATTTTGTAGGGTGTCCGAATTCAAAATATCAAATTTGACACCCTAAATAGTTCACTCAATATCACCCACAATGCACCACAAAATGTAGGGTACAAACGATGTACACTTCATCACCGGAGACATTTTTTCTTTATCAAGATGGCGACGGCTGAGCCTGCCCTGGTCTACAAATGTAAATATAAATGCAAGTTTAATTTTGTACAGGTGCAGCTCAAAAAATTAGAATATTGTGAAAAAGTTCAATATTTTGTGTCACTCATGTCAGAAAGTGAAACTCATATATTATATAGATTCATTACACATAGAGTGAAATATTTCAAGCCTTTATTTCTTGTAATTTTGATGATTATGGCTTACAGCTAATGAAAACCCAAATTCAGTGTCTCAGAAAATTTGAATATTGTGAAAAAGTTAAATATTGGAAACTTATGGTGTCACACTCTAATCAGCTAATTAACTCAAAACACCTGCAAAGGTTTCCTGAGCCTTTAAATGGTCTTTCAGTCTGGTTCAGTAGGCTACTATTACGGTCAGGGCCCTGACCCAACCGCAACATAAATGGACAGACACAAAATTTGGTTGCAAAAATAAATATTTATTAAATAAATAATAAAAAAACCACCTGGATGCGTGTAACGAGGATATAAGAATTGACCGACAACACCATGAAAAAGAGAGACGCCAGTGAAGCAACCTCGTTATCCGGTCTCAACCTCCTTTTAAACTAAACCGGTGATTGCCGTGGGAGCCAATTAAGCCCCGGGAGGCGGACCTAAAAAGGGAAAGGAGAAAACAATATAATGTAAAAGAAAACAGGGGTGACAACTTAACAATAAGTGACCGTAACAGCTACACAATCATGGGGAAGACTGCTGACTTGACAGATGTCCAGAAGACAGTCATTGACACCCTCCACAAGGAGGGTAAGCCACTTTTTCACGATATTCGAATTTTTTGAGCTGCACATGTATGTTAAATCAGTTTAGTCTGCTTTATATAACCAAAATATAAATAAACGCAGTAGATTAAATATATTACAAAGTGTTAACTATTTTTTGAATTTAACAATTATTACTATGTTTAATGGAAAATGCAACTTAATTAGCTAGCTACCTAGTTACCTATCTGCCTACAACGAGACACCAAAACCCTTGTTCAAAATAAAAAAGAACACTTTTTTTTTACCGTTTCTTGCAAGCTTTCTCGCCAAGCCGGTGACTGATGTCACGCAAGCGTCTCACGTTGCTAAGTAACCTGCTCAGAAACGGTCGTGACCGAAATCGTATCCTCCTTTCACGAGTGAATCCCTATCTAGTGCTCTATGTAGATTTTCCTAAGTAGTGTATAGGGAGGGAGCGAATGAGTGAGCCATTCCGAACACAGCCATTGAGTTTATATGTACAGTGCTCTCCACTATTATTGGCACCCCTGGTAAAGATGAGTAGGTTATAAAAAATTCACCGTTTGGTGAATTAGCTTACTCTGAAAATATTAGAAAAATCCAACCTTTAATTGAAGTAAATTTATTATGAGAAAACAAAATCCCTCATCAAGAACGGTTAACAAAACCATGTGTGCCACAATTATTGGCACCCCTGCATTTATATATAGAATAAAGACATAATTTTTTATATTTGGTCGCATATCCTTTGCATGCCATGACTTCCTGATGTCTGTGACCCAACAACATCAAAAGACTCTTGATATCTTATTTTCTGGTACTCTTACAAGCAATACTATAACGTCTCTGCATTTGAATGGATCTCTATGGGAATTGGGGGGTGGGACTAGATTTAGCTGTAAATTATGCTGGAACAGTATTGAATACATGGTTGGTAAAATGGCTGTAAGTCATCAAGGGTCTGAGGTATCAAACAAGCCTCAAACCATTACTCTGCTGCCATATATGCAGTAGATATGGATGGATCACTTTAAGGGTTGTTTCTCCTGACAAATTTTTCTATTGAACTCCATGGAAAAATAAGTCAGGAGAAGAAACCCTCCAAGTTATCACCACAAAATACCAAACGGTGAATTTTTTATAACCCTTTTTACTCATCTTTACCAGGGGTGCCAATAATAGTGGACGGCACTGTATATCCTGGGATTTTCTTATAAAGGGGAGGGTCTCTGGTATATCTATTGTATAAAATAGGTTCATATTACAAAATATTTATTTATTTTTGTTAATTCTATCTTAATTTATAATCTACACTTTGTAACAATCTTCATATGCACTTCCTCAACGCGTCATCACAACAACACACACGTCATCAGAACAACTCCAGCGTGAACTTTTTCAACCTCCGCCCAATACCTACTTCCGCCCCATCAATTTCAAAACAAAAGTACCTGAAACTCGCTCTCTTCAACACAAGATCCCTCAACAATAAAGGCCTCATTCTCAACAAATTTATCACTGACAACAAACTGGACCTACTCTGTCTCACTGAAACTTGGCAAAAACCCCTGGACTACCTTGCACTTAACCAAACTACCCCTGCTGGATACTCATACCTGGACAACCCCCGTACTGAGGGCAGAGGAGGGGGTATTGCTGCTATTTACCATCAAGACCTCCAACCTCGCCCACTCCATCCCTGCTGTTCCATCTTTTGAGCACCTGGCTTTTAAACTCCCCGGTCCTAAACCTCTCATCATTTCGATCATCTACCGCCCCCCCAAACCCAACCCATCCTTCCTATCAGACCTCTCAGAATTCATTACTGCTCTGTCTTCAATCTCACCATCGGTTTTACTTCTTGGTGATTTCAACCTCCATATTGACTCCCCTGACTGTAAAACTGCAATAGATTTCCTGGACCTACTAAACTGCTTTAACTTCATCCAACACATAAACTTCCCCACCCACAGCCGTGGACACATCTTAGACCTGGTTTGCTCCACTAGCCTCCACATCCACAACATCTCCAGCACCGACCTCACCATCTCCGACCATCTGGCCATCACGCTGGTCATCGACATTCCGGCCCCCCAACCCAAACAAGACCGCACAATAACCTTCCGCAATCTTAAGTCCATCTGCCCAGTCTCTCTCTCCACCTGCATATCGAACGCTCTCTCCGGCCTCACTCTCCCTGTTAATCCAGCCCCCATGGACCTCGTCAACATTTACAACAACACGCTGTCTACCTCCCTCAACCAACTGGCCCCCTTAAAAACAAAATCCGTTACTTTCACTCACTCAGCCCCTTGGTTCACCCCGGAACTTCACAAACTCAAAAAACAACTAAGACAGCTAGAACGCCTACACAAGAAAACCGGTCTCACTGTACACGCCCTCGCCTACAAAGAGCACATGCACCTTTACAGATCTGCACTCAATGAAGCCCGTTCCATCTACTACTCTGGCATCATTCATTCTGGATCCTCCAACCCCCGCACTCTGTTTTCTACCATAAATAAACTCCTCAAACCCCAGGACAACATCTCATCCTCATTCAGCCCGGAGCAATGTAACAACTTCTTATCATTTTTCCACTCCAAAATAGAAATCATCCACAACCAGCTTGCTACCGCCTCTGCCATCACCCCCGACTTGGAGCCGGCACTTCCCCCACCCCCTGATCACCGGCTTTCCCTCTTCTCACCCATAACCACAGCTGACCTCTCCAAAATACTCTCCACCATGAAATCCTCCACCTCCCCCCTGGACCCCATGCCCTCTGACCTTGTCAAAGCCTGTTTCACCTCTCTCGCCCCACTCATCACTGACACCATCAACTCCTCCCTTACCTCTGGCACCGTTCCTCCGCCTCTTAAGCTTGCTGCCATCACCCCCCTCCTCAAAAAACCCGGCCTGGACCCCAACGACCCCAACAACTTCAGACCCATCTCCAACCTCCCCTTCCTCTCAAAACTGCTAGAAAGAGCCGTCGCAACTCAACTTAAGCAATACCTCCTCTCCAATAACCTGTATGAAACATTCCAATCCGGTTTTCGCACCCACCACAGCACTGAAACAGCTCTACTCAAAGTTACAAATGACATCTTACTCTCCTCTGACTCTGGCTCCCTCACCATCCTTTTCCTCCTCGACCTCAGTGCAGCCTTCGACACCGTCAATCACTCCATCCTCCTCAGTCGTCTGCAATCCATTGGCATCACTGACTCCGCTCTTTCCTGGTTCACCTCCTACCTGTCTGAAAGATTCCACTATATCTCCATCAATAACCACAAATCACACACCACCCCTGTCTCACACGGAGTCCCCCAAGGCTCAGTGCTTGGTCCCATTCTCTTCATCCTCTACATGCTCCCACTTGGACACATCATCCGCCGCCATGGTCTTCATTTTCACTGTTATGCCGATGATACCCAGCTGTACATCTCCACCAAAGCCATCACTCCCGCCATTCTCTCCACCCTCACCGACATCAAAACCTGGATGAACCACAACTTTCTAAAACTCAACAGCAATAAAACGGAAATCATCATCTTCGGCCCAAAATCCATCCTCTCCTCCTCCCAGAACCTCTCACTCTGCATTGATAGTCACTCAGTCACTCCCTCCCCCCTGGCCAGAAACCTTGGCATCATCATGGACCCTGCACTCTCCTTTAAGCCTCACATCAACCACGTCACCAAAACGTCTTTTTTCCACCTCCGTAACATTGCACGCCTCCGCCCCACCCTCTCCTCCTCAGCCGCCGAAACTCTCATCCACGCCTTCATCACCTCCAGACTCGACT
Source organism: Ilyophis sp. 1 JC-2022 (assembly GCA_022702515.1). Classification (NCBI taxonomy): domain Eukaryota; kingdom Metazoa; phylum Chordata; class Actinopteri; order Anguilliformes; family Synaphobranchidae; genus Ilyophis; species Ilyophis sp. 1 JC-2022. The sequence continues at coordinate 18,542,119 of CM040401.1, read as the reverse complement.
ACTGTAACAGCATCCTGTATGGCCTCCCCTCCACTATTCTCCAAAAACTACAATATGTTCAGAACTCGGCTGCCCGGTTGCTCACCCACTCCCGCTCCAGAGAACATATCACTCCTATCCTCCGTCAACTTCACTGGCTTCCCGTACAGCAACGCATCAATTTCAAGATCCTCCTCACCACCTACAAAGCCCTGAACAACCTTGCCCCCCTATACCTGACTGATCTCCTCCATCGCCACTCGCCGCCTCCGCTCCGCAGACGCCAACCATCACCAAGACCAAGCACCGCACCCTGGGGGACAGAGCCTTCGCCATTGCCGCCCCTACCCTCTGGAACTCCCTGCCCCTTGCCATCCGGAACTCTGACACACTCCCCTCATTCAAAAGTCAACTCAAATCCCATCTTTTCAAGATTACCTATGACATCTGACCATCCTCCTCCATCATCCCCCCCCCTCCCCCTGTTTTCTCTTTATGTGTTTCCCGTTTTGTAGTTGTTTATTTGCCTTTCTTGTCTGAGTGTTTGTTTTGTCTTTCCCAAATGTGAAGCGTCTTTGGGTACTCAGAAAAGCGCTATATAAAACTTATATATTATTATTATTATATGTTAATAACTGATTGATATTCTCAATTTTAAAAAAAATATATAAAAAAGTTTTGCGGGATTTCTTTAGCACACTGCTTGTAAAGTGAGGGGACAGGGCACATAGGGATATGGGTCTGAGTGGACAGTGGACAAGGAACAGGGGTCGTATTCGGACACAGCCCTCGGCCCTGTTTCACGTACGTGGCTAACTCAGTTAATCCGATTAGTTGGTTGACATTTTTTAATAAACTCAGGATTTTCGGTTTCACAAAGCGAGTTCACAATTAAGCCAGACTTGTTAGTGGGATAACATGAACATAGCCTATATACGCCACATGGTAAATGAACCCACTGTTTGTAAGAGGTTTCTGTTGATGAACGAGCCATTGGAAGATAATTTAAAAGGGAACATGTTTTTCGAGACCGACAAGATCCTTTAAGACAGTGATTTTCAACCACTGTGCCGCGGCACACTAGTGTGCCGTGAGAGATCGTCAGGTGTGCCGTGGGAAATTATCTTATCCTATTAACTTCACTTAATTAGTAACACTTTTGGTTGGTGGTGTGACTCAGGATTCTTTTTATGTAAAAAATGTGCCTTGGCTCAAAAAAGGTTGGTTTAAGACACTCGGTTGATCATCTTTATGAGCGCTAATGTTAGCTACTTTAGTGGTGACGGAATTATTTACCTCCAGATTGCCAACTCAGAGCGAAGCATAGCCCTAACGGTGAGCACTGTTCCTCACACACATTTTATGCATGAAATACTAAGCGACGTACGTGAAGCAGGGCCCCGTTAGCTAACAAACTAACGTTAGCTAGAAGCTAACTAACGTTAAACATAGGCAAGTAGTTTTATGAATTAAAAAGTGGTCTGTTTAGTCCCAAAGTTATAATAGTCATAGGCTAGGCTACTATTACATTTTTTAAAGGGGGTGCCGCGCTGTTTTGGTTTTGAAAGCTTCGCGCTACGATGGCTATGATGCAGATTTGGCAAAAACCGGTATGCAGTTACAAAATAGGCTTTTTTCTTTTTTTGTTTTCAAGAAGGATATTTCCTGATATAATTGCTGACTTGTGGCTAAAGTGCCGCCCTGGTAACAGATTTACATAACATCTGTCCAGGAATGTAAACAATTAATTCGGGGATTTTTTTAGAAGATTATCAATGGGGTGGCCAGAATGGGACCAGTAGTCACTTTGGGGTAGCACAGAATATGACCATAAACTGTGTTCAAACTAGAGAAAAGGCTATTTTAGGTGCCTACAACACATAACTACAATATTTGGTTCACTAAGGACCAGGCAGTACTACCCATCCATTGAAACATATATCACATATAAACACACCCTTACGAACCCAGTTAATTAATTCTGGCAGTAGTGGACTAGATTAAATAATATTCAGTGCATCTGACTAGTTTATAATGAGTGTTAAGGCCGTGACACACCGCCCGCGATTTAATCGCACGAATAAATCGCACGTTGAAAAATAAAAACGAACTCCTGTATTTTCATAAAATCTTGCACATCCAACGCGAAATGTCCTTTGCGAAAAAGCGGCATTTAATTTATTCGCTTCAAGTTCGTTTTTTGCGAGTTTTCGTTTGCGAAACTTTTTATCTATCCAATCATAACAAGTTTCCATGACTGACGTCACCGCACTACCACAACAAACTTCAACATCAAATATCGCGGACCAAGTGATTTTATATGTGTCACAGAATAGCGTCCTTTTCGACAAGAGACATCGTAGTTACAAAGACAACGATTTGAAGGACAATTTGTGGAAAACCATAGCCGAGCAAATAGGCTATGAAGATGGTGGGTTTATAGCTAAATGGTTGCAATACGCACAACTTGCTATCTGATCAGCTCCCACAGGTTATTAGCATTGGCTTAAAAGTTGTCTCCAGCTAACCTTTAGGTCTAACGTTAACGTTGATAGCAGTTCATGTAATGGCCCTGTCACACTATTGCGTATGAGAGAAACGTATGAGTTGCGTATGTGAATTCATAAAATAATTTTCATACGCACAAAAAGCCCTTGAAAATAGCGTATGGCCAGCGTATGTCTAGCGTATGCCTAGCGTATGCTTAGCGTATAAACCATACGTCCGAATACGCACAAAATTTTTAAGCATGCTTAAAAAACTTTTTGTGCCTCGCCGTATGCCAGCGTATGCCACCGTATGCGACCGTGCTTGAAACGTATACAACCTATGCCTAACGTACCCCTAGCGTATGTCAGCGTATATCAGCGTATGAGTGATATTTTTCGTACGCTGGCATACGCTAGTACGATACGCAATAGTGTGACAGGGCCATAAAGAAGATAACAAGCCAGTGGCGATTACACACAAACATAGCTATTTATTGTTTTACTTTAAGGCCCTGTCACACTATAGCGTTTCGTACTAGCGTATGCCAGCGTATTAAAAATATCACTCATACGCTGATATACGCTGACATACGCTAGGGGTACGTTAGGCATAGGTTGTATACGTTTCAAGCACGGTCGCATTCGGTGGCATACGCTGGCATACGGCGAGGCACCAAAAGTTTTTTAAGCATGCTCAAAAATTTTGTGCGTGTTCGGACGTATGGTTTATACGCTAAACATACGCTAGGCATACGCTGAATACGCTAGAGTTAAGCTAGAGGTACGTTACTCATAGGTCGAGTACGCTGGTCATACGCTGACATACGCTGACATGAAGGTGTACCGTACAGCTAGCGCATTGATAGCGCATGAGTAACGTACTTCTAACGTATGTCTGACGTATCTGCAACGTATATAGACATCTTGGCGTATGCCTGACGATTGAAAGAAGCAGAGGAACCTCCTGAAGCACTGGGCCAACTCAGGTGCAGGTGCAGTTTCATGGCAAGACAGGATGATTTAGAACAATTGTATAGTTTAAAGTCAAGTGTAAAATGCAGTTTATTATTCTATGGGTCAGGGGTACTTATAAATTACACATCATTTGATGTATTATAAAAGTATGAAAAACACCAGAAGTAAGTTTAAAAAACGTTTATTCATATGATCAACTGATCATTAATAATGCCACATGATAATAATGGTAATAATGGTACATAGTAGGGATGCAAATATTAAGGAATTTCCTTAATCGATAGTTGTTAACCTTAACAAAAAATCGTCGATTAATTGATAACATAAAAGCTAAATTAGATTAGATTAGATTAGATTCAACTTTATTGTCATTATCCATGTACAGGTACAAGAACAACGAAATGCAGTTTAGCATCTAACCAGAGTGCAAAGAGGCAGTAAAGTGCATTGTGTATATATATAATATGGTACATTATAAACATTGTGTACAGGAGTATAAATGTGGATATATAAATAATCTCAATGGTATAAACAGGAATAAATAAACATGAATAGGCAGTAGTAAGGGCTATCAATGACAGTGTTTGTAAGAAAATATAAGGGTATATATGAAATATGAAATATCTACAGAGAAGTACTATGATTGTATATGAGATATCTATCTAAAATAAAGTCTATACAGTATGATACAGGATGATTAGTATGGGCATTATTGTACAGCGGTATATTTAACAGTAAAACAGTAAAAGTCTCTGGGGGAGTGACTGGGGTGGTCCGGGGGTAGGGCGGGGGGTTGGTATCTGGGGGGGGGGGGGTCACCGAGGTGCAGAGTTCAGCAGGGTGACAGCTGAGGGGTAGAAGCTGTTTTTCAGCCTGCTGGTTCTGGCGAGGAGGGTCCTGTAGCGCCTCCCAGAGGGGAGGAGGGCAAACAGTCTGTGTTTGGGGTGGTAGGAGTCCTTGACTATGCTGCGTGCTTTCCGCAGACACCTTTTGTGCTGTACCGTCTCGATCGATGGCAGAGTGGTACCAGTGATGCGTTGGGCGATTTTCACCACCCTCTGCAGCGCTTTCCGGTCAGAGACAGTACAGTTTCCATACCAGACTGTGATGGAGCTGGTGAGGATACTTTCTATGGCACACCGGTAGAAGTTCACCAGGATCTGAGGAGACAGATGGGCTTTCCTCAGTCTCCTCAGGAAGAAGAGACGCTGGTGAGCCTTCTTGACCAGGGCCGAGGTGTTGAGGGCCCAGGAGAGATCCTCAGAGATGTGGATACCCAGGAACTTGAAGCTGGAGACACGCTCAACCTCCGTCCCGTCGATAAGGATGGGGCTGTGCGTGCCTGCTTTGGTCTTCCTGAAGTCCACAATGATCTCTTTGGTCTTCTTGGTGTTGAGGGCCAGGTTGTATAGCTTATGATAGACAGAATACAAAATGCATGTTATATTCCTCAATCAAAGATTTATTGTAACATTTGAGAAACAGGCATTATTGTAGCATAACAAAAATAGAATAGGAAGGCGTGTATAGGCTACTTTAACAGAAAAGAAATTGCGCTAGGTCTCATCTGTAGCAAGCGAAACCGTTGCTCCGCTAGGCACTTGCAGCATGAACATAATCGCTCTTGAAATTGAAAGGCGACAGTTAAACTAGTAGACCTAGCATAGAACAGTCAACTTAAAACATAGGCTATACTAGATAGACCTACTTATTTTTATTCAAGAACATTTAAGCATATCTACGTGGTCTGGAGTGAGTCGTGTGCGCAGCCTGTTTATTAGCTCTCGAAACCCCTCACCGTCAACGGTGCTTATTGCCATTATGTCCTTTTCAACCATGTTGCATACCCTCTGAGTAATAGCCTACAGTCATTAAAGAGTCAATACTTTTTTCCTGGTTGTGGTGGTGTGTTGCGTTCCCCATCCTGAGAACCGAGAATGAGGAAAGGCCGATGGTTATATTGGCACTTTGTCACGTGATAGCGGTACGCTGGACATGCGCAGTTCATACTCTACTCATACGCTAGCCATACGTACATTACGCTAGCCATACGCTGGCGATACGCTACTCATACGCTACTCATAGGTTCAATACGGTAAGTATCCGAAAAATTCTTTATTTTCAACGGCTTTTTGCGCGTATGAAAATTATTTCATGAATTTACATCCGCAACTCATACGTTTCTCTCATACGCAATAGTGTGACAGGGCCTTTAGGCGAGTTCATGTAGGCTACGCTGTCACCGGCTGGGTTGTTTGCCTTGGTGAAAACAGGATGAAAGCTAGCGAACACTTGTCTGTGTGCGTGTCAAATAAAGTTCCACAAAAATCTTATTCCGACTGCTGTGTGGATTTCCTGATTACTGATAGCCAAGTTATATAAATAACGAGGAAAACAGACGAGGTCTGCCTGTAGCGATCGTTTTGGAGAAAACTCTTCAGACTTCATGAGTTGATACACTGTATAGAAGACTACGACAAATGTATTTTAAATATGTTTGCTGAAATGACGTAATGTATTGTTATGTTGTGGTTAACCCTTTATATTAGTGGAAGAGATCAAGAGGCAGTGGAACACGTATGTCCGTAAAAGGAGGGAAGAGAAGGAGAGCATGTTGTAGACAAAACAAACTTTACATAAGTAAAAACGGACACATAATAAGCCCGGTTCAATATTGCCAATGTAATTTAAGCATGCTGTTTTTAACGTTCTGGTAGAGGGAAAAATATATACTTTCGTTCCGTGATGGACCGAACGGATAACCAGGTCGTCATCGCTTGACGAAGAGTGATCCATTTTTATTCGCACGGATTTAAAAAAGCGAAAAAGAACGCGAACTTTTCGTTTTTTCGCATCGTTGCTGGTGTGTCAGGTTTTTTCGCGAAATATTCGCAGACGAATTATTCGCATTTTCGCCTCGCTTATTCGTTACGTCCCCAGTGTGTCACGGCCTTTAGTGTCATGAAAGCAAATGTTCAGGGGGTGGTGTTCCACAAAACTGGCTAACTGAGTTACCTGGCTAACTGAGTTACCTGGCTAACTGAGTTATCTGGCTAACTGCACGACTGTAAAACTAGGAACCCACCAATATCTGGAACATGGGAGTGATGCAGAAAGCACTGTTCCAGGTTTTACTCAGCAGTTATCCAGCTTGGATTGAACCAAATTCGATTTTGATTTTACATATCAAATGCATTTGATTTTAGATTCATTTTTAATGAACCAAATTAGTTGAATGAACCAATGGTGTTCCAAGCATCTGAACAAATCATAACAGCCTCTAAAAGAGGTATTGTACTACAAAGGACAGATAATTATTTACATTGTGTACTTTAAAACACTATAAACTGTCTAGATTTAGATATCTCATGATATGCCTATGTACACATGTATAGAAGTATATGTATAGTCTCGTGCCTCCACGGCCTAGTCTTGTTCTGGTTTTTCCGTTTATTTGTATTTTCTATCTGGTAGTCCGTTTCGTGTTTTCCCTTTCTCCCTCCATTTTGTGTCTCCACTTCCCTGCACCTGAATTGTTTTCTCATTCGTTTTGTCTCACCTGTTTCTCGTTGGTTCTTCGTTAGTTTGGTATTTACTCTCCTCTGTATCTGTGCTCTGTGCCAGATCATCTTGTGCCCTGCATTTGTGCTTGTCTTACCACGTTCCAGCATTTTGCTCCCTGCCTGCTCCTCGTTCCTGTATCCAGTCCTGTGTACTCGTCCAGTTCCTGTTCTCCTGCCTGTCCAGCCTGCTCCTGTCCTGCCCTTCCCTGTCCTAGCCCTGCTCCTATCCGCCCTCCGGATCACCTGCTCTGACGGATGCCCTGGTTCTGAACCCTGCCTGTTCCTGGAATTCGCTTTTGCTCATTCTGCATTTTCCTGTTCGCTGGACATTGAACCCTGCCTGGAACTGACTACGAGCCTGCCTTACCTGTATTGCTCTGTTTGCTGGATATTGACCCTTTTCTGTCGACTACGAATAAAGCCTATTCTTATTATTTTGGTGTCCGCGAGTGGTTTCCGATTCATTCACATAACTGAAAAAAAAAAACAGTTTATAGTGTTTTAAAGTGTTTACATGTTTATACATTTTAAATATAAAATAATGAAAAACCTGGCTTTGTAGTTTGACTCAAACTTTTGATTGGTACTGTACGTATACAAAAGACAGACAATTCTTTACATTAATGTATTGGATTCATGAACTTCTATACCCATCTCTGTGTACATGCAGTGCTAGTCAAAACATTTTGTACACCTACAAAGTCAGGTTTTTCATTATTTATGCTTTAATTATATTGGTGTTTCAAATCTGACGCTGTGCATCCTTGTTAATGAACCAAATGAATTGAATGCAGGGTTTTTCCTGGCTCAAAAAGAGGCTTAGGTGGTGCCTAAGCACGGCCGGTCTAACTTGGTCATCGCGGCTATCTTTTTTTAATTTTTTAATTTATTTTATTTTTTATTTTGTTTCTGATTTTTCCCTTTTTTTCTCCCAATTTAGTAGCCAATTGAACCCCTATTCTAATTCAATTCCCCCCATGTAGCAACCGCTAGAGAACCACCGCTACACAATCCCGTCTATCGGTACTAGTAGTAGGAAGGAGGGCGCCATGTCCTCTACAGGGCGCGACTCCTCGAGCTCCTGACCGTGACTCGCCTGGGTCCCGTGCGCAGCGATTCTCTCCGAGCCCCTCCCCCCACCCGGAAGCGGCTGCCAATTGCCGCTTCCACAGGGCACCGGCCACGCTCGGATACGGCAGGACCGGGGCGCGAACCCCGATCCTCGGAGTACAACTGCGCTGACTGAAAGTCAGCGCTCTTACCGTTGTACTATCGCGGCGGCCGTCATCGCGGCTATCTTAACACTTATACCGCTTCTATTCCAATTTTATGCATTCATAGACACCAGTTTTTGACATAGATTAACATAACGCTGTCCTAGTTTATGCATTCTTTAGATTTTTACATTTTATAAATTTTTCCATGGCTAACAGGACCAAAGGAGGCACATGGGTTTGTCACTATTAATTAATCACTTTATTTGTTCCCAACAGGGATCTTGATAAGTGGCTGGGATCTTACTTTAATTCCACTTTTTGAGGCAGTGCAAATGGGCAATTTTGCCAACAAATGTGACCAACAGTATTTTTTGCCGAGAAATATTGCCAATGTATCATGGCCTTTAAATTTTGTTTATACTTAAGTATACCAAATATACCTTGTTATCACAGGGTCAGCCACATGTATCAGGTTTTAATGTCAGTTTGGCTGTGCCGTCAAAATTGCATACTTGTGTACTCGTGTACATGTAAGTATGTACTTCCAGGTGCACTAAAAAGTATGTAGTACTTAGTATGCTAGAAACCAGAGCGCTTAAAAACCCGTTTGAGACATACTTGAAAAAGGCGTCCAAGCTCAACAAAAGGTAAGATTCAATTCTCAATGGCTGTCCGTGCGAAATAAAATTGATATTGGTTGTTTTCTGATATATTTATTCACATAATAATAATTTTTTTAATAACTGCAATGCACTAAGGCTATGATGCTCGTTAAAAAAACTATAGCCTAATACATACATATCTGGGGTGGTAGGGGACAATTATATAACATAATATATGGCTGTATATCCTTGTTCTTATAGGGAGGGCAAAATGGAGCGTTAGAACATAGAAAGCAGTGTGTGCACGGGAGCTTGACAATACATTTATCACAGAAACGTAGTTTGTTGACTGTGGTAACTTCACCGCTGTAGTGATTAAACTTACAATAAATGGTAAATGGACTGCACTTATATAGCGCCTTTATCCAAAGCGCTTTACAATGGCCTCTCACTCACCCATTCACACACACATTCACACACCAATGGCAGCATTGCCATGCAAGGTGCTAGCCTGCTCATTGGGAGCAATTTGGGGTTCAGTGTCTTGCCCAAGGACACTTCGACATGTGGACAGGAGGAGCCGGGGATCGAACCGCCAACCCTGCAGAGGTTGCGTTAAGCGATAATTTCCCATCATTTAACTATTTGTAGAAGCTTTGACGGAAAAATCCAAATGGCATATTCGTCATTTTGATAGATAAAAATATTGCTGCAAATGTGTTAAACACTAAGTGACTTCAATAGTCTAAAACGTCATGTGTCATCTCAATACGTTTTGTAGGCTAACTCATCTCATATGTTCCCCAGGTCTATATAGCACATAATGGGAACATGACAAAGGGTCCCATGTTCCCCAGATCTATATAGCACATAATGGGAACATGACCTATGTTCCCAGGGTCCTATGTTCCCCAGATCTATATAGCACATAATGGGAACCTGAAAAAGTTCCCCAGCTCTGTATTCGCTTAATATGGTTATTGTGGGTTAGGGTTATAAACTGGATAATATTTATGAACTATTTTAACTTGAAACAGGTCAAATTTGACACAAATACAATAGGAGGGTTAATGAGTGTTAACAGAATATTGAACTGGGGAACATAGGACCCTGGGAACATAGATGCGCTTCCGTGACGACCACAAACAAAATGATCCCGACTAGACAATTCGTCAATATTATCAAAACAAGCAGCAGGAGTGCCCTGAAAAATCTCCAGCCCACTTCCACGTACCACAACAGACACACATCGCATGAAAAAACAAAGACAAAAGCCCAACACAACAAAATACATTCAAATTAACAAACACAAACACGAGAGACTGCTGGACTACATGTCGCCATTACAGTGCCACATTACACCGCCTCCATTCACGTTCAATGAGCTGCTTTATCTTTGACAGCTCTACTTATTCCATTGCCCGTTTTTGTTGTGTTTTTATCCTGCGTTTGCTTCTCTGCACTTGGGTCCACACCTCAGTTCCACATTACAAGTATAGCACATTTAAATGTGTAATACACGACTTGGTTTGGGTTTTAGGGTTTACATGTCTGTGGTTGGTTGTATCATTTTTGGTTTATTTTGGCTTTTTTCTCTCAGTGGGTTCTTAGAAATGCACACCAAACTAAAGGTAGGGAACGCAGGGAGAAACTTCTTTTTCATTTTTGTGTTTTGTTCTGCTCAGCCAGTGTTATAGGAATTTGTATTTATCCTGCGTATATTCATTTAGTACTGTTTATACCCTGCCATCATTGACCCCTGACCCTGGAATAAACAGTGAGGATGTCTCTCCCTCAGGGGCCAACACGGGCATTGGGAAGGCCACAGCCTTAGAGCTGGCCAGGAGGGGAGCGAGAGTCATCCTCGCCTGCCGAAATCAGCAGAGAGCAGAGGCTGCCGTCAGCGACATTAAGAGGGTGAGAAGTCAATTGCTTGTGAGAATTTTTTAGCGCAACGGTTTTTAGTTACATTTCCCATTCTCTGAGCTCTACCCCTGTGCTTCAGGAAAGTGGGAATAATGAGGTGGTGTACATGCAGCTGGACCTGGGAAGCCTGCAGTCTGTGCGCTCCTTCACTGAGACCTTCCTGAAAACAGAACCAAGACTGGACCTGCTCATCAACAATGCAGGTGATACCATTTCAGGTTTTGTACAGAGTACACAATATATAGCATCATTTGCTTCGTAGATATAATCACACTCATCCCTTAGCATCTTTACCATTTTTATGCATTATACATTCACACAGCTAGATATTTATTAAAGCATTTCTAGTTAAGGATCTTTGTCAGAATACAGTACCTTGTTCAATAGTCCAAACATAGTGACCTGTTCTGGGCTTTGGCATTGTGGTTACAGGCTCAGTTCTTAAATCACTATGCCACATTGCTGCCCGAATGTTCTGTGTTAGCATTGATGGACATTTGTTTCATCTCTGGTACAGGACTCGGCGTGCAAGGAAGGACAGAAGATGACTTTGGCATGATCTTTGGTGTCAATCACCTTGGTCACTTCCTGTTAACTCTTCTGCTGCTGGAGCGTCTGAAGGCGTGTGGCTCAAGCCGAGTGTTAAATGTATCCTCCAGAGCTCACATTTATGGGGTCATTGATTTCAACCGCCTGAGCACTCACAATGATCTTGGTGTGGGGAACAATGTCTTTCAGGTGTTTATGTTGTACAGCCACAGCAAGCTATGCAATGTGCTCTTTACTCATGAGCTGGCCAAGAGACTGCAAGGAACCAGTGTAACCTGCTACAGCCTGCGCCCAGGTCAGTGCATCTGACACCAAGGTCAAACATATGATTGGTCACCTTGTGAACTGGAAGCACCACGTGTGTTTCCAAGGCTTCATTCACACTGCACATCGCTACAATTCTGAATGCCCTTTTCATGTATAACTAATAGTTGTCTGAAATGTTCTGAGGTCTGAGGCCTGGATGCAGTCATTTTTGTGCATGTGACGAACATAGAATAACACCTAGTACAGTCTGCTACTGCGTTCATTGAGCCAAAACTGGTCAGTGAACAAAGTCTGAGAGTTATAATGTTCACAAATAGTGGGATGGCTGGTATGCTATCCTCCAACTTATAGGTTTTGGCAAAGCTGGAAATATTTGAACAATTTAACAAATTGAACATCTGTGGTTCAAGAGCATTACTGTCTTTGTTCTCTTTGCTTTTTATCTTCATCCTTAAAAGGTACATTTCACACTCCCAGCACAGTTTTATCGTATTGTTTGAAGCCTTAGATCAAAAGTATTGTAGCATATGCTTGGTAGAGAATTCTCACCGCAGATTCTGTGCTCCACAGGACCAGTCAGAACGGAAATATTTCGTCACGCCAGCATATGGTTGAAGATCCTCTTCATTCCCATCTACTGGCTCTTTTTTGTGGACTCAAATTCTGGCGCCCAGACCACCCTGCACTGTGCGCTCCAGGAGGGCATTGAGCCGCTGAGTGGGTGTTACTTCTCAAACTGTACCGTGCAGGATCTTCTCCCCAAGGCCAAGGATGACGCAGTGGCCAGAAAGCTGTGGGAAGTGAGTGAGAGACTGAGTGGACTATGCTGAGAGAACATCAACACCTGGCTTTACACAGTCCTGCAAAAACAAGATGGCCGCCGCCACAGATAAGAAAAGTTATTTTGTGCCCATGAGTTCTTCATGAGAGAATCGTTTTATGTTAAGACGCTCGGCCAGGCGTCTACAACTCTAGTCCCAGAGAGCTGCAGGGTCTTCTGGTTTTTGTTGTTCCTCAGCACTTAAATGTTCAGTCAAGAGAGTTTATTACAGTTAACTTACCTTTTCTTGTTTCCTGGTTTGGAATTTGTTGCTGATGGTAAAAACAAAACAAGCAGACCCTATGGCCTTCCAAGGACCAGGGTTGCAGACACCTGCCTAAAGCAGTCAAAAATATCATTTTCTAAAAATATTAAATGCATTTTCACATTATAAAATTATGTGTTTTTAGCGATTCAGCCATTGTTGAATATGTAAAAAAAAAAGATTATTAGCATGACAAATATGTAATTATGATAAACATGATGAACACTTTACAAGTTATTTGACAAAATTGAAATGTACTACAGCATATTCACTGTGCCTGATGCTGTTTAAAACCGTTGGCTTTTCTCAATGTGCCAGGTCTTTGTTTTCTGTTATTCCTTGATAACCTGGCCTGTCATGGGAGTCAGTGAGTAATATAACTTTCAGAATATGACAGTGCACTTTGATGACCTTCACCATGTTAGATATACGGTGAATGAAGGGGTTACCAGAAATAAAATAAAAAAATTTTTTTTTTACATTACAAAATTGTGCCTGTCTAACCTGAAAACTAATTAGAACATTTGAGTTAATTTTGTGATTTTAATTTTGGTAATGTCACTTCTGGTGATTCTTTATTTGGATTGTTGTTTGAAAAATCTTGTTTAATGTCAATGTATGCAATGTTAAAATAAGTAAATACCCCTGTAAGTAAATTTTCTTATGATGTTCAGTATAGATTTCTGTGTTTTTTGATAGGCCTACAGCAGGGCATTTGTGCCCTGGGGCCAATTTAGCTGTAAGCAAAATAAATGACAATATAGATTCCCAAAGTTTTCTGTAACTGCAGATCTTTTCTAGCCTACTATGCAGTGGTTGCTGAGTTCATAGACTAGGATGGAGGGATGTGCAGAACCTTTAGCATAGGCTACTGTAATCGTTTTCAGTAAGACTTTATCCAAATATTATATCAGCCTCTCTGAGACTTGGAAATGAGGATATTCATATAGCCTTCCTCTTTGATTTATAGCAGGTAGGCTATGACATTAAGCAAAGTTACAGATTTGCAAAGGAGCCTATATGCCGTAGCCTGCCTTTTGTCTACAACTCCTCGAGTTATATCATCAGTTAACTTCAGATATGCAATAACCAGCAGTTAGTTGTTAATATTCATAGATGTTTCAAGTCAGAAAATGTTAGGCCTACTCTATTTGTAGGCTACTGATACCTACGTATGTGCATTTTAATAGGCTATAGCTAAAAGGCTCTGCGCATGCAAAAGGCCTTAGAAAATCAGAGCCCTCGTGTTTCTTACCTTTACCTCTTACCTAAACATCACTGTGCCGTCAACTCTTCGGTTGATACATGTTGAATATAGCTTTGAGTAATTTTTGAGAAGCAGACACAATCGTGGTTTATGCTGGATTTGAAAAGCACAGATGTAAATGTGAATGTCAGGGCGACTCTGAGGGTTGTGGAATATATATATTTTTTTTTTATTATACATTTGCATGAAATGAAGTATTTTGGGGGGCTCAGATTTTGATGGCGAGTTGCACATAGAATTCTCGTTTTTTTGTTTTTTTTTAAATGCAAAACTTCAAACGGTCATCTAGATTTGCATTAAAAAAGAAGGGATACTTTATCCTCAACATTCTAAAAAAAAAAAAAAAAAAAGGAAAAGTCTCCCAAGTTTCCATTGTACTTGGAACTTGTTCTATTTTGTGCCAGTAATAGTTTTTATATAAAATGAAACATTTATGTATTTCTGGTCATTTTATTTAATGTACTGTATGTGAAATTGTAGTGTTGAGTTTTTGTTGCTACTTTTGCACTACAGGTAGCTGTATGTTAAAATGTGTGTGTGTGTGTATATATACAAGTCATGTATACACATGCTTTGTTTATGTATATATGTATAAACGCACACACACACGCACACACACACACAATAATGAATCTAATTTTCTGCTTATAGAGAATTGTTGATTCTATATACAAACAACATTGTTTGTTTTGTTTTTTTTAAAGTTTTTTTTATGTGCAGTTCTTCATGGATTTCAGTCCTGGTGTTCAGTAGCTTTTCAGAAAAGTGTTGTAAATGTTGTTCCAAGTCCTGTTTTTTCAATACTGTGCCACATGTAAATAGCGACAACCGTTTTAAAGTTTCATCAGAACATTTTTGTGTATTCTGTAAATATAAACTTTGACTTCTGCCTGTCGGTTGTAACATGTAAATACATAAAGATTTTTAAAGAACAATCTAAAAAGCATGTTTCCTTCTGCCTTTTCTTTCCTTTGGGAGGATCACTTATTCGTACTGTCCCTGAAAGCAGGCCTTTAATGACCTCCAAAACTTGCCAGCATGGAACGACTGATCAACTATTATTAATTGTAATCTCAGCGGGATTGGGTGTGTCGTTTCTATAAGGGATAGACAAACCATTGCTCTCAAACTCCTATGGTGGAGTTTACCAAGCAGGTGCAAACCCTATTTATGGACTTTATCCACAGCTTGTGTACATTTGACACCCTGTACATTGTATGGCAAGCATGGGTTAAGAGTATAGCCTACTCTGCCAGCACGTTCGCGCACACATGGTGATAAAGAGACGCCTGTATTTTATGGCACTGAACTGATTCTTTCGAAATCTAAGAGCGGAGTTGGGAAAAGCTTCAAGATAACACTCCATATACATTTTATTTATGTAGCTTGAAGTTGTTTTTTTAATTGTTTAACATTTAAAGTACAACCAGGCAATAATTAATCCAAGGGCGAATAGTAATCCGAAACAAGGTGTGCCTATTTATTTTTAATTTGGAGCATAAAAGGTAGGCTAGCTCACCTCCAAAGCCGTGGACGACCTACCATGTATACCGGTCTGCTTATTACAGGGATAGTTGTAGGGATTTATATATTCGTGTACAATGCTTTCATTAAAAGACGGAGGTGTAAAAGCTCTGCTAAACTGCACGGGAAGACTGCGATCGTCACTGGTGAGTTTTTATTTATTTAAGATATTAGCAATTACTTTCAGGTTTACCTGAAAATGGTGATGTTGGTTGCGGTGTAGGCTGTACTTAATTGTAAATTACTCGTGTCAATTAACAGTAATACAATTAGACTACAGTAACATCGGTGGACATATTTTCACTTTAGCTTTCGAAGACATGTGAAAACACGGGGTCACAGATGGCATGACAAATTATTGATGCATTGGTCCAAGGTTTTCTTAATTTCATTCGCAGTTCAGTTTATCTTCTTAGAAAAGTTCTATTCTGAAACGTTACAGCCTATATTCATTTGCAAATGTGGACAATTTCACATTCTGCTTGACGGAATATTGGTAAATTAACATAGCCTACTTTCACATCTAAAACAAATAGGTTTAATTTGATAAAAAGCAATAACACTAGGCGATGAGTCGTTTCTTTAGCAATAGCCTACGCGACGAGTAGCCTATGTTACAAAGTCGAACACGGAATGCAATTGTGTTCCCTGGCAGCTAACTTTGGCTAGATAGTTTTAGCTATTTTGAACAGGGATCCTTGGACTTGGCTCTCTGTCGTGACCATTGAACTATGCTATAGAAAACGTGGTAGTCACTGTCTGATAAGGCACGGGTTTAGTCCAGTTTTTGGTAAAGACCATTTAAAACTGACAATAACAAACGTTACTGCGTTTGCGCTGGACAAAAGCGCACTTTCGCTAGACTTCCATAAATACTGGGGCCGTGTCCGAATACAACCCCTACACCCTTTTGAGGGCGCATATTTGAGTCCACTTCGTGGGCGACTTTTTCTCACAAATGGGCGCACTTAAAATACCAGGATGAACCCCTTATTTCCGGGGTTTTGTTGAGGGAATTCAGGAGCACACTCATCTGCACAACGGTGCACTCATCCGACAATTTCAGTAAGTAACCCGGAAGTAAAATCTTAAAAGACATTGGCTGCGTCCTCCTTAAATTGCTCCTTATTCACTATATAGTGCACTATTTAGGGTATCGGCAATTTTGTAGGGTGTCCGAATTCAAAATATCAAATTTGACACCCTAAATAGTTCACTCAATATCACCCACAATGCACCACAAAATGTAGGGTACAAACGATGTACACTTCATCACCGGAGACATTTTTTCTTTATCAAGATGGCGACGGCTGAGCCTGCCCTGGTCTACAAATGTAAATATAAATGCAAGTTTAATCTTGTACAGGTGCAGCTAAAAAAATTAGAATATTGTGAAAAAGTTCAATATTTTTTGTCACTCATGTCAGAAAGTGAAACTCATATATTATATGTCATTACACATAGAGTGAAATATTTCAAGCCTTTATTTCTTGTAATTTTGATGATTATGGCTTACAGCCAATGAAAACCCAAATTCAGTGTCTCAGAAAATTTGAATATTGTGAAAAAGTTAAATATTGGAAACTTATGGTGTCACACTCTAATCAGCTAATTAACTCAAAACACCTGCAAAGGTTTCCTGAGCCTTTAAATGGTCTTTCAGTCTGGTTCAGTAGGCTACTGTTACGGTCAGGGCCCTGACCCAACCGCAACATAAATGGACAGACACAAAAGTTGGTTGCAAAAATAAATATTTATTAAATAAATAATAATAAAAACACCTGGATGCGTGTAACGAGGATATAAGAATTGACCGACAACACCATGAAAAAGAGAGACGCCAGTGAAGCAACCTCGTTATCCAGTCTCAACCTCCTTTTAAACTAAACCGGTGATTGCCGTGGGAGCCAATTAAGCCCCGGGAGGCGGACCTAAAAAGGGAAAGGAGAAAACAATATAATGTAAAAGAAAACAGGGGTGACAACTTAACAATAAGTGACCGTAACAGCTACACAATCATGGGGAAGACTGCTGACTTGACAGATGTCCAGAAGACAGTCATTGACACCCTCCACAAGGAGGGTAAGCCACTTTTTCACGATATTCTAATTTTTTGAGCTGCACATGTATGTTAAATCAGTTTAGTCTGCTTTATATAACCAAAATATAAATAAACGCAGTAGATTAAATATATTACAAAGTGTTAACTATTTTTTTAATTTAACAATTATTACTATGTTTAATGGAAAATGCAACTTAATTAGCTAGCTACCTAGTTACCTAACTTACCTATCTACCTACAACGAGACACCAAAACCCTTGTTCAAAATAAAAAAGAACACTTTTTTTTACCGTTTCTTGCAAGCTTTCTCGCCAAGCCGGTGACTGATGTCACGCAAGCGTCTCACGTTGCTAAGTAACCTGCTCAGAAACGGTCGTGACCGAAATCATATCCTCCTTTCACGAGTGAATCCCTATCTAGTGCTCTATGTAGATTTTCCTAAGTAGTGTATAGGGAGGGAGCGAATGAGTGAGCCATTCCGAACACAGCCATTGAGTTTATATGTACAGTGCCCTCCACTCTTATTGGCACCCCTGGTAAAGATGAGTAGGTTATAAAAAATTCACCATTTGGTGAATTAGCTTACTCTGAAAATATTAGAAAAATCCAACCTTTAATTGAAGTAAATTTATTATGAGAAAACAAAATCCCTCATCAAGAACGGTTAACAAAACCATGTGTGCCACAATTATTGGCACCCCTGCATTTATATATAGAATAAAGACATAATTTTTTATATTTGGTCGCATATCCTTTGCATGCCATGACTTCCTGATGTCTGTGACCCAACAACATCAAAAGACTCTTGATATCTTATTTTCTGGTACTCTTACAAGCAATACTATAACGTCTCTGCATTTGAATGGATCTCTATGGGAATTTGGGGGTGGGACTAGATTTAGCTGTAAATTATGCTGGAACAGTATTGAATACATGGTTGGTAAAATGGCTGTAAGTCATCAAGGGTCTGAGGTATCAAACAAGCCTCAAATTTTTTTTCTATTGAACTCTATGGAAAAATAAATCAGGAGAAGAAACCCTCCAAGTTATCACCAAAAAATGCCAAACGGTGAATTTTTTATAACCCTTTTTACTCATCTTTACCAGGGGTGCCAATAATAGGGGACGGCACTGTATATCCTGGGATTTTCTTATAAAGGGGAGGGTCTCTGGTATATCTATTGTATAAAATAGGTTCATATTACAAAATACTTATTTATTTGTGTTAATTCTATCTTAATTTATAATCTACACTTTGTAACAATCTTCATATGTTAATAACTGATTGATATTCTCAATTTAAAAATATATATATTAAAATAGGGATATGGGTCTGAGTGGACAAGGAACAGGGGTCGTATTCGGACACAGCCCTCGGCCCTGTTTCACGTACGTGGCTAACTCAGTTAATCCGATTAGTTGGTTGACATTTTTTAATAAACTCAGGATTTTCGGTTTCACAAAGCGAGTTCACAATTAAGCCAGACTTGTTAGTGGGATAACATGAACATAGCCTATATACGCCACATGGTAAAAGAACACACACAGCAGAGATGAACCCACTGTTTGTAAGAGGTTTCTGTTGATGAACGAGCCATTGGAAGATAATTTAAAAGGGAACATGTTTTTCGAGACCGACAAGATCCTTAAGACACTCGGTTGATCATCTTTATGAGCGCTAATGTTAGCTACTTTAGTGGTGACGGAATTATTTACCTCCAGATTGCCAACTCAGAGCGAAGCATAGCCCTAACGGTGAGCACTGTTCCTCACACACATTTTATGCATGAAATACTAAGCGACGTACGTGAAGCAGGGCCCCGTTAGCTAACAAGCTAACTAACGTTAAGCATAGGCAAGTAGTTTTATGAATTAAAAAGTGGTCTGTTTAGTCCCAAAGTTATAATAGTCATAGGCTAGGCTACTATTACATTTTTTAAAGGGGGTGCCGCGCAGTTTTGGTTTTGAAAGCTTCGCGCTACGATGGCTATGATGCAGATTTGGCAAAAACCGGTATGCAGTTACAAAATAAGCTTTTTCCTTTTCTTTTTTTGTTTTCAAGAAGGATATTTCCTGATATAATTGCTGACTTGTGGCTAAAGTGCCGCCCTGGTAACAGATTTACATAACATCTGTCCAGGAATGTAAACGATTAATTCGGGGATTTTTTTTACGGTAAGAAGAAATTTTATGACAACTAAAAAATTAAAAAATCCCCAACTTGTTTACATTCTCGGACAGATGTTAGGGAAATCTGTTACCGCGGTGGCGTCTGGGTAAAAGCCGGAATGGAAAGGCGGAAGGAAGCTCGGCCAATAGTGTTCTGTGCCAAAAAACCAGATCTAAATAGCATATAATGGGAACCTGAAAAAGATGTTCCCCAGCTCTGTATTCGCTTAATATGGTTATTGTTGGTTAGGGTTATAAACTGGATAATATTTATGAACTATTTTAACTTGAAACAGGTCAAATTTGACACAAATACAATAGGAGGGTTAATGTGTGTTAACAGAATATTGAACTGGGGAACATAGGACCCTGGGAACATAGATGCGCTTCCGTGACGACCACAAACAAAATGATCCCGACTAGACAATTCGTCAATATTATCAAAACAAGCAGCAGGAGTGCACCAAAAATCTCCAGCCCACTTCCACGTACCACAACAGACAAAGACAAAAGCCCAACACAACAAAATACATTCAAATTAACAAACACAAACACGAGACTGCTGGACTACATGTCGCCATTACAGTGCCACATTATACCGCCTCCATTCACGTTCAATGAGCTGCTTTATCTTTGACAGCTCTACTTATTCCATTGCCCGTTTTTGTTGTGTTTTTATCCTGCGTTTGCTTCTCTGCACTTGGGTCCACACCTCAGTTCCACATTACAAGTATAGCACATTTAAATGTTTAATACACGACTTGGTTTGGGTTTTAGGGTTTACATGTCTGTGGTTAGTTGTATAATTTTTGGTTTATTTAGGCTTTTGTCTCTCTCAGTGGGTTCTTAGAAATGCACACCAAACTAAAGGTAGGGAATGCAGGGAGAAACTTCTTTTTCATTTTTGTGTTTTGTTCTGCTCAGCCAGTGTTTTTTGTACTCCTGAGCTGTCAAAACGGCTTTGGCCACTGTCTTGGGGACAAAGTTGCAGGTTTATACCCTGCCATCATTGACCCCTGACACTGCAATAAACAGTGAGGATGTCTCTCCCTCAGGGGCCAACACGGGCATTGGGAAGGCCACAGCCTTAGAGCTGGCCAGGAGGGGAGCGAGAGTCATCCTCGCCTGCCGAAATCAGCAGAGAGCAGAGGCTGCCGTCAACGACATTAAGAGGGTGAGAAGTCAATTGCTTGTGAGAATTTTTTAGCGCAACGGTTTTTAGTTACATTTCCCATTCTCTGAGCTCTACCCCTGTGCTTCAGGAAAGTGGGAATAATGAGGTGGTGTACATGCAGCTGGACCTGGGAAGCCTGCAGTCTGTGCGCTCCTTCACTGAGACCTTCCTGAAAACAGAACCAAGACTGGACCTGCTCATCAACAATGCAGGTGATACCATTTCAGGTTTTGTACAGAGTACACAATATATAGCATTATTTGCTTCGTAGATATAATCACACTCATCCCTTAGCATCTTTACCATTTTTATGCATTATACATTCACACAGCTAGATATTTATTAAAGCATTTCTAGTTAAGGATCTTTGTCAGAATACAGTACCTTGTTCAATAGTCCAAACATAGTGACCTGTTCTGGGCTTTGGCATTGTGGTTACAGGCTCAGTTCTTAAATCACTATGCCACATTGCTGCCCGAATGTTCTGTGTTAGCATTGATGGACATTTGTTTCATCTCTGGTACAGGACTCGGCGTGCAAGGAAGGACAGAAGATGACTTTGGCATGATCTTTGGTGTCAATCACCTTGGTCACTTCCTGTTAACTCTTCTGCTGCTGGAGCGTCTGAAGGCGTGTGGCTCAAGCCGAGTGTTAAATGTATCCTCCAGAGCTCACATTTATGGGGTCATTGATTTCAACCGCCTGAGCACTCACAATGATCTTGGTGTGGGGGACAATGTCTTTCAGGTGTTTATGTTGTACAGCCACAGCAAGCTATGCAATGTGCTCTTTACTCATGAGCTGGCCAAGAGACTGCAAGGAACCAGCGTCACCTGCTACAGCCTGCGTCCAGGTCAGTGCATCTGACACCAAGGTCAAACATGATTGGTCACCTTGTGAACTGGAAGCACCACGTGTGTTTCCAAGGCTTCATTCACACTGCACATCGCTACAATTCTGAATGCCCTTTTCATGTATAACTAATAGTTGTCTGAAATGTTAGTGAGGTCTGTTAGTTGTGCAGACAAAAAATAGCCTGGATGCAGTCATTTTTGTGCATGTGACGAATATAAAATAACACCTAGTACAGTCTGCTACTGCGTTCATTGAGCCAAAACTGGTCAGTGAACAAAGTCTGAGAGTTATAATGTTCACAAATAGTGGGATGGCTGGTATGCTATCCTCCAACTTATAGGTTTTGGCAAAGCTGGAAATATTTGAACAATTTTTTAACAAATTGAACATCTGTGGTTCAAGAGCATTACTGTCTTTGTTCTCTTCGCTTTTTATCTTCATCCTTAAAAGGTACATTTCACACTCCCAGGACAGTTTTATCGTATTGTTTGAAGCCTTAGATCAAACGTATTGTAGCATATGCTTGGTAGAGAATTCTCACCGCAGATTCTGTGCTCCACAGGACCAGTCAGAACGGAAATATTTCGTCACGCCAGCATATGGTTGAAGATCCTCTTCATTCCCATCTACTGGCTCTTTTTTGTGGACTCAAATTCTGGCGCCCAGACCACCCTGCACTGTGCGCTCCAGGAGGGCATTGAGCCGCTGAGTGGGTGTTACTTCTCAAACTGTACCGTGCAGGATCTTCTCCCCAAGGCCAAGGATGATGCAGTGGCCAGAAAGCTGTGGGAAGTGAGTGAGAGACTGAGTGGACTATGCTGAGAGAACATCAACACCTGGCTTTACGCAGTCCTGCAAAAACAAGATGGCCGCCGCCACAGATAAGAAAAGTTATTTTGTGCCCATGAGTTCTTCATGAGAGTTTGGCAATATCGTTTTATGTTAAGACGCTCGGCCAGGCGTCTACAACTCTAGTCTCAGAAAGCTGCAGGGTCTTCTGGTTTTTGTTGTTCCTCAGCACTTAAATGTTCAGTCAAGAGAGTTTATTACAGTTAACTTACCTTTTCTTGTTTCCTGGTTTGGAATTTGTTGCTGATGGTAAAAACAAAACAAGCAGACCCTATGGCCTTCCAAGGACCAGGGTTGCAGACACCTGCCTAAAGCAGTCAAAAATATCATTTTCTAAAAATATTAAATGCATTTTCACATTATAAAATGATGTGTTTTTAGCGATTCAGCCATTGTTGAATATGTAAAAAAAAAAAGATTATTAGCATGACAAATATGTAATTATGATAAACATGATGAACACATATTCACTGTGCCTGATGCTGTTTAAAACCGTTGGCTTTTCTCAATGTGCCAGGTCTGTGTTTTCTGTTATTCCTTGATAAGCTGGCCTGTCATGGGAGTCAGTGAGTAATATAACTTTCAGAATATGACAGTGCACTTTGATGACCTTCACCATGTTAGATATACGGTGAATGAAGGGGTTACCAGAAATAAAATGTTATTTTTTTTTTTTTTTTTACATTACAAAATTGTGCCTGTCTAACCTGAAAACTAATTAGAACATTTGAGTTAATTTTGTGATTTTAATTTTAATTTTGGTAAAATCACAATGGTGATTCTTTATTTGGATTGTTGTTTGAAAAATCGTGTTTAATGTCAATGTATGCAATGTTAAAATAAGTAAATACCCCTGTAAGTAAATTTTCTTATGATGTTCAGTGTAGATTTCTGTGTTTTTTGATAGGCCTACAGCAGGGCATTCGTGCCCTGGGGCCAATTTAGCTGTAAGCAAAATAAATGACAATATAGATTCCCAAAGTTTTCTGTAACTGCAGATCTTTTCTAGCCTACTATGCAGTGGTTGCTGAGTTCATAGACTAGGATGGAGGGATGTGCAGAACCTTTAGCATAGGCTACTGTAATCATTTTCAGTAAGACTTTATTTTACAGATATCCAAATATTATATCAGCCTCTCTGAGACTTGGAAATGAGGATATTCATATCGCCTACCTCTTCGATTTATAGCAGGTAGGCTATGACATTAAGCAAAGTTACAGATTTGCAAAGGAGCCGTAGCCTTTTGTCTACAACTCCTCGAGTTATATCATCAGTTAACTTCAGATATGCAATAACCCAACAGTTAGTTGTTAATATTCATAGATGTTTTCCGCTGCCTTTTCGTATATCGCAATCAAGTCAGAAAATGTTAGGCCTACTCTATTTGTAGGCTACTGATACCTACGTATGTGCATTTTAATAGGCTATAGCCTACAAAAACGTTTGGTACGGATCACGCGGGCCATTCTCAAGTCAATCCTGATTTGTGGCACAATGGGAAATTGTATTTTGTTCGGCGGGACCAAGATCTGATTTAGGACCGTTGTTGTGCCAAAATCAGACTCCCCTTGCATGCACGCGCATCCACTCTGCATTACGTTCTTTGCAACTTGTTCATAGAATACTCAAGTGACTACATCACGGTGGTTTCGGAAGTAAATTCCCCCTTCATTTAGAACATAGACATTAACTAAAGCTTACTCTTAACCATTTCTAGTGATTATGTCTTACCGGCAATTGCCCGGATTGTTCAATATAACGCCTGTTCGCAAACTATGTTGTTTTTCTTGACCAGCTTCGAGTATATTTAATGTTTTAGTATTTTTCTTTGTGAACATACCAGCGCTTACACTGTTTTAAAAACTCCACGTCACATAATTCCCTCCGAACGAACAGCCTTGGCTCCAGACGTTGTCATATAACGTTAGCCAGCAGTAGCACACAGCTCCGTTTTTAAACATTTTTTTATAACGATAGCTAGCAAGTTTGAAGGACTAAAAGCTAGAATTGCTTTATGTAGTTAACCGTAGCATAGTTTCTGACCTTGTCGTGCAGGCTTCTCAACTTAGCAAGCTAACGTTAGCTCATCTTCAGCTGCAAACGAAACGGAGCACCGAACTGCATCAATCTTCCCAGTCGTCTCCTCACTTCTCCTGCGCATTATGTTCTCCTTCCCTGGTTGCCTTTTGAAGATTGCCTGCACTCCCGGATCAGTCCCGACATCTTCAAATCCGGTGAAGAGCGATGGTAACTTTGTTGCTGCAGTCTGCAGATCCAACGGACATTTCCGAGCATATGTTGCAATGCGTCTCCATGGTGATGACCACAAACAAAATCATATCGACTAGACAATTTGTCAATATTATCAAAACGAGCTGCAGGAGTGCCCTGAAAAATCTCCAGCCCGCTTCCCCATCCCACTACAGACATACAGCGCATGAAAAAACAAAAACAAAGACAAAAGCCAGACACAACAAAAGACATTCAAATGAACAAACACGAACACGAGAGACAGCTGGACTACATGTTGCCATTACAGCGCCACGTGACGTCATCTAAAGTATACTTTTCTAAAACGGCGTTAATGTTGTGAAATATAAAATAATCGCAGTTTGACAGCTACAAGCCCTGAGAACACGATTCTTCGTTATAGTGAATGTAAACATACTTTACTCATAAGCACCAAGATCCGTATCTTAGTGTTTCATTTGGCACAGATATATTGAATTTATTTTTCACTGTGGTCGTATAACATAGGGGATTTTACCCCATATCCCTACATTTTTTTTGAAATATGACTATGTTCGTATATTTGAAGATATCGATAATACATAAATATTTTAAGGATATATTTAAAATCTACCAAAATTACCCTGTTTAGTTTACACATCTGGGACTGTATTGTTTACGCTCAGGGAGTCTGTTGGAGGGGCTATAAAGTCTGGCTGCTGAAAATGTTACAGAATCAGAATCACTCTAGTGACACATATAGACCTCTACTGTACACTCTCCAAAGCATTTGTTCTTATCTGCAACAGGGGGTCAGTTACAGAGGGGGAGTCACATTCTGGCAAGGCTTCAGTCTGGCTGTCACAATCTGACTTCCCCTTTTTATCTCTCGATGTTTGACAGACACCAAACCTGCTGTGATGCCACACACATGCCCTCAAGGCATTTTCTTATATCTGCATCAGGGGTTCAGTTACAGTGGGAGAGTCAGATCAAGGCTTCAGTCTGGCTGCCAGAATCGGAATCGAACCGGATGTGTAAACAGGGTCATTTTGGTAGATTTAAAATTTTACATTTTATTTATATATTATCGGAGTCTGCAAATATATGAACATAGTCATATTTCATAAAAGATTTAAGGATATGGGGTCAAATCCCCTATGTTACTTATACTACCTCAGTGAAAAATAAATGCAATAGCCTACATCTGTGCCACATGATAGTAGACTAGGCTACACTATCTAAAAACACACTGATCTTTCTTGGTGCTTATTACATAAACAATAAAGTAGTACGCATAATGCTGCCCTGGCTATTATGTCTACATTGACTTTCACGAAGAATCGTGTTCCCAGGGCTTGTAGCTGTCAAACTGCGATTATTCTATATATTAAAAAACTATAGGCTATACTTTACATGCATTGTATCCGCTTTAAACGTCGGCTATTGGTTCTAGAGAAGTATGCTTGTTCAGAACGCTTCGAAAATCTAACATTTAAAATGAGAAAAAGAGTAACTATACGTAGCTACAGTCTGCAGACAGTGACACAGAACGGTCCATCTATCCTCCGACATAACGACTGGTCGGAAATCGCGAAAGGAGAATGAACAAGTCGCAAAAAACGTAATGCAGAGTAGACGCGCGTGCACGCGAGGGGAGTGAAATTCTGGCAGGGAGTCTGATCTCGGCACGTACACCTATCAAGAAGTATCCAGCCACAGAAGGAGAGACGCATCGAAAGTCTTAAACCGGTAAAACGAGCAGAAGGAAGTAAGAAAAGCAGTTGCCTAATCTGGGAGTGCAGACACTCGCAGTTGACGGGGGGAACGGAAACATCGCTGCACCTGGGAGTAGATCTATCCCACGTCGAGATGTTGGCGTTAATCGTTGCAGCTGTGATTGTAGTTGGAGTTTACATTATTCTAGTCGAAACACTCTTCAAGAAGTCTACGTGTAAAAGTTCTACAACGATGGCCGGGAAGACTGTAATTATCACGGGTGCGTTTTTGTTATATAAATTCAACAATTCTAAGTTGTGTCGATTAGACTGCTGTTTTGTTTCTTTCGGCATATGCTTGCGTAGAAGAACGTGTTTATTTGTGGTCAGTTTTCTCTAAAGTTGGTCTCTGATTCAGGGACCACCAGTTTGGTAGCTTGTCGCATAGCTAGTTTAGCCAATAGCGTAATGAAAGTAAAGCTCAAGCAGGGCCGCCGTCATAACTATGGCCATGGCCAGAGTACGTTTCGTATAACTCTGGCATGGCCTTAGTAACGTTACTTTTAGACGAATGTGCAGCTTTTGTAATCGTTTATTCTTTCATACAATAACACACTTTCTCTTTTCCTTCTTTAAAAAAACTGCGGTGCTGTGCATAATGCAGTGCGCACCTTGTCACAGAAAAAGAGCGTTTGCTTTTGCTTACGTTGAATGACTGTTTGTAGGAAACCCAGCGCGTTGAATGACTGTTTGTAGGAAACCCAGCGCGTTGAATGACTGTTTGTAGGAAACCCAGCACGTTGAATGACTGTTTGTAGGAAACCCAGCGCGTTGAATGACTGTTTCTAGGAAACCCAGCGGGCAAACCCCCCTTCCCGCTCAGTTTTGATTTTCAGTCCGAGAAAGCCAATGTAACGTTATTGTTGGGTTAATATATTAACCTATACGAGGTAGCCTTTTCTCATAAATATACATACATACATACATCATTTCCCTTTTTTTTTTGTCCGATTAGGCCAAACTTTATCTGTAGCTAGGACTGTTTCTCGTTTTTGGTCGATGATGTTTGCCAAATTCAGTAACGTTAAATCTGTGATCTGCCTTAGGTTACCGTTAGATACCTGAGGTGAAATGTAACGTTATCTAACGAACGTTAGCCAAGTTAAACTAAGGTTAGACTAACTTACTTTAATGTAACTTACTTACATTTATCAAATGTAACAAAAAAACGCAACCTGCTGTGTTCCCCCGTTTCCCTCACCGAAATGTAGTTTCCCTTCAGTGCAGACTGATTTTTATTTTTTTATTTTTACAATCTTTGTCTGGGCTCGTTTGGCTTCTACGTCATATAACAGGATCTACTTTTTAAAATGACTTTGCTACGAAAAGACAGAGAGAAGAGAAAGAATCAACAGAGGTAGCAAAGATTTAATAGCATGACAATGACACATGACCCATATATGGGCTGTTGAACAGATTTTGTTTATTTTAAAGATCATATTCAAAGCAGCTGGAAGTCCATAGCAGTCCTGTACTAAGGCTATTACAAGAAAAAAATCTGCATGATGAGGTAACTGCCTCAATAAAATAGGATTTAACATATCGTCTTAATGTATAGGTTGTGTATCCACCAAGAATTTCTAAAATAATGAGATCCAAAGATAACACATCAAATAGTAAGCAAGGGAAGGGTCAAGGGATGGTGGTATTTTTGATGTAAAAACATGATTAGATTAATTTAAAACGTTTGTCCACTGTGGTGGAAAGCATTGTCTGAAAAGGTTAAAGGTGAATATGAGAATTTTAATTGACAAGCTATGGTGGTTCAGAGAGTAGCATGCATGTCATGCAATTTGTAGTTCTTCAAGTCGCATAAGTGAATCTGTATTGACCTATAAAGCAATGTAAAATATGCATCAGATGCTATGAAATAGTGCTGTTGGATTCGTTGTTTTTCCGAGTTAGGTGGTGGGTAGGGGGTTATTACGCTGTTTTCTGCCATACAACTTTCAGGCCTGTGGTGGCACCTCTGCTCAATGAATGATAATGCTTCATAATGCTTCATAAGAATTCAAAAGGTGTCTGCATTTATTTCTTTAAAAAAAAAATGCATTTAGGCTATTGACTGGAAAAGGCGTGGTCATTTGCACGGCAAAATACATTTGATGTGGTTCCAAACTTCTTCACTGGAGAGCACTTTAAATAGGCAGTGGAGTATTGCCAAACCATATCGCTGTATTGATGATAGGCTGCTTGTAGGTTATGTTCTGCCATGGTTTGGTGTGAATGCTGCAACAACCTTTTCTTCCTGTCGGGTTTGCAGTAGTCGTGTAAAAATATTGTTGGGGACAGTCTGGTTTGAAACGATGATCTCCAATCAAATGTTATAAATACGTGCCGCAGATTTAATCAGTGCTAATATCATTTGGAAACCCTTTTTTCAACAGCACGTTGAGGAGGCGAAGTCCATTACTAGATGTTCTGGAGTATTTTTTACACGGGCTGTGGACTTAATTCCCATCAGCACCTATGTAGCACCCCGACTTTGTGACCCCAAAACGTTTGTGACACTGGTGAGCTTGAGCTTAGAAATGTAATATGTTATAACTGAGGTGTCTTGGTCTCAGGAGGCAACACGGGCATTGGGAAGGCCACAGCCGTAGATTTGGCCAGGAGGGGGGCGAGAGTCATTTTGGCCTGCCGAAATCAACAGAGAGCAGAGGCTGCCGTCAGCGACATTAAGAGGGTGAGTTGTTAATAATAGGGGTTGTTTCCTGTTCACTGTGTTTTGTACCATTTCTCTTAATGCATTATGCACTTGGTCACTGAAGACAATAGACTTTGGGAAAAGGGAACATTTGTTGATTCTGGAAACGGAGTCGGATATCTGCTTTCCAGGCGAGTAGAAACGAGGAAGTGGTGTACATGCAGCTGGACCTGGGAAGCCTGCAGTCTGTGCGCTCCTTCACTGAGACCTTCCTGAAGACAGAACCAAGACTGGACCTGCTCATCAACAATGCAGGTGAGCCTTTGGGTGGAGGACTGTGTGTGCTGTACAGGGATGTAAATAAACACAGCCAGTGCATAGCAGTTTGAGCCAAACCCCAAGCATGCACGCTAGTGTATTGATTGTAACTAGGAAGCCACCGATATTTGTGTACCGCTCTGTAAACGATCACGCTTGGTGAAAAACCTGGAACGACATGCACTGTTGCACACTGGGAGGGCTGTTTACTTCCCTAAACTGTGTCTGTGTACTTGTCTGAAAAGCACAATATAAATATCGCTGATTAACCTGTACTCTTTTATGCTTCAGGCTTGGTGGCAGACGGGCGCACGGAGGACGGGTTTGGGATTGAGTTTGGGGTCAATCACCTAGGCCACTTCCTCCTCACCTGCCTCCTCCTGGACCGTCTGAAGGAACGCAGCGGGGGACGTGTGGTCACCGTGTCCTCCATGGCCTACCGCTGGGGCAGAGTGGACTTTGATTCCCTCATTTCCAACAAAGACCTGGGAACGGGGAGATACAGCTGGCAGTTTTTCCAGGCATATTGCAACAGCAAGCTCTGCAATGTCCTCTTCAATCACGAGCTGGCCAAGAGGCTAAGTGGCACCAATGTCACCTGCTACAGTGTTCATCCAGGTAGGCCACCGTTCATCAAAACTCATCATTCTGTTTTGACACTGGGTTGTGTCCCGTTATCAACTGGTTCACAGGCCTTGTGCCTAGTGCCCATAAGGTTGTGGGCTCAACCCTTGGGGCACATCATACTGAAAGCTTGAAAATGTGTACCTACAACCTGTACGCTTTGTGCTTTGAGATGCAGTAGTGGATTATTGGGGTAGTTCTCTGATGGAGACATAACCCGATGGCTTGCTGTCTTTGCACAGGGGTTGTTAGAACAGAGCTGTCCCGGAATGTCAGCCTGTGGCAGAAGGTGTTTATTGAGCCAGTGGCTACACTGTTGTTCCTGGACCCAGTGGCCGGATCCCAAACCACCCTCCACTGTGCTCTCCAGGAGGGCCTCGAGCCCCTGAGTGGGTGCCACTTCTCTTGCTGTACTCTACAGGAAGTTTGCCCCAAGGGCAAAGACGACGCGGTTGCCAGAAAGCTGTGGGAACTGAGCGAGACACTAAGTGGACTGTCTTAAGAGCACTTAAACACCTGGCTTCTTGCTGCGCTGCAGAGGATGCTGGGAAAACAAACAGATGGCCATTCATGCGCAGGATGTGGTCGTGTAAACTTCAGTGTGTATGAAAAAGCATGATGTTTTGCCAAGAGCTATTTTTGCCATAAAATATCCTTTATTTTACCTCTGACATGTTGTATGTAACTGAATGTACATTTTTGAAGAGACATGAACAAGTTGAATTAAAATGAACAGATTGTATTTCGGATTGTCCTTGAGTAAAATTATCTGATATGTACAAAACATAATGGTGCCTTGTAATGTTTGCACTATTGGGTGTTGTTTAAACTGAGGATATTGTTTGTGGAAAATGGGGAGTGGCTTACCTGTACCTTTAGAAATGCGATTGTTGGGACAATTTTTTTTAAGAAACGCATACATACCGTAAAGTATGAAACATGCATTTTTGTTTTGTAAGAATAAATTATTGCAAATGATAGAACTCTTTTCAGTATTTTGTTACCATAAAAATGATTTTGAATAGATAATTTTTCATTGGGAAGCACAGCTGTGAATAAAGGAAATCTATTCATGTAATTCTTTTCTTGGTAGAACCTAGCGCATTTCCCGTTCAGAAAGACAGTCCAAGACAATTTCTGTGTAAAACCAATGGTAGGATTGTATATTTAATTTTTAGTGGAAGATATTGATCGTAGAATGACATATAATTACACAAGAATTTCACTTGTTTATTTTACAATTCTCATGCACATCACACAGTATATTTTTTCTCTGGCCAAGCAGTCTTTGTGTCTTTTGGAATGACCCACCCTCGGCATGACTGAGAAATGAAAAAGCAATAATTTCATTGAACCAACTTCGAAACAGAGCATCACAGTGGAAACTCACATTTCCCCATATGACAACGTGTGAGCTGCTCTGGTCTATCTTGTGTGTTTGTGTAAGTGTTTGCACGTGTCTGTGTGAATGTGTGTGGAGCTTATTTCTGCAGCACTGCAAAAGGCATATTTTTCCTGTGTTTCAGGTCCTCTTTACAGTAAGGCTGGTAAGATGCTAAGACCATGCTTAGCTTCTCTGAGCTGGAGAGGAGACAGGCTCTCCCGTATTTACTCCATGTAGGGGTGGCTTCGGTACGTACATGTGGGATACTGCCAGCTTAGCTTGTGCACACTATGCTGTCTGTACTGTGGTCCCCTTGTAGTATAAATTAGGTACTCTGCATTACAGGAATCACTAAGTTTTGATATGTTACAGTAAATAACAATAGAGCCGGTCTGCCTATTCGCATTTCCGAATGTTCGTCAGCCATTGTTCTCCACATACAGAAGCTCACATTTGCCCTTTTATTTGTGCTAAAGCTCTGATTGCTGATTGAATAATTAAATCAACTGTCAAGTGTTTTACCTGTGAAGAATGTGTGTGTTCATGGATATTGGAGTTTATAGTTTTTAATGGCAGTGTTTTTCATGTGAAAACAAGTGATATACTTTTTTTAAATTGTGCCCAAATCATGAGAATTGTGTGAAATGTATTCAAAAAGTGTTTATGAAATGTGTGTTAAAACAACCAAAATAGTGCTTATAATTTTGAAAAGATTCTATTCTATCTGTTGGCACATACGCTTTTAGTGTCTAAACAATTGAGGGGAACTAAATTTCATATTCTGAAATTGTGAATTTAAAGGGGTAGTTCACTTTCTGGAGTTATATTATTTCAGTTTTAGTGTAGGTTTTTGATTGGATCAGACTGGTATTTTATAGCATTTATTCACTATTTGTTTTTATTTGATGCCAGGACTTCTTTCCTTGAGCACAACAGTCTCCAAATGCATGTGCCATAGTTAACCATTCCAACAGGAACTAGAAAAGGTGCTCAGTAGAGCATAGACCTCCGCCAAGTCGGACAACATCCCACAAGACATTAACAAAACCGTATGCATACTTGGCCTAGTAGTTGTTTCTTGTGTTAAAATTTTTCTTATTATTAGAGGTATTTTAGCCAATTGGAGTCAGAGTTCAGCAGCTCTTCATTGACCCATGACAAACCTTTGGTGAAACTTGTGTTGTGTTGCATGAACCCGTTAAGAAGTTAAGTGTGTTTTTGTGAATAGGCCACACCTCCTTTTAACCAATTGGTACGAGAGGTTCATCAATTCTTCCTTGAGCCACGACAAACCTTTGATCAAAGTTTGGTGGTGTTATGTGAATCTGTTCTGAAGTTATGCACTTTTTCTGGATATGTCGCACACACTGTCACGCCCCATGTGAGCATTAGCCAATTAGTCTTCAAAAAATTATGTTTAATTATTACCTCCACCAAGGAGGTAATGCTTTCACCTGCATCTGTGTGTTTGTGTGTCTGTCTGTTAGCAGAATAGCAGTTATACACGGTTGCACCAAATTTTGTGGGAAGATTGTTCATGGGCCGAGAAAGAACTGATTCACTTTTAACGCCAATTGGCTAAAAGGGAACCACTGGAGGCATAATGTTGCTGAACAAGTGGCTTTGGAGTTACTGGATGTGTATTTTCTTGCTCTAAACCACAAATCCCCAAATACCCAGCCAGCCATTGTAAAGCCAACAAGTGGTCATAAACTTCTATAAAAATTTAATATGTTCTTCATTGTACCCAAAAATTGTCTGGGCCAATCAAAAACATACACTAAAACTGAAATAACATTTTAAAAAGTGAACTATCCCTTTAAAGTACAGCACATCTCTTTTCACAAAAGGTCAACTGGCTTTCTTTTTTTTCTTTAAGTTGGTACTCAAAGCAACTACATGTCCCCTTTTACTTGCGATATCTAAGTACTGGTACCGTACAGCTACACATTTGAGAATGGCATTCCACTTGAAACACCTATAAATTCAAAGGAGCCAGTGGCCAGAATTGGGAGTTGGATTGGGAGTTACCTGGGGGTGAATCCTCTTCTTTTGCATCTCCCATTTATGTTCCGATTATTATTTTCAATATTGTTTTTTTCCCAACTATACATCCGCTGCTGTTGATGTGTCTTTCACTGCTGGAGCGTGATACAGTGATGAAACATTCAGAGCTGCCTTGATGCAGTCATCAGACAGGTCACACTGGTTCCTCAGCCATATGACTCACCTTTATTCCCATTCTCCGAGCTCCTGTCTTTTAGGAACATGAAAACAATGAGGTGGTGTACGTATTTCCTGAATAACAATTCGGGAAACTTCATTTTTAGTAATTTCCAATGTTTTTGCAAGAGACAAGTGTGTGTTATATTATGCCATTTTAATATATAATATATTGCACTTAACATTTTCCCACTTTTAGCATTTTTCTAAATGTTCTGTATTCATACAGCTGGATATTAGTTCATTCCAGTGAAGTGTCTTGGTGTGAAGGGATTCTGTACCTTTCTCAAGAGCACAAAAAGACGAGCAGTGATTAGCCCAGTTTTCAGGTGCACCTTTTTCAGTGTTGCCAACCATTCATTTTTGTTTCCCTGACACAGGTATTTTCCTGCACATAGAGTTGATGGCTTGTTATTAACTTCCATTCAATTCATCATACTACAGGGCTAAAAGTGGGCAGGAGAACATGCATACAATAGGGTTAAAACAGGTTCACATGACACCTCCAATCCAATCCAATTTTATATGTATAGCACATTTAAAAACAACAAAGTTGACCAAAGTGCTTCACAGTCAATCAAAAATGGTAAACACAACGTTAGGCTAAAATGTCACAATATAATGCACACACTATATAATTCACACATAATAAAACATTTAGGCTAAAATATCACAATATAGAACACACACAACCACAAACAAATACACACAGCAGACTAACAATTTAAAATGCTAGGGAGAATAGATGGGTATTTAGGTGGGATTTAAACATTGGGAGTGTTAGGGCCAGCCTAATGTGGGGGGGCAACTCATTCCAGAGTTTGGGGGCTATAACTGCGAAAGCTCTGTCCCCCCTGTTCTTTAGCCTGGATTTGGGGGCAACAAGGAGGGACTGGTCAGCCGACCTCAGAGAACGTAGTGGGGTGTATGGGTGCAGGATCTCGGTGAGGTAGGGTGGGGCCAGACCATTCATAGCTTTATAAGCAAACAGTAGGATCTTAAATTGTACTCTAAACTCCACCTGACATAAATGATGATCCTTGTCAGAAAACAAAAATCCCCACTATTGTTTTTGTTGTCACCCACACCCACACTGGCTACTTCAGCTCACGTTGTATTGCAATAGAGAAACTGAGAGAGGCAGGCCAGTCTCAGGTAGTAGATGCCTCTTTTTCCTCTCCCCTGTTTGCACACTATTGGCTGTCACCCTTTGAACCCACTGAACCTGGTGCCAAACAAGTCCAGCTGACCTCTGTACCCCTACCTCAGGTCAGCTATGTCTTTGAGGATTGTGTGAGGGTGTGGTCAGGAAAATTTTGCTTGAATTTTTTTTGTCTTGAGGTAAATTTGGAAAATGTGAACTGAATTGCATTTCTGTTATATAAACATATGTACTTCTAACCATATTGTCACACCTTCCTTTTACACAATAATAATTTATTTCATCATTATCAAGTTTATTAGCATTGTAATTGATTAGACCGTAGAACACACACGCATTTTATATAAAATGTAAAAGTAAGTAAGGTAATGTGAAATGGAAACGTGCACTCAAATACAACAGCTAAAAAGAACCTCATTTGTCCATATTCAGAAAATGAGATGCAGTCGGAACGATTGAAATTCTTAAAATCGCCAGGAGAGGGCAGTGTGTAATTTCTTTTCAAATTTACCAATATACTCGTGTGCAGAGAAGTTCTGCTTCCTGATCTGAGCACGTGGGAGGTGTTGGAACAGGAAAGAGAAGCGGTTGAATTGACCTAAAACTGCACGGGGAGTCGTGACTTCACAGAACCTATGAAAGCAATGTAACGTTGGTGATTAAACTCACACTGATTCGTGAGTATGTTTACCCAAGCTATAACGCTAACTCACTTACCTTGTCAGGTAACAGGGTAGCTATGCCAGCTGCAGTAACGTTAACTCGTTTGCGGCATGTAAAGCATGTTGGGCAGATTGCTCTGTTGCTCACGTTAAGTTACTAACGTTAGCGCTCAACTCATTTACAGCACTTTTTAATTGTATAGAACGTTGGTTGACGGTCGTCATTTTAAATGTGCTTTAGATATAAACTTGACTTAATTTACCTAACGTTAGTTGGGTAAGTTAAATTAATGTTGTATAGTCGGGTAGCTAAAGCTAACGGTATTCTCACAAACAATATTAACTACACCAGGGGCATTTAATGTTGGAATTAAGTAATCTAGCGCATATTGAAATGTGCAACTTGATAACAACCATCTTGGGTGTCACTACTGGGAGTCTTAAGATCAGGCAGTGGTGCAGAGCTTGAACCTCACAGACTGTTAAACTGAACAATGTCATTTATTGCATGAATGTGTCTCACTGACTATTCTGTGGTCTCCACTAGTCATGTCTTACAGTGAATGGCTTATGTAGACTAAACTAAACATGTTTCTGTCTCCCTTTAGGTGGAGCAATTCTTTAGTTTATTCAGAATACTACAGGATTTGTTGCCTGGCTTCAGGTCCTCTTTGATTGACATTCACAGAGCCAAGGTGAGTGGTGGTTTACCTGGGAATAAGCATGCGCCTGTCACAGTTGGTTTACAGATGCGCCTACAACACTCGAGACGTTATTCTCAAATGGGGAACAGATGGATGTCCACAGCGGCGGTTCTACCATTGCTCTGTGACACTGTTGTGCTCCGACGATAATGGATCTGAACTCGCGGAGAGACGCGGGCGTGGTGCCCTGGGCCCTAGCCGCACCCGCACGGCGCGATCGGCACCTGACGGAAAGCCGCTCGGGCCAGACGACTGGAAGGCCGCTAAACGGCGCCTCTCGAAGACCGAAAACCAGGTGAAGCAGGCGCGCTCAGAACCGGGGCTCAAGTCCAAAAGCAGGCTCTCGAGCGACCTCCAAAGACTGAGCCGGGATGACTTCACAGAGGTGGAGGATGACGGAGTACCAGTCGATGTTCGCCAGAGGACGGAGTTGCTTTTCGGCGCGGCCCCCTGCCTGCTTGCACTCACTCAGGGCAGGAGAGCGACGCAGCGGTTGTTCGTGAAAGAGAACAGCGCCCCTCAGAGGTCGGCCCTGCAGCAGGCCTGCGAAGAGGCCAGGAGACGGATGGTGCCGATCCAGCGGGTCAGCAGGAAGGATCTGGACAGGCTGTGCTCAGGCCGGGTCCACCAGGGCCTGTGTCTGGAGGCCACTCCCCTGCAGTACCTCACAGATGAGGGAAACGCGGGGACGACTGGAGACCATCAGGAGACCCCTCTCTGGCTGGTCCTGGAAGGGGTTCAGGACCCCATGAATCTTGGTGCTATTCTGCGCTCTGCATACTTCCTAGGGGTGGACAGGATTACTAGCAGCATCCACAATAGGTATGTCTTCTTACTACGATGTATTGTACTTCTCAAACCCTATGTGCTTTTTTTTACCCCCAAAACCGTCAGTGACTTGTTGCAAAGGGCTGTCTTCCATGATTTTATTTCTAACACGACAGGTCATGTGTTTGTGCTTTCGATGCTCGTTTCTTAGCACCTAATTGAAAATACAGTCTTTCCTCC
The DNA here is from genome assembly GCA_022702515.1 of Ilyophis sp. 1 JC-2022. Lineage (NCBI taxonomy): Eukaryota > Metazoa > Chordata > Actinopteri > Anguilliformes > Synaphobranchidae > Ilyophis > Ilyophis sp. 1 JC-2022. The sequence goes on along the minus strand of CM040401.1, from coordinate 18,504,827 downwards.
TAGCTGTCCCTTGACACCAGTCGTGAGCAAAGCCAGTTCGGGGGTGATGGAGATTGTGGGAGTGTATGGCTACGACAACCTGGCTGACATGTTGAAGGTATTCACGTTTTGGTCTTTAGAACATGTTCTGTGAAATTTTTATTGTGGTACCATTCACATCCACCAGGGGGCAGGAGCATGCCACCGTGTTGAATTTTGCTGGGGGTTTTTTGTCATCCAGGAACATACGATGTAAAGTACTTTCCTGAAATTGGCAGGATCTTGTTATTCAGACCTATAACTCATGGTTTTGGGGTCAGAATCCAGAGCTCTTACCATCTCTCCTCTCTTCTTCTGTATGTAGGTCTATGTCAGTGGTTCACAACCCTGTTCTGGAGGTCTACCGTCCTGTAGGTTTAAGGGCCGGTGTGGGTGCAGGCTTTTGTTCCAACCAAGCAGTAACACCTGATTCTTCTAATTAAGATTCTTAGCAATGACTCTAGTGGTTGATTAGTAGAATCAGGTGTGCTACTGCTTGGTTGGTACAAAAGCCTGTGTTCACACCGACCCTTTCTGGATAAGATGGAGGACCCCTGTGGTACAGTGTTCATGGTCCACATTCCACAATGAGTTGACATTTCCCTTCTCCATGGCTTCAGGTGAAGGTGCACCAGGGCTGGCAGGTTGTTGGCACGGTGGGGTCTGGGGAGGTGGGCACGGACGTACCGGTCATTCGCTGCTCCGATTTCCGGCTGACCATGCCCACGCTGTTGCTTATAGGTGAGATACGTATGGGAACTGGTTAGGGGAGGGGCTGTGGGCCTCTGACCGCATGACCTGGCTTTTTAAATCTGCGCTGTGGTTTCTGGTACCCTGCTCCATCTGTCTGTGTGTGTGTGAGATCTGTGTGTGTGAGATCTGTGTGTGTGAGATCTGTGTGTGAGTTCAGTGTGTGTGTGAGATCTGTGTGTGTGAGATCTGTGTGTGTGAGATCTGTGTGTGTGAGATCAGTGTGTGAGATCTGTGTGTGTGAGATCTGTGTGTGTGAGATCTGTGTGTGTGTGAGGTCAGTGTGTGTGAGATCTGTGTGTGTGAGTTCAGTGTGTGTGTGAGATCTGTGTGTGTGTGAGTTCAGTGTGTGTGTGAGTTCAGTGTGTGTGTGAGTTCAGTGTGTGTGTGTGAGATCTGTGTGTGTGTGAGATCTGTGTGTGTGTGAGATCAGTGTGTGTGTGAGATCAGTGTGTGTGAGAGATCAGTGTGTGTGAGATCAGTGTGTGTGAGAGATCAGTGTGTGTGAGAGATCAGTGTGTGTGTGAGATCAGTGTGTGTGTGAGATCTGTGTGTGTGTGTGAGATCTGTGTGTGTGTGTGAGATCTGTGTGTGTGTGAGATCTGTGTGTGTGTGAGAGATCAGTGTGTGTGAGAGATCAGTGTGTGTGAGAGATCTGTGTGTGAGAGATCAGTGTGTGTGTGAGAGATCAGTGTGTGTGTGAGAGATCAGTGTGTGTGTGAGAGATCAGTGTGTGTGTGAGAGATCAGTGTGTGTGAGAGATCAGTGTGTGTGTGAGAGATCAGTGTGTGTGTGTGAGAGATCAGTGTGTGTGTGTGTGTGAGAGATCAGTGTGTGTGTGTGTGAGAGATCAGTGTGTGTGTGTGAGAGATCAGTGTGTGTGTGTGAGATCAGTGTGTGTGTGAGAGATCAGTGTGTGTGTGTGAGATCAGTGTGTGCTCATGCGAGCATTCAGATCACCTCTGCATATGCAGCACCCCTTTGACCTCTGACCTCCCTCCTCAGGTGGGGAGGGTGCGGGCCTGTCCCCAGAGCTTCGGCAGCTTTGCCACACCCTGCTCACCATCGCCCCCTGCCGCGAGCTGCACCCCGCCGTGGAGTCCCTCAACGTTTCAGTAGCGACAGGTACTGTGGCCCTTTTCGAATGAACGCGAAGCCCTCCAGCCACCTCTCCACTCTTTATTGTCCAATCATGCACAGCACTCTCTTACATTTAGCACGGTGAGCTGTGTATAAGCCTGTGTATATACAGTGTATACAGTTGTAATATGTTTAAAAATACATTATTTCTAACTGACTTTAAAAAAATGAAAATAGAACAGATAATCCGCCCTCCTTATGCATATCGTCACATTATTCAGATGGAGGGGAGGGGGGGGGGGCAGAGAGGGTTACAGACTGAGATGGGATCACAGTACAGAAAGTGCCAGATTGGGGATTTGTATATGGGTTGAGATTCGTCTGTCCTACCGACTCCACTACACCGTCTCCAGCTTTGACTTCTTTAAAACATTATTAATGAACTGGTGGTAAGAGTAGATTGCTTAAAAGGTCCTTCTCATTTGGTTGATGGTAAACCACTTTAGTCATTAACCTGACTTTTATTCAGCCTATGGACCGCCTTCTTATTAACTGGCTTACTTTACCACAACTTGATTGACACAGATTAGAGACTGAAGTTCAAGTATAAATATCAACCTGGCTTTAATAAGCCTATAAACCATTCTGAACAAACTAGAAGTCTGTTCTTAAAAGATTTTTGAACATTCAAATATTTGTTTACTTTCTATTGCCTGCGCTATTTTCTACTAGATATTGACACTTATAGTAAAAACTGCTGCTTCTTAACTGGCCTATTCTACCACAACTTGATTGATGGTCAGAAAAATTCAGGAGAAATGTGCACTATATGTAGCGTATATCAGAAATGTGCGTTACGTGTAGCGTATATCAGAAATGTGCGTTACGTGTAGCGTATATCAGAAATGTGCGTTGCGTGTAGCGTATATCAGAAATGTGCGTTACGTTTAGCGTATATCAGAAATGTGCGTTACGTTTAGCGGATATCAGAAATGTGCGTTACGTTTAGCTTATATCAGAAATGTGCGTTACGTGTAGCGTATATCAGAAATGTGCGTTACGTGTAGCGTTTATCAGAAATGTGTGTTACGTGTCGCGTATACCAGTAATGTGCGTTACGTGTAGCGTATCAGAAATGTGCGTTACATGTAGCGTATCAGAAATGTGCGTTACATGTAGCGTATCAGAAATGTGCGTTACATGTAGCGTATCAGAAATGTGCGTTACATGTAGCGTATCAGAAATGTGCGTTACATGTAGCGTATCAGAAATGTGCGTTACATGTAGCGTATCAGAAATTTGTGTTACATGTAGCGCATGTCAGACAGTGTGCAATATCCCTTATTTTCCTTTTCCTTATAGGCATTCTGGTACACTCTCTGCTGTCGTCACGGACAACAGTGCGTCGATGACCGTCACAAGGTGTTTGTTTTGGACAAGCTCCCAGCTCCTCAGTACAGTACTTAGGCCGGATTACAACATCAATTAGCCATCAGTGCATTGTGGGCCCTGGATTGATTGAGTATGCTAATGCGGACGAGGCGACGGGTAGGTGCAGTGGGCGGGGGCTCCGGAGCAGGTGGCGTGACGCGAGGCGGAGGCTGCTCTCGGGTCACTGAGCAGCGACGCTCCACCGCCTCGGGTGCAGGCTGCGGCGCCTCGGAGCGGTGGTTTCCCCAGCAACCGCGGGGCAGCGCTGATGACACTATTCTCGGAATTCTCAAAATTGCGCGCGGGCAAATTTGGCGCTGGCGCACAGCAATGCGTCGCGTTGCCCACGTGTGACTGAACTGAGAGCTGTTACCATGCCCATCGTTTGCGCCCGCATATGTACTCCTCTCTGAAAAGTGGCACTTGTGATTTCTGAGCTGCTTGTAATGTTGTTCACAGAAATGGAAAGTGGGAGACGGTAAAACTTTGCACTTTATTTGCAGAACCGATTGGTTCATTACGTGCAGTGCTCACTGTGTATGCAGTTAAGATGTGCCTCATCTGTAATAGACCTCTGCGTCGTGTTTTACCGCGGCTTTACGGCTCTACCTTTTTCCTGTCGGAGGCTTTCAGCAGTACGTCTTTGCTGTGCTGTGGTTCTGCTCAAATTCAGGGCTTTCGCTTGTGCGTGCGTGCGCCTAAGCAAAGGTGCATACGTGTGTGTGTGGAAGTGTGAGCATTTGTGCGTTTTTGTGTGTGCAAATGTGTATATTTCTGTTTCACAAACAGACACACCTGTGCGTGTGTTTGTGTGTGCGTAACCGCGCGTGTAAGAAGCAGGCGGTATGGAGTCTGCACTCCCAAGCCAGTGACAGCTGGAAAGTGGGGCGCGCTGGTGGACAAGAGCAAAGCAGACGTGATAAAGGGGGAGCCTAAAGGCAGGTCTGTCCCCCTCTGTGTTACAGTATCCCCCAACACCCCCCCCCCCTTTGTGATGGAACCAATCAGCTAATGGAATCGTCCTACGGGTCTTGTTGCTTCCACAGGTGCAATTAACCTCCGCATCTGCTAATCTGTGATTAACGAGCTTTACAAATGTGCTAAAACTTGCTAACGAACTCCGGCGTGAGATCTATCGCTTCTTATCTCCCTGCTCCTTATCCTGCTCCTGCTCCTCCTCCTACCTCTTCCCTGCCTGAGAGGCCCCCTGGACCCACTCCTCCCCCCCTGTGTTAATTAGCGGAGGTACTTAATTTTTAGTAATTAAGAACGAGGGAGAAAGACTGGCATAGGACACCGAGGGCCAGGTTGGGTGTTGCCGCCGCCGGGTCAGTATGAAGACGGGGGGAGCTGTTAAACAGACCAGGCCAGTGCTTGACCCTTCTCCCCGACCCCAGTACCAGCCTCTCGGAGTGCCAGCCGCTGGTCTGGTGCGATGAGAGGCAGGAATGACCGCTTCGGCTGTGTGGAGTTCAGCGTCAGTCCTCCGTGGGGATCCTGACCATTTCACCCCTCTCCCCGTCATTGGGAAGGTGAGGTCGGTGTTGGGTCAGTGGTGCCAAACCCCACATTGCCGCTGCAAGTAGTCGGGGTGACGCAGGTGTTTAGTCCTTATGTATGCACTGCCGTTTTATTAACGTTTAATTACAATACACTGTAAAAGAATAACTTATTGTACTGTATAATAAATCAGGGTTTCAATAAGGCATTTCTTTTTTTCCTTTTTATTTGTGATATTGTGCCTGTGAGTGGTTATTCATTTAAACAAATTAAGAATTTTTGAAATGGTTTTTAGAAGTACAAATTTTTAATTGCATTATTTTATTACCATCGCTTCCATCTTGAGCAATTTTTTGTCATTTTGAATTTTTCTTTATTACAATTCACTTGTTTTTTTCCCCCCTCTCCTGGGGCCACGTGTATAAACGGTGCCGAGCAGAAAAATGCCCTCAAAAAGCTGCGTAAGGTAGTTTCTATGCATAAATTGAGATGTATAAAATAACACGTGCCGTGATAATCTGCGTCCCTCTGCACGTGCTGGACACCATACGCACACAATGTTTGGAGTCAGTCTGATATGGCGACACCGTGATGAAAAGACAGAGGGAGAAAAGGCTAAACTTTGTGGAGGCTTTCCGACTTTCTCCCTGCGCATTCTTTAACTCAGTTTTATACATGCGGCCCCTGGTCGGAAACGGATGACAAGAATATATAGTTTATGAAATGATGTTCTGTATCTTGTGCCAGATAAAGGGCTTCGTTTTTAAGGGAAACGCAGCGCAACACATTTGCTACATTGCTATAGGTACGTATACATCTGCGGCTACGCTGTGGCCGCAGATACCGACGCATTAACGTCTTACTATGACTGGTCTTAATTACGCAATCAAATAAATGAAACGCCCCAATTTGCAATTTTGCGGTAGTAGACACCCCATAAAAATGGTCAGAAACAATAACCCGTTCAGATTACAAGGCGCTAAGAAATGGATATGGAACAAACCAGGCACAAGTAGCGAGATAACCACACGGAAAATAATTTAATTACAGCATATACAGAACATTTCTGAATGACGTCACGTAAAATTAATTAATGAACAGTAGAGGATGTAATGAAAATATGGTGTGATTTTGGAAAACTTTCCAACAACAGAATGTGGGAAAATTATACAGGTGGTGGTCAAACTAAGGAATTCATTTTAACCCGGATAGAATTACAGTGAAAATATCTGCAAAATGAGCAAGTCGTGGGGGTGGGAGGAATAGCCACGGATTAACTTGTGATTGGCGAAGGCCATAGAGCGTCTGAAAGTAGAACTATTCACAATTTATTATACCTAATGAACGTATAGGCATTACAATTGTTTAAATTCAGAAGTGTGTTTTTATACTCACTGCTAGCTGATGGCTACAATAAATCTTTCGTCCTTTCAATAAAACATAATTTCATAGTATATCTGAAAAGTGATTATTAGAAACATTTTAAATTCCATCTTCTTTCGAGTGCTCTGCAGTAGAAATGTATTCGTTCTGCCGACCAAGGATGTGCGTATACGGCCCGACACCTTTCTCCAGCATCCTGTGTGTGAGACATCGGCTCTATCACCGCAGAAGAATCATTATTTCTTGATGAGGGATTTTTTTTTCTCTCAGAATAAATTTACTTCAATTAAAGGTAGGCTTTTTCTCATTTTTTTTTCAGTGTGAGATTAAGCTAATTCACCGAACGGTACATTTTTTAATAACCCTTCTTACCAGGGGTGCCAATAATTGTGGAGGGCGCTGTATGCATGAAGACCTGTAACTATGCATTGAAGGGAAAGTGGCAGAGTGACGTAATCCCTGAAAATGACACCCGAACGGCGATTTTGACCCAGTGCGACGTTGATTAAATCCGGTGTAGATATTGTGACCTTATAGCGACTGCTTTAGCGTTGATAAAGCAGTCGCAATTCTTTAGTAAATCCGACCCGCCCCTTAATCTTTATATGGTTCAAATTTTATGTTGTGGAATTTGTGAAATAGTCTTACTGAAATAGTCATATTTGTGCAGTTTACATGCAAGTATCACTTAATTGCTTTTAGAGAATTTTGACAGCATAATTTTCTCATGCCAAATGCACTTTGTTCTGTATCTTAATTGCCCCCATGTATTTTCAGATCATAATGTTTCTCAGGTGTTGTAGCATAAAGGTTGCACCTACAGTGTTGAAAACTTGTCAAAAAAAGTAGAGAGGAAAAGTTAAATTTCTTAAAACGTTCATCTTTATACATTCATTCACAGAGCCCAGGTAATGGAAACTAATTTCCAGTTTAGGTAATTTACAGTCATTTAATGAGGAAATGTAGCTTGCTGAGCATGGCAATGTAAGTGGCCTCCTTGGGAGAATATTGTTGTAAAAGCTATCCGTTATGATTGCAATCTGCAATTGTATTACTAATTGCAAATTAGCTACCTTGGCAACGCAGCATTGTCTTATTTTATTTGTGCCATTTCCCAAGCAACCAGGCAATCAAGAATGTTTGCGAAATCGGGAAGCACCACGGCTTTTATGATGCTTGCATTGTTTCATGTTGTCTTTTGTTCCCTAGTTGCACATCTTGAAAACAAAATAAAACATCTCTCCAGTGGATGACTGCTTGCACATAGAAGGTCAGTTGCTAATATAGGTCCTGTCTTTGGAAATCCTAGCTTTTACACATTATGCATTAAGTATTTGGACAGTGATACAATCTTTGTTATTTTGGCTCCGTGCTCCAGCACATTGGAATTGAAATGAGACGATGAAGATGAGGTTAAAGTGCAGACTAAGCTTTAATTTAAGGGCGTTTGCATCCAAATCTAGTGATACATACAGGCACTGTAGCACTTTTACATTGACATTGCAGCCCATTTTAGGGGACCAAACGTCATTGGACAAATGAACAGTTTTAAATAAGGTCGTTATGTGTAGTACGTTTGCATGTGTAATCTTGCGCATTCGATTCTGTGATCCATAGACATCGCCAGACGCTGGGTATCTTCCCTGGTGATGCTCTGCCAGGCCTGTACTGCAGCCCCCTTCAGTTCCTGTTTGTTTTGGAGGGTTTTTGCCATTCAGTTGGATTCAGGTCGGGTGATTGACTTGGCCACTCAAGAACATTCCGCTTTTAGGCCCTGGAAAAACTCCTTGGTTACTTTAGCAATCTGTATGTACAGTGCCCTCTATAATGTTTGGGACACAGACATATTTTTCTGTTGATTTGGCTTCTGTACTTGACAATTTTAGATTTGTTCTCAAACGATTAAAATGTGTTGAAAGTGCAGATTCTCAGCTTTTACTAAAGGGTATTTTTTATACATTTTTGTTTTCACCATGTAGAAATGATAGCACTTGTTATACATGCCCCCCCCCCCCCTTCCCCTGTCTGTTATTAGCGTTTGTCAACATGAGGACCATAGTCAGTGAAGCCATGGTGAGCTCCGTAATGGTAGTTGATGACCGAAGAGGGCCCTGTGTGTGAATACACACACACACACACACACACACACACACACACACACACACAAATTAAAGAAAGAATCCCTACAGTGAGGGGATCCGGTGGCTCTGTTATGCTGTGGATTTTCTTGGCATGGTTTGCGTCCACTTGTCCCCTTCGAGGGAAGGGTCACTGCAAATCAATACATGGTTATTCTGAGTGATCACCTTTGTCCTATGATGAAACATTTCTATCCTGATGGGAGTGGTCTTTTCCAGGATGACAATGCCCCCGTCCACAGAGCACAAGGGGTCACTGAATGGTTTGATGAGTATGAAAATGATGTGGCCTTCAGTCACCACATCTCAACCCAATTGCACACCTATGGGAGATTTTGGACTGGCGTGTTAGACAACGCTCTCCACCACCATCATCAAAACACCTAATTAGGGAATATCTTTTGGAAGAATGGTGTTCCATCCCTCCAGTAGAATTCCGGAGACTAGAATCTATGGCAAGGCGCACTGAAGCTGTTCTGGCAGCTCGTGGTGGTCCAGCACCTTACTAAGACACTATCTTGAGTTTTCTTTTAATTTGTCTCCCGTCTATATATATATATATATATATATGGAGAGGGAGAGAGAGAGGTACATGTACCATCCTGTGCGGTCGTACACAGTGCGTGTGTCCTGAGTCCGTGCTTGTTGGAACTCATTAGATGACCGGTCCTTGACCACATGGGGTTAAGGATGAAGAGGTGCACTCATTGAGAGACTGTACTGGGGTTGGGGAGCCCAGCTGGGGATTGAGAGAACAAAAGAGGCTGAATAGGATAAAGAGAATTGGGCTGAAGGGGGGGAAAAAAAGTCTCAATGTATTATCACCGTATCCAACCCAGTGGAAGAGTCGCCTCTGTTGGCTGGCTTTTCTGGATAACCGTATTTCAGCAATAGGCATTTCACACAAGCCTACTGTAGAAAGCAGTCCCTGTTCAGATTATTTGAGGAGCGATGGGAAGAGATTAGTTATACTGTTATTTGCATAGGACCTCTGAGTTCTGTATGTGAGTCGGGGGGTTTAACTCATAATGAAGCCACAAGTATGTTTCAGCCATGCTTGTGGTTACTGCAGAGCAGGCTGCCCAGGAATCTGTATCTGTCTCAGGCTAATTAATCAAGTTATTGATTGGGGTTGACAGCTTCGGCCAGTCGGGGAGAGTGACAATATTCCTTAACCCAGAATTTGTTTATAGCCTGTGACAGATCATGGTAGTCTAGCGGCTTTCATCGTGACAGTGTCTAGGACCTGTCTTTTGGTTCGCTGTGGCCCCGGACCATAGGCGGAGGAGGGGCCGGACCTGTGGGTGCACATTCTGCCTCTAACTTCCCCCTCATCCCCTGTTTTTGTCTGGAAGGCTTGGCACTGCAGACCCAACTGCTAAGCTAGTTCTATTAAAGCTTTCAACAAAGAAGTACAGCAATGTTACTAAAGTACTTTTCTGGAGATGCGCTGCTAACAACTTTGGGCCTGATTTACTATGATATTTAGCATGTGCAAAACATTTTAGCACATGCAAAACTAATAACACAACCAATGATTGGTGCAAGAAATGCCATAACCAATCATTGGTTGTGTTATTGGTTTTGCGTGTGCTAAAAGGTAAATCAGGCCCTCAGCTGTTGCTGTGAATCTGTTCCAGTCTGGGAGTTTTGATTCTGTGGTTTGAGAAAAAAATAAACGATTGCTAATTAAAGTGTGTAAACTGAGGTGACTTGTGCTTTTTCAAATCGGCGGCGACTCCCTAAATCTGAGGAAGGGGGTGGAGATCATGCTTTCCGTTTCCCCCGTCCTCGTCTGCACCAGTGCACCCAGTCAGAGGACGGCCTAATTCCCACTGTTTGACACGGCCATGGTCTTACACCGTGGTGCCTGCTGTCACAATCCCTCTCTGCCGGAGAACCACAGGGAGCGTACATGGCCGCGACATGCCGATGGAGACTTACAACCTTATGTTCGCTCTGCAGGACTTCCAGCTTTATACAGGTAACACTACACAGGAAGTTGTCATTTAAGATAATTCTAGGACTTCCTGCTGACTGTCCAGTTGACTGAGCCTCATGTAATGTATGAGGGCCTATAATATCATTGATGTGAGCAAATGTAAAATGTGTCAAACCCGTTGCATATGCAAGGTCTCACAAGGTCATGGCCTGGCACTAGGAATATTGGGACAATCATTTACATTACAGGTATTTTGCAGATGCTCTTGTGCAGAGCGACTTACGCAGCTTTTGCGTATTTATACAGCTAGATACTGAAGCAATTAAGCACCTTACTCAAGTGTGCAATGGCAGGGTCCTACCTGGGAATCAAACCGGTGAGCTTTGGGATACAAGACCGGCTCCCTAACTCTAATGCGACACTGGTCATGAATTTATTAAGTTTGCTAATATAAAATGGCCGATCTTACTGATACATCCAATGAAATGGGTCCGTGTTGTCCTTCACCTTCTCTGTCCATATAATTCCCAGCATGCAGCAGTGTTCAGCCAACCGCTGCCTTTGTTGGTTGCCCATGAGCCGTAGACGGCGAGGGCAGAAGGTTTTGATTTTTTAAACGTTGCCGTGGGCGCTTCTTTAACTAATCGCGGAAGACGGGCGCCCTCGTCTCCTCCTACCTTATGGCTTTTGATAAGGCGCACACATTTGTCAACAAGCACGTATTTAATTACTGCTGATTGTTGTTGTGCTGTGTTCAATAGTTATTAATTAGAAATGGGAGCGGCCCTTGACCTGGGGTCTTGCCTGGAGGTGTGGACTCCACCTGCCGTTTATCTCTTTGGTTATTCACACGTGATATGTGGGGGAGGAAGTCAAGTAAAATGAGAGGGAGGTCATTTTCAAGAAGAGTCTGCCGTAATCCATTTCCAGACCTGTGGAATAATGATCCACAGACCCCCGCCAACACCCCCTCTGAACTCCCCTGATGACGGGACATCTGCCGTGTGCCCCCACCCAGTGTGAGTGCAAAAGTTCCCCGCAGGAATCCCGTCAAGAGCAGGATTTAACCGATGCGCCGTAGGATTCCCTGTAATCCAAGGAGACTCTTCCTGTGTACGACACGTATCGTCTCCGATCATACAGCGGCAAGGGGAGGAAGTAATGCTGTTAAATACTGTGCCTACGTCGCCTGATTTATTTAACAGGCATTCCCCTACATTTCACAATCGATGCATGTCCCATTTACCTGATGTATTTTTACATTTCCCCCCTCCCCTCCTCGTGCCGTTGATGATACACACCACCTGTACAATCTGTTAGAATTACCCTATTGCCCTAAATATTGGCTACCACTGTCTGCCTTTTTTGGCCTTGGATTCATCCCATTAAAACTAGACCGTTCAGAATGAGGATTGCTCACACGTCAAATGAGCCATCCAGGTTCCGTGAGCTACATTGGCCTACGGGATGTGCTGGTAGATTTTGGGCGGTGATTCCGGGCAGTCGCTCCCCGAGCCACGGCTCTTCTCTGGCTCTTATCTTGTTTGTTTGCTATGCATGGGCTTTTGTAAATCGCTTTGGCTAAAAGGCTCTACTAAATGACTAAATTGTCTGTGTTGTGACCGCGGGCGACTTACGCCGGGTTCATTTTGAACCGAGGTACCATCGGTACCTCTTCGTATCTACAAGTAGCCCATCTTAGCCTAAATAGCCTGTGGCAATATCAGACATGTTCACGTGTAGCTTATTGCGTTAAAACAACGTGTAGGCTAGGTCTGTACGATGGCTCGTGCCAGAAAAGTTTGAAACAGTTTATAGATCTGTACTCATTTTTTTTTCCTTTTTCTTTTTTTCTTTCAGCAAAGCTGTTCGTCTGCACAAGGGCATCGCATGTTGATTGTCCTGGGGGTCATTCCAAACCCGAGGAGTGCGTTTCACGCTGTTCAGCTGAGCATGCAGAGGCAGCGAGCGGTTCAGCCTATTAAAATGTAAATTCCCTTTCGGCGCGCCGGGCCCAGACTGCGCTGCTCAGGTGAAGCAGGCTCAAGTGGAAGGGGGGGTGTTTGGGGGAGGTCTGCTGAAGTGTCGATGAGATGCGTCTGTCTGTCCTGCCCTCCGCGTTAGCTATAGGCGTACTGTGTTCAGAGTTGAGCATTGACACAGCATTTGTATACAATTGGCAATCACTCTTGTTATTTGTATTCAATAAATATAATCTACAGTAGCATATACTAATAAATCCCCATAATGCCTTTGGTGTCTGTTTCTACAGCACTGTTGCTTTTTTATTTTTGTCAAAAGCAGGTTAATTTTAGTAAATATCCTCTAGCTGTCTTCCTTCCTCAAAATTAAAAGCCTCCATGGCCTTTTAGCCAATATGACAGCCAAAAATAAATCGCAAATCGTCTCACAGGTCCAGCTTCCAAAGAACGCAATACTTTACCTTTGTGAAGAAGGGCATGTGGTGAGTTGAACTGACCAGCCTATCAGCGTTACAAATAAAACGTCTTAGGCTCATGCCTAACCTTACCTATTAATTTTTTGGCCCAGCGTTTTCGTTCATAGCGAATAACAAGGCCCATTATACAATAGGCCTACTAATTAATAATTGCCTGCTATAAAAAAGAGGAGGCTTCATTTCTCCAGTCAGGTGCTTGCTAAATTTAAGCCCCCTCTGTTTTACTGTAATATTAATTACAATTACGAAGCCTAAAGTTTGTTACTGCGAGTATTAATTTATTATTTCATACATACTGGCACCAGCTTGGTGCAGTCGTTTTAGTGGACCGCCTGTTTAGTGCAGACTGCAAGTCTAAATGCAACTTTGTTCCGCTGTTGTGTTTAAACCGTAGAAATACCACTTCAACGACATCTTAGGTTCTCAGGAAGCGCTTGTTTTTGGCGGCACCTGCCTGCGTTAATTCCAGTGGTCACACGTTGTACTAGCGAGTGCCATCTCTGTCACACTGAGGGAAGAATGAAGCTCACCGGCGGAGTCACCATGGCAACCTGCACAGAGGCTGTGGTTTACTCTCGGATTGACCTCGCACTGGAAAATTGTTACCTTTAAGCCAAATCACATGATTTGAACCAATTGCTAGACAGAATAGCCCAATTTCCATTTTCTACATTTGGACTTTTCCTGTGCCAAAGGCATAGCTTTAAGTTTCATTTGTTAATTAGTTTTAAGTTGTTGCAGCTCATTAAGTGTTACCTTCAATTTTGTAACCTGTGCTACTGGCTATATCGTATGTTGATTTCGGTGATTGTGTGGTTCTTAGTTTATCAGTATACGCATTAATTCATTTTACAATATACGAGAGGCATTGTGTCAGTAATTCTCTCATTCACACTGAGAGTGGGCTATATTTCATGGTAATCCACTGTACACCATGATGCTCCTTCCACTGAGGAACCACTCTGCTGTTTTGAGCTATCGTTTCCTAATGATTTATGTTCCCTCTTGATATTTTTATATATTTTCCGGACGGGTGATATTGACGCTTCACTACATATGTAAGCAAATGTTACTGGTTCAGTAGTCTGTCCCGTATGTGGGATACGGTGCCCACAAAACGACACTAGATGGAGCTGTGATATTATTGTAACCAGTTTTCAGGCTGTCCTGAATTCTACATCCTATATTTGAGGAAAGGAACCATGATGCAGTTTTGAATAGGTGTGCATGGTACTGGACTGTGTGTGCTATATTCAATTATTAAATGCCAAACCTCAGTCAGCAAACTACTTAAACTTATGGCATGGTTTTGTGGACAGTTAACCCATAGACAATAACTGACGTATTGGGAAGAAACAGAAGAAATGGCAATTCAGTTTCTTCTGGATGGAAAAGAAAATTAATAAAAAGAATAAATACTCAAAAGTATTTGTGTAGAACAGATATATGGTTTTTATTTAGTCAAAGTGGTTAATCTAGTAATATCCATGGTGGCTTATTTAGAATAAATAAGTCGACATGTAATACAAATTTTTTTGGGGGGTCAGATTGCCAGATTTGGTGTATTGCTGCAGTTCTCAAATCTCAAAGGAGCCCTTCTAGTAAAGTATAGTGGGGGATAACATGTTTAACTGCATTTCTGTCTGTTGTTGATCAGTAAGTACCATTGATTTCACATTTGCTAGCCAATTTAGTAAGCGTTCATGTCTGTGTGATGTTCCCTGCATTGTAGAGTGCAACAGCCTTCAGTTTGGAACTGGTGGAAATTATATATAGTGAAAATTAGTATATCTGCTAATTGTGACCTTTCTGGGATGTTCACACTCACATCCTCAAAAGCGGGACCATCTCGCACATCTATAATACGGTCGCTGGATGGTCTGTGTACCAGAAGTGAATAACGCACGGATGTGACGCTCTCCCTTGGTCTAACTTGGAAAACATTGGAAATCCATGCGATCGTTGCAACGGCAGTTTGGCTGAAAGCACCTCCTTTTCTTTGTGCACGTTGGTTATAACCGTTCTGTTCAGAGCCTTTGTTTCCGTGTGCTTTTTGTTTCCGCTCATGCACTCGGGGAATAAGAGTCTCCTTGTGTTTCCCCTCTGTGCTCAAGGTCAATGCGAGAGGCTTCTGCTAAATAATTTCTAAAGCGCGGGTCTTACCTGCTCGTCGTGTCATACGCTCTCGGCTCGCCGCCGTGGCAGAGAGCGACGTTTCTGCTTTGGCAGCGAGAGAAATCATAAGCATCAGTCAAAGATCATGGTTTTGGCCCAATTTATTAGGTCCGGCATAATGTAGAAAGAGCATCGAAGATGACTACTTATTCCTGACCGGTTAACCTCTGCATTGAAATGTGCTGATATAATTTGATTTCATTCAGAGGGATCAAAGGCCAGTCCCTGTATGTGCTGTAAAAGAACAAATCCCTCCGCTCCGATGGCACACCTCATTGAGGGGCGCCTCATGGAGTCTTTTCGTTTGCCGCGTTATCTTTGTACTGAATAACTTGCCAATTAAAGATGCAGATACCAATCTCGTTCTCTGGAGGGGCGGGGATTGTGTGTCCCTGGAGACTGACCTTTCTGGCAGAACATGACGCTGGATGCAGATGGAGGGAAGACCGGTGAGTAGATGCGGTCCCTGATCTTTACAGGTGTTGCCTGAATGCTGAGCGCCCCCACTAATGCTAAGATTGAGCACGAACTTTGACTTGCTGTAGGCGAGAGTGGCACAATGCTGTGCCATCCTGGAGAGTGAGGTCACTTCCTGCTACGGCCCCCGACTGTTTCCTGTTTTCTAGGTTGTAGGTTCACCTCGGCAGAGCAGCTGCCCACATGTCCGCCTTGTAATCCCAGCTTGAGTTGCGACTCCCCCGCTGTTCTAATATGTGGTTAAGTGGCTCTGAGAAACTGTCCCAGATTCACATTCTGCGGACGCCGGGTGATTCGCACGCTGTCCTGCGTAGGAGGGTTTGTTCTGAAATTGGGGTGCGTGGAGAAGAAAGGTCGGCAGCATTTTAAAATTCCGTATCAACAGAAAAGGCTCATTTGACACGCTGGTCTTCAAACTTCTTTTGACAAAGATGGCTTGGAAGCGTTGATAGTTTTCTCCAAATAAGAGGTCTGCCTTTTCTTTCCAGTTTAACGGCTTCCTCCAAATGTAGGTATGGGTGTTACGGTTTGAAACCGTTTTCCCCCGAAATATACGAGGAGTTCAACCAATTTCTTCGGCCATTGTGACATAAACGTATCTTATCAATCGGTGCCGAAGACCGTTCCTAAGTAGACGTGTTTTAGGTGATTTATCTTGAGAGGAACTGAAAACACAAACAAACAAACAAAGAAATGAACAAAGTCGTACCGCAAGTGATTTCCCCAGCCTTTTGAGCCCAGAGTTCAACTATCATTGTCACAGCCTCTCTCATTGTAATAGTTGGCAAATATCACTGTTACTGCTGATTGGAAAAGCCACAAGGACCCTCATAAAAGCACTGAAGCGAGCTGGGGGGGAAAAAAAGACCATATAACGCTCTCTGTCCGCTGCTTTTCTTGTCAAAATGTTGTGTTACGCAATTGCAGTTCAAAGCACTCGTAACCCGTAACCCAATTATTTCATCCAAAAAGCATGGGTCTATTGGCACTGTGGTTTGAGGTGCGATGGAGGGGATTGGGGTTCAAGGCCGCATACCTCGGAGTTATTTTTATTTTACTGGACGTTTTAACAGTACTCTTCAGAGAAGCTCCCCTCACTGCACCATCTTATTTTCCCATCCATCAAGTGCTCTCCGATGCACAGTAATGCACGCTTTGTGTATGTTCCGATGGCACGGTAATGCACGCTTTGTGTATGTTCCAATGGCACGGTAATGCACGCTTTGTGTATGTTCCAATGGCACAGTAATGCACGCTTTGTGTATGTTCCAATGGCACGGTAATGCACGCTTTGTGTATGTTCCAATGCACAGTAATGCACGCTTTGTGTATGTTCCAATGCACAGTAATGCACGCTTTGTGTATGTTCCAATGCACAGTAATGCACGCTTTGTGTATGTTCCGATGGCACAGTAATGCACGCTTTGTGTATGTTCCAATGCACAGTAATGCACGCTTTGTGTATGTTCCGACGGCACAGTAATGCACGCTTTGTGTATGTTCCAATGCACAGTAATGCACGCTTTGTGTATGTTCCGATGCACAGTAATGCATGCTTTGTGTATGTTCCGATGGCACAGTAATGCACGCTTTGTGTATGTTCCAATGCACAGTAATGCACGCTTTGTGTATGTTCCAATGCACAGTAATGCACGCTTTGTGTATGTTCCGATGGCACAGTAATGCACGCTTTGTGTATGTTCCAATGCACAGTAATGCACGCTTTGTGTATGTTCCGACGGCACAGTAATGCACGCTTTGTGTATGTTCCAATGCACAGTAATGCACGCTTTGTGTATGTTCCGACGGCACAGTAATGCACGCTTTGTGTATGTTCCGATGGCACAGTAATGCACGCTTTGTGTATGTTCCGCACAGTAATGCACGCTTTGTGTATGTTCCGATGCACAGTAATGCACGCTTTGTGTATGTTCCAATGCACAGTAATGCACGCTTTGTGTATGTTCCGATGCACAGTAATGCACGCTTTGTGTATGTTCCGATGCACAGTAATGCACGCTTTGTGTATGTTCCGATGCACAGTAATGCACGCTTTGTGTATGTTCCGATGGCACAGTAATGCACGCTTTGTGTATGTTCCAATGCACAGTAATGCACGCTTTGTGTATGTTCCAATGCACAGTAATGCACGCTTTGTGTATGTTCCGATGCACAGTAATGCACGCTTTGTGTATGTTCCAATGCACAGTAATGCACGCTTTGTGTATGTTCCGACGGCACAGTAATGCACGCTTTGTGTATGTTCCAATGCACAGTAATGCACGCTTTGTGTATGTTCCGACGGCACAGTAATGCACGCTTTGTGTATGTTCCAATGCACAGTAATGCACGCTTTGTGTATGTTCCGACGGCACAGTAATGCACGCTTTGTGTATGTTCCGATGCACGGTAATGCACGCTTTGTGTATGTTCCGATGCACAGTAATGCACGCTTTGTGTATGTTCCAATGCACAGTAATGCACGCTTTGTGTATGTTCCAATGCACAGTAATGCACGCTTTGTGTATGTTCCAATGCACAGTAATGCACGCTTTGTGTATGTCGCTTTGTGTATGTTCCAATGCACAGTAATGCACGCTTTGTGTATGTTCCAATGCACAGTGATGCACGCTTTGTGTATGTTCCGATGCACAGTAATGCACGCTTTGTGTATGTTCCGATGGCACAGTAATGCACGCTTTGTGTATGTTCCGATGGCACGGTAATGCACGCTTTGTGTATGTTCCGATGGCACAGTAATGCACGCTTTGTGTATGTTCCGATGGCACAGTAATGCACGCTTTGTGTATGTTCCGATGGCACAGTAATGCACGCTTTGTGTATGTTCCGATGGCACAGTAATGCACGCTTTGTGTATGTTCCAATGCACAGTAATGCACGCTTTGTGTATGTTCCAATGCACAGTAATGCACGCTTTGTGTATGTTCCGATGCACAGTAATGCACGCTTTGTGTATGTTCCAATGCACAGTAATGCACGCTTTGTGTATGTTCCGACGGCACAGTAATGCACGCTTTGTGTATGTTCCAATGCACAGTAATGCACGCTTTGTGTATGTTCCGACGGCACAGTAATGCACGCTTTGTGTATGTTCCGATGGCACAGTAATGCACGCTTTGTGTATGTTCCGACGGCACAGTAATGCACGCTTTGTGTATGTTCCGATGGCACAGTAATGCACGCTTTGTGTATGTTCCGATGGCACAGTAATGCACGCTTTGTGTATGTTCCGATGGCACAGTAATGCACGCTTTGTGTATGTTCCGATGGCACAGTAATGCACGCTTTGTGTATGTTCCGATGGCACAGTAATGCACGCTTTGTGTATGTTCCGATGCACAGTAATGCACGCTTTGTGTATGTTCCGATGGCACAGTAATGCACGCTTTGTGTATGTTCCGATGGCACAGTAATGCACGCTTTGTGTATGTTCCGATGGCACAGTAATGCACGCTTTGTGTATGTTCCGATGGCACAGTAATGCACGCTTTGTGTATGTTCCGATGGCACAGTAATGCACGCTTTGTGTATGTTCCGATGGCACAGTAATGCACGCTTTGTGTATGTTCCGATGGCACGGTAATGCACGCTTTGTGTATGTTCCGATGGCACAGTAATGCACGCTTTGTGTATGTTCCAATGGCACGGTAATGCACGCTTTGTGTATGTTCCGATGGCACAGTAATGCACGCTTTGTGTATGTTCCGATGGCACAGTAATGCACGCTTTGTGTATGTTCCGATGGCACAGTAATGCACGCTTTGTGTATGTTCCAATGGCACGGTAATGCACGCTTTGTGTATGTTCCGATGGCACAGTAATGCACGCTTTGTGTATGTTCCAATGGCACGGTAATGCACGCTTTGTGTATGTTCCGATGGCACAGTAATGCACGCTTTGTGTATGTTCCGATGGCACAGTAATGCACGCTTTGTGTATGTTCCGATGGCACAGTAATGCACGCTTTGTGTATGTTCCGATGGCACAGTAATGCACGCTTTGTGTATGTTCCGATGGCACAGTAATGCACGCTTTGTGTATGTTCCGATGGCACGGTAATGGCACGCTTTGTGTATGTTCCGATGCCACAGTAATGCAAGCTTTGTGTATGTTCCGATGGCACGGTAATGCACGCTTTGTGTATGTTCCGATGGCACGGTAATGCACGCTTTGTGTATGTTCCGATGGCACGGTAATGCACGCTTTGTGTATGTTCCGATGGCACGGTAATGCACGCTTTGTGTATGTTCCGATGGCACGGTAATGCACGCTTTGTGTATGTTCCGATGGCACGGTAATGCACGCTTTGTGTATGTTCCGATGGCACGGTAATGCACGCTTTGTGTATGTTCCGATGGCACGGTAATGCACGCTTTGTGTATGTTCCGATGGCACGGTAATGCACGCTTTGTGTATGTTCCGATGGCACAGTAATGCACGCTTTGTGTATGTTCCGATGGCACAGTAATGCACGCTTTGTGTATGTTCCGATGGCACGGTAATGCACGCTTTGTGTATGTTCCGATGGCACGGTAATGCACGCTTTGTGTATGTTCCGATGGCACAGTAATGCACGCTTTGTGTATGTTCCGATGGCACGGTAATGCACGCTTTGTGTATGTTCCGATGGCACAGTAATGCACGCTTTGTGTATGTTCCGATGGCACGGTAATGCACGCTTTGTGTATGTTCCGATGGCACAGTAATGCACGCTTTGTGTATGTTCCGATGGCACAGTAATGCACGCTTTGTGTATGTTCCGATGGCACAGTAATGCACGCTTTGTGTATGTTCCGATGGCACAGTAATGCACGCTTTGTGTATGTTCCGATGGCACGGTAATGCACGCTTTGTGTATGTTCCGATGGCACAGTAATGCACGCTTTGTGTATGTTCCGATGGCACGGTAATGCACGCTTTGTGTATGTTCCGATGGCACGGTAATGCACGCTTTGTGTATGTTCCGATGGCACGGTAATGCACGCTTTGTGTATGTTCCGATGGCACAGTAATGCACGCTTTGTGTATGTTCCGATGGCACAGTAATGCACGCTTTGTGTATGTTCCGATGGCACGGTAATGGCACGCTTTGTGTATGTTCCGATGCACAGTAATGCACGCTTTGTGTATGTTCCGATGGCACAGTAATGCACGCTTTGTGTATGTTCCGATGGCACGGTAATGCACGCTTTGTGTATGTTCCGATGCACAGTAATGCACGCTTTGTGTATGTTCCGATGGCACGGTAATGCACGCTTTGTGTATGTTCCGATGGCACAGTAATGCACGCTTTGTGTATGTTCCGATGGCACAGTAATGCACGCTTTGTGTATGTTCCGATGGCACAGTAATGCACGCTTTGTGTATGTTCCGATGGCACAGTAATGCACGCTTTGTGTATGTTCCGATGGCACAGTAATGCACGCTTTGTGTATGTTCCGATGGCACAGTAATGCACGCTTTGTGTATGTTCCGATGGCACAGTAATGCACGCTTTGTGTATGTTCCGATGGCACGGTAATGCACGCTTTGTGTATGTTCCGATGGCACGGTAATGCACGCTTTGTGTATGTTCCGATGGCACAGTAATGCACGCTTTGTGTATGTTCCGATGGCATGGTAATGCACGCTTTGTGTATGTTCCGATGGCACAGTAATGCACGCTTTGTGTATGTTCCGATGGCACAGTAATGCACGCTTTGTGTATGTTCCGATGGCACGCTTTGTGTATGTTCCGATGGCACAGTAATGCACGCTTTGTGTATGTTCCGATGGCACAGTAATGCACGCTTTGTGTACGTTCCGATGGCACAGTAACGCACGCTTTGTGTATGTTCCGATGGCACAGTAATGCACGCTTTGTGTATGTTCCGATGGCACAGACAGTAATGCACGCTTTGTGTATGTTCCGATACACAGTAATGCGCGCTTTGTGTATGTTCCGATGGCACAGTAATGCACGCTTTGTGTATGTATGATCAGCTCAGAGGTGATCGACACATTTGTCTGCTGTGGTTCGGAGGAAGGTTGCTTTATTGAACATCGCTCAATCGCTTGTAGCATAGTAACACTATTTAGTTCAATATGGAGCAGTAAATAAAGCCACTTGCGTGCGCAGGGCATTGTGGGGAAAAATACATTTTACGTATTTCTTCTATTCCCAACAAAGCTCCTTTGTTTACTTAAATTAAGTGTAAGAAATGTCTTTGAATAGGTACCCCTGTTTTCATGAGATGTTCTTTGTATAGTTAAATTAACTATTCGGATGGGTCAAATTAATGCATTATGTTATCTCTTTGTGCATTTCAGTGCTTGCGCAAGCAAAGCCTCTGCATTTTCAAATGCGGAGCTATACTACACTATAATTACTCAGGCAATAATGATAGACGGGGGCAGGCGCGCATCACGGCGGTTGCCTGATTAAGTACTCGCATACAAGGTCAAGATCGCTTTCCAGGTTAGGGCGCTAACTGTTTTTTGGTTTTATGATGCAAATGCACATTTTCTTTTTGATTTGTAATCCCTTGATTTCCACCCCCTGTCATGTATTGAATAGGATCGACTGAAACAGGGTTTAACACATACGTTGCATCGGACAACTTCAACGTCCATGTGAAAGCAATAGAGAAACCGTAGTCCCGTTTAATTACATCTTGCTCTTGTTTTCTCCTATTGGGACTTGCCAGTGGTGTTATACTCCCGGGGTCATGTGACACCTGCGCCCAGGCAGGGAACGCTGCAGCTTTCTGCAAACCAGGATCTATTTCCCACACTACACAGGTTGCTATATGAGAGCTAATGCTGCTAATTAGAGTGAGAGGAGCTACATTTCTCACTGGTAGCAATTGGTAACTTGCAGGTGCCTGGTGAGTACCCATGGGACACTGGTGCAGTGGAAGCCTGATCCAATACACCTTATCCGTCTGGTATGATGCCACTTGTTTCTGCTGTCGGCACCAAGTAGTCGGATAATGATAACATATTCCCGATTCACGTTCGTGTTCTGTAATGCGATGATGGTACGTGCCTATTCTGACTGAGCTCCTCGAAACAATTTGAAGCCCTTGTTTGCGTTGCAGACAGAGGTGGTGGTGGCGGCGGTGTAGTATAATGGTCAAGGAACTGGACTTGTAACCGAAAGGTTGCAGGTTCGATTTCCAGGTAGGACACTGCCGTTGTACCCTTGAGCAAGGTACTTAACCTGACTTGCTTCAGTATATATCCAGCTGTATGAATGGATAAATGTAATAAAATGTAATAAGAAATTGTGTAAGTCGCTCTGGATAAGAGCGTCTGCTAAATGCCTGTAATGTAATGTAAAAGAATATAAGCCAATCCAGCGACGCAAATAAGAACT
Organism: Ilyophis sp. 1 JC-2022; assembly: GCA_022702515.1. NCBI lineage: Eukaryota > Metazoa > Chordata > Actinopteri > Anguilliformes > Synaphobranchidae > Ilyophis > Ilyophis sp. 1 JC-2022. The sequence goes on along the minus strand of CM040401.1, from coordinate 18,482,097 downwards.
CGAACATGTTCACCGTTTGACCTGCCTGCTTGTGCATTTTCAGCACATTCGCGCGTTCAATGTTTTTTTATTGTTTTTTTGTAAATCTTAGTTAAAAAAAATAAAAAAATGTAGTCTATGTACTTTTTCTGTATTTCTTAAGGGAAGGATAAAGGCATTTCTGTTGGATGTAGATGTTTCCTTAACATGCGGACGCAGAGCTGAAATGTGTTTAGACTTCCCTTCCCGATGTATTTGGCATGTGAAGCCTTCATCAGTGCCCCACGCAAACCCCCCACCCCGACAGGGTGAGCCTCCGCCACGGTCTGTACGGTTAAACACGACGTGATTTATTGTGCTTTAATTTGGAGTCTCTCTCCATTCTTTACCGTTTATGGTGAGCTGGCCACTGACAGTGATCTCTTTTCGTTTTTTTTTCTTTGTTTGTGCGGATTCCGCCCGAGCTAATGGCACTCCATTTTACTCTGTGTTTAGCCACGAAGCGATGGGGCGGGAGAGAAGGCTGGAAATAAACAGCGGTTTCCTATTTATGCTGCCAATTTTACTTGATGGCACGCGGCTTATTGAAATGAACTGGGTCCCTGTCTTAACGCCGCTGAAGGGCCGGGCCGTCGTTGGCAGAGATAGATTGTAGCAGGCAATTACCGCGGCCCGGCCTCTGATTAGAGAGCTGCCCGCTCAAACAGTCAGCCTCTCTCTGCCTCTTACTGTGATGAGGCGGGAGATTGGCTCAGACATTGTTTGATTGCTTTCAGACACGTTTACGGAATCCGCCACACTCGCCGGCTCCTGGCGCTACGTGCGCCACGTCCGAAACCTGTCGTCAATTGTTTCACCTCTTTCCTTGTTTTTTTTTTTTTGTTGTTTTTTTCCTGCACCGAGGAAACCCTTTATTTTGCCAAAATAGGAACGTCACCGACGGAGTCCTGAAATTGCAGTGTTGGAAAACTGGGGTTTCAGAACGATGTCGGAGGGATTTATTAACAAAACCAAAAGGGCCGAATTCTCACTCACAGGATGTAGGCCTGTATTGTGGCGGGATAAGGAATCGACCACTGCTTGTAGAATGTCCATGGAAAAAAGTAAAAAAGATTTGCGGACGTCTTTTTTTATTTTTAAGCTCTCGTTTCCTTTGAACACGTATGTATATATACTTTGTGCAAAGCTTATTTTAAGGTGACCTTTGTGGAACAGCATTGAGTCTCCCAGTGGAGCTGTGTCACTGTGAACAGTAGACTCTGGCCTCTCTCTGGCCCCAGGGAGTGTCCTAGTACACCATAAAAAAAAAAAAGAGTTCTAGTTATTAAGAACGTTAAACCTAAAAACATTTGGGGTAGAAAATGGCTTTGGAAATGAGAAACCTGTATCTTTCTCTCCCTTGCATTTGATTTGCACTCATAGTATGGCCTGTAATATCATTTCCCCCTCATAAAACAATCCTCTGCTGGAAAGGAAGCGATTGACTGCTGGAGTGTGTCTGGTGTCATTGTGGTGATGGGGCAGCTCTGTTGGAAGTGGTTGTGCAATCATCAGGCGTCCAAACTGCGCATAGGGTTGATGACAGTTCAGCTCTCGGCTGTAGGCTGGTGCTCAAAGCCCACTGTCCACCACAGCCATGTTGCAAGTGGGTGAGCCGGTGGAGGTTCACCCCCTTTTAGGTGACGAGTGCCTCACGATCATGTTTTTTTTTTTATCAGAGGGCATCTCCAAAATGTGTCGATGAACTGAAATGACATATCGGATGGTTGTTTGGGCAAGTTCTTTAGTTTCCATGTTACGAGGTTTCTACCTGTTGAGAAGCGTGTTTTACTCGCCTTCGATACAACTTTGATAAGATTATATAACTTCCATAGGTTATCAATGAAGGTCTGCGTGGATCTTTCATAATGTAGAAAGGCTTCTGTGTTTCGCTACAGTTGAAAAGGCATGCGAGGTGAACGCCATATCATATACAGATGAAGTATATTTACTTTGGATGTTGTATCAGTGCCCATTGACTCTGCTTTGAATTACAGAAGAATTCAAAACCGAATGAAAGGAAGGAGGCGGCAGCTGTTTTTGCCATGGCCTGCTGCTTCTCTCACGTTGGTTAGTTCTAGATCACTCCCCCTCCTCCTTGAGAAAATGAACAAAGACCTTGTCTCTCGCTATCTTTGCTGTGGTATGCTTAATGTGGCTGTCTAAAAGTCTAGCTCTGTAGCTTCTCAAGCTAATTCAAAGTAGTTCACACTAATACTGGCAGGGTGTAGCTAGCTTTCTAGCGCAATAACCTGTTAGTGGGTTTAACAAGCAAGATGATGTACTTTCATAAGGGGGCTGCATGATGGGAAGTGAAGTTCAACTCTAAAAAGAGCAAACTCTTCCACGGCTATGCTCAATTTTACAATGGCTTGTTAAATAAATATATGTACAATGGCCTGCTATGGAACTCGTCCCTGGCTTCTGAGATCAGCTCATAAAAATACAAAATTCATTCAATCCCATCTCTCCTATTCATGGAGTTATGGCCTTTGATAAGAATCCACAAAACATTACACTGCCACAGTATTAATCTTTCCCTCAGTTTTATTTAATTCCAGACTTTATTTAAGCCATTAAAATAAGATGTATTACAGTAGGCTGTGGTATGACTTGGATGAGAAATTGAAAAATCCAGGATAGCTTGTAGCTTTGAGTTGCTAGGTTCTGAGTCATACATGGTTTTAATTTACTTACTGTCTTTGTGTGTGAGTATTTTATTCTTATTCTCTCTCACTCTCTTTATATATGTATATATACACTGTATATCTGTATATATATATATATATGTGTGTGTGTGTGTGTGTGTGTGTGTGTGTGTGTATAGTTGGTGTACTGACTCCCACCATAAATTACCCACTGAATCCTGAGTCCAGGCCACTGCCGCAAAGCCTAAAGTGTAAGAAAGAAAGCGCCCAGAAGCAGGCTGTAAGCACTGATCCCAGCTGCGTGTTCACGACCACCCTTGGTGTTCGAAAGCAGGGATCCCTTAGGCGCAAACTTCTTGCTCTGCAGGGCCGGACTCTGGCCCGCGCTGTTCTCAGCAAGCGTCAGTGCCTTCAGCGCTGCGCCGGGTCTCTCACGGTGCGCCATTCGATCCTGAAACATCTCGCGCTCTTCTTTTTTACATCAGTGCTGAGGGGCGCATTTCATCGTTTTTTATCGGGGTTTGATTTGAAAGTGTGATTACCCACAGTGCCCTTGGGGTGGTAAAGTGGCAGAATGGGCAATTTGACGTGACTTAATTATTGTAGGTGGGTGTAGGTGCCTGTAATATGTTTTTCAAACCCTCGTATTAATGTGCACTAGCATGTGTTTTGTGTTACACATGCAAGGTGAAGGTGAATTGATATGTTCCTCTTCTTTCTGAACGTCCACATTAATTATTTCTGGATATTTATTTGTGTACATCTTTTGTGACTCCAACCTGTTAGCAGAATATCCAGTGGTGGGAATTATTGTAAATGAGTATTTACAAAAAATTGCATTTTCACCTCTCCATTTTAGCGAAAGGGCTGTCCAATGCTCATTCACATTTCACAGTGAAAAGAACTGAGATGATTAATTCTAGGACTTGAATGGGGGAAAAAGTGTGTATTTATTTAATTTTTTTCCCATGGCGGTGTATGGTTTTGGCTTGACTGACTGGGAATGGGGACATCTGGGTCAGGCCATGAAAGCATCCTTTTTTTCTGGACGGCCCTGCGGATTTGCCGGCCGTTCGCCGAGAGGTGAGCGGTCAAGGCAGGCTGTGGAATGCGCCGGACGTCACGGCGGCTCCCGCAACAATGACGCCGGCGCAAGGTGGAGTAATGCGCAAAAACCCATCCGGAAGGACGCATCTCTCCGGCGGCCCTATTATACAAACTGTAATAAAACATAATAGCCAGTCGATGCTTTTCCTCCCACTTTGAGGCAATTAAGGTCACTGGTGAATGTAGGACTGCAGACAGGAATGCATGCATGCTTCAAGGGTTTCATTCCTTCTTCCACAATAAAAGGGTGGCTTACCTTAATAACAGGTTTTCCTCAACTGTTTTTTTTGTATTCCTTCCAAGAGCAAATTAAATTAATGCTGGCCTTTTCCTTAATATTTTTTTCCCTGGTTTGTCAAAGCTTACTGTTTAAAGGGAATCGTGTGTGTTTGCGTTTTACACCTTTTGTCTGGACTCCCTTTACTGTTTAAAGGGAATCGTGTGTGTTTGCGTTTTAAACCTTTTGTCTGGACTCCCTTTACTGTTTAAAGGGAATCGTGTGTGTTTGCATTTTAAACCTTTTGTCTGGACTCCCTTTACTGTTTAAAGGGAATCGTGTGTGTTTGTGTTTTATACCTTTTGTCTGGACTCCCTTTACTGTTTAAAGGGAATCGTGTGTGTGTGCGTTTTACACCTTTTGTCTGGACTCCCTTTACTGTTTAAAGGGAATCGTGTGTGTTTGTGTTTTACACCTTTTGTCTGGACTCCCTTTACTGTTTAAAGGGAATCGTGTGTGTTTGTGTTTTATACCTTTTGTCTGGACTCCCTTTACTGTTTAAAGGGAATCGTGTGTGTTTGTGTTTTACACACTCTATTTTTCTTGAGACCATCGAGTCCATTCTCCTGCTTTTGTGAGGAGGTTGCTATGGTTGTGCAAACATGCGCTCCTTGCAAACAAAATAAAAAAATTGGTCGATCGAATTGTGTTGTAGAGGAAACGTGTTGAGTAAAAGTGAACATTCAGTGTACTGGCTTGGCCATTGAGCTTTCAGCGTACTGGCTTGGCCATTGAACATTCAGTGTACTGGCTTGGCCATTGAACATTCAGTGTACTGGCTTGGCCATTGAACATTCAGTGTACTGGCTTGGCCATTGAACATTCAGTGTACTGACTTGGCCATTGAACATTCAGTGTACTGGCTTGGCCATTGAACATTCAGTGTACTAACTTGGCCATTGAACATTCAGTGTACTGGCTTGGCCATTGAACATTCAGTGTACTGGCTTGGCCATTGAACATTCAGTGTACTGGCTTGGCCATTGAACATTCTGTGTACTGGCTTGGCCATTGAACATTCAGTGTACTGGCTTGGCCAATCCACAGCGCATCCTCTGTATGTATTAGACATCTGAGCTTAAACCATGTAGACTGCTGGAGTAGTGACATTAGCTCATAGCGCCTTTGAGTTTAAAGACAGATGAAAGGTTACACTGGATTGTATTGGATGGAAATAACAAGGGCTGCGGTTACGCTTGCAGTGTGGGCCGCGCAAGCCTATTATTCATTGCTGGGTTGAGTGTTTTTTAGCAGGGACCTATTCTCCCTCTGCAGGATTGCATCAGACCCCTGCCAGACACACTCAGGGGAATTGACCAAAAGGGCTTTAGCGGCGGCCCTGAGTGCCCACTGACAGGGCCTGCTCTGCACAAGGGCCCTGGGCCTCATTCAGACAAGCACATATTACAACTTTGGGGCCAGGCTCCTTAAAGGTTTTGTTCGAGGCACTAGGGAGAAAATGAGCTGGGTTATTTTAGAGATGACCGTAATGGATCTGTGATTGAGTCTGATGTGTGCAGCGGTGATTATCTGTGCTGAAGTAACGTACTCCAAGGCACACTATCGCTAGCTGTGGACCAGTCGGCTCGCCTAATTGTGCAGCCCTGTTCACCACTCAACTGCCGGTGATGCTGAACATGTCCAGAAAAGTAATGTGACACGCGGATCATTTGTGCATACTGAGGAGAGTGATTTGCTGTACATTTGTGATGGCTGATCTTGCCTTTTACATTACAGGGAAAAAAATCATTGTCAGACGCAATAATCTTATTGAGGAGGATTGTTGTATTTTATATTTAGCCGTCGTCCTGATCCAGGGCGACTTCCAGCCATACAGGTGGCGATTTACCGACGAATTTCAGGCAAAGTACTTTGTGTAAGGTTACCACAGCAGTGACCCGGTTGGGGTCTGAACTCACAACCTTACAGGTTACAAGCCCAGTCCCCTAACCATAATGATACGTGGCCGTTGGTATCATTGAGCGACCCTACATTGTTACCTTATCAACGTTTCATTAAAATGCTATCCGAGCTTCACTTTCAAATCGATAGGTTACCTTTGTAGACTGCAGGATGATTTGGTTGATATAACTTTGATTTGTCTTTTTGTAAGCACCATTTTGATTGAGCCACAATGTAATGGGTTTCATCCAATGTATTGCTAATTTAACAATTTTGTGCAGTTTTAGACTCAATTTTAATGAAGTACCACTCCCTTAAGTAACACCATACATTTAGAAACAAAAACAAAACAAAAACAAGTACTCATAGCTTCAAACTGCGAATACTAAGTGTGAATACTAGGATTGTAATAAATGAACATATCGGAAAGGTATTTATAAATACAGCAATGCTCAGTTTAAGGCAGGTATATAAAAAAATATGCCAATACGTTAAAAAAAAAAAAAAAGCTTCTGTGCAGTGATGTATATAAAAAAGAAAATGTAAGCTCTCTCATTGCACGGGACGCCTTATTAGAATTGAAATATCCCTGGCAGCAGAGAGGAGCTGGTTTAGGGGCCACTGGAAATCAGATTGGTGGTGAGCAGAAGCACAGCAGAGCTAGCTGGCTAGAAGGGCACTGCACCGCTGTTAGAATAATCTGCATGAAAAAGGGTGCTATGCCCCCCCCCCCCCCCAAACCCACCCCCAGATGCTGCAGCTTTGACTGAGAAGCACACCTGACTGACATTTACAAATTACCCAGCCGAAAGAGCTCCGTCCTCTGACCCGTGCACTTCCATTCGCCGCCCGGCGAGATCGGCCAGCATTTTGTCATATAATTACTGCAAATCCCCTGAAATTTCCCCCCTCAAAGCCTGTCTGAATGGTAATTTGTGATGAGCTGCTGTCCGAGTGTGTGCGTGTGTGTGTGTGTGTGGGGGAGGGGGCGGGGGGGGATGCAAAATGGCATCATTGGCGGGAATAAAAAGCGGGAGAGACAGAGGAGGGAATCGGGGAGCAGAGGTGAACGAGAGGAAGGGGTGTGTGAGCTTGCCGCTGTGCACTCCATCCAGTGTGTTTGTTGGTCGGCGGTGTGTCTCTCTCTCTTGATTGCACTCTAGAAGAAAGGAATGAGAGGGATAATCTAATCGAACAACTTTAATGCACTGTGGCTGTTTCATGTACTGCTCTGGAACGGACATAATTTCAGCGCTGTTACCCGCCCAAGCATGTCAACATTGAAGGTCAGCTGTCTGCCAGGAGGAACATGCATAAAATGTAAAATCAGGCTTTCTGCTGCCCGAACACAGAGGCGCAAGTGCACTCGCACATCACATGCACATGCACATACACGTGCACACACACACACACACACACACACACACACACACACACACACACACACACACACACACACACACACACACACACATTCCCTATGTAAACATACACATGCACACACCTGCACTGTCAAGAGTGCATGAAGAAATGCATTCATGTGGAAGTTACATATTTCTGTGACAAACTGCCGTTCCACGTATATATACAGTATATGGGGTCGATTTACTAAGATCCGAAATAAGGGGTGTTATTTTGCGGGCGCAGCCAAAGTATTTGCACGCGTCAACATTTCACACTTTGTGGGTGATCAACTAAAGAGTCATTATGCAAATTACTCCAGCCCGCAAGCAGCCATATTTAAATGAGAGATTTTTGCATGTTCGAAATGGTTATACTGTAAGAAAACGGTGAAAAGAGTCGCAGCATGTTGCTGTTTTTATGGTGTTTTAGTGCAGGTTATAGGCTGCTGTTACACTCAACGAGCTGGCGGTTTATTACAAACTGTTTCACTGGATGTTTCTTAGTTTCTGCCGGGAGTTACAGATGTTTGTCAGGACTGAATTAATCATAACTATGCTTATTGCACTAAGCCTACTCGTGCCGTAGAAAAAAAATCACATTTCTATTTGATCATGGGTTTTATTTTGATAAAGTTTTGATTCGCTTGTTATTCACTGTTTGTTATAATAGATGCTGTATTGCTTGTTTGATTCAAATAGGCTACTTCTAGTCACGCTTGTATTCTGTAACATGATTTGCTTCATGATTTAAAAATAAATAAATAAATAAATAAATAAATAATATATATATATATATATATATATATATATATATTCTTACTGTTCATGATGAAGCCTATGTAGGCTATCCACAAATGTTCCTCTTGTGTATTTTGAGCGTAAGCTAGAATGGGCCACTTAATTAGCCCCCATTGTTACTCAATCATTCAGAATGTTCTGTTATGGATATTCCAAACACACCCGCACGTGTCTTGCTACAAATGACAGTCATTTTATCGATTCCGTATCTTTTAATACTTGCTTTCCATTTGTACTAAAATGCACCCGCAAATACCTTTCTCAAACTTCCTTTCTGCTTTAGTAAATCGCTTTACACGTGCTAAAGTAATCTATTTTCATGAACACCTCCCACTATTTTGTGAACGTAGGGACGCCCATTTTTGCATATTCATTCAGGCTAACCTGCAAAAATTAGAAATTAACAGTTTTACATGTGTTTTTGTACAAGCAAACCTTGAGTAAATTGACCCCTATTTGTACGTATCTGTGTATATATGTAAGATATAAACCACGACATGCCATGCATACACAATAATATATGGCATGACAGTATACAAAAATACAGATCTCTGCTGACCATATACCGCTAACTTATGAATGCTTTGTATATAAAAATGTATGCAATAGGTTTCATGATGATATTATATTATGATGATACTCTATTTATTAAGCAAGTCTTTTTGATGCATATGCCATATTTATGGGTGAAAATTCAGCCTGAAACCTTGATAATCGTTTCTTCTAGGAGTGTGATGGAGTATAGCTGGAACTTGCAGTGATGACGTTGCAAATAGCCACTGTTTTTAATGAAAAATGTACACGGATTCAGTTGTTCCACTATTAGACCTAGCCTGTGTAGTACGGGGTCATGCTTGGTGTTTGAAATATGGCTTGGCTCCATCTTTATTAGATGAGGCTCCAAACGGCTGATTATGTGTGACTGAGAGGGAAAGATGCTTTTCCTCCTATGAGTGGGAGAGAGCGTGGCCTTCTCCGCTTCAGCGGGTCTCTTTCTCACCTGCCCTTCTCCGCTTCAGCGGGTCTCTTTCTCACCTGCCCTGCGCTCCTCCGTCCGCTGAAACGGCGACAATCTGTGGGCGTGTTCTCCTCTGGCCTCGGCGGACACGACGAGTCATCCGCGCTTCTCCGCAGAACACGTCGCTCCCCTCTTCTTGCCTTTTAAGTCCATCAAATGTCCCTTTGAGCGAAGTAACCCCCCTCCCCCGTATGAGATCCAGGCAGGCAGACACGTGGAGGACACGCAGTTCTCACGGCGTTCACGAGCGTCTGTTGGGCGAGCACCCAGGCAGTGTCTGAGTAATGCTGGCCTCGTGCCCTGTATGACCCAGAGGCTGACAGGAAGTGCCCACATCTTCCAATAGTTCACCACCTCTAATTTACTTTTTTGCATTATTTTTTTTGTCTTTTTATTTATCTATTTATTTATCGCATATATTTTCATCTACTTTAAAGGCTCCGTAACCTCCCCGATACAGCGCCTCTGTCTGAGGATTGACACCGACAAGAAAGGAGTCTTGTAATGTTTTTCCACGTGTTTGAAGTCCTCTCTTTCAAGGCTGTAAATGAAGATCGTCGCTATATGAATTATTTTTAATGGAAATACACAGAAAGCCAAGAAAAAAAACCTTCTGAGCCTCGACACTATTTTTAATTTAAAACTGATTGAGTTTTTTTATTTTATATATATATATATATATATATATCATCTTGTTTCCGAACATATTGAATTTTACTCATTTGCGATTTTTTTTTTCCGGTTGCATGTTAGATGTGTTTTAGTTCTGTGAGAGAGAGGGAAAAAAAAACACGAAGCGTTTTTGAAACGTTTGAACGCCTCTCCGTCAACAGACTGTATTATTCATTTGGGCTTCAAACGTCTCATTAGTTATTCCATTAGCCGGAGTGTTGTAGACACACGGAGGACGAGGTGTTTACAGCGGGACGCGCTAATGGCGGGTTCCGGCCTGCCTCCGCCAGCAAGTCACGGGGCGCGGGGGCTAGTTAAGGCCCTGAGGGGTAAGACAGGGAGAGCTCTAATATGAAAATGTAAATGAGGGAAGCGGCGAGTGGTTTTTTCCAGCTGGCCTAATCTCGCCTCCGCGGGGCCCGGGTAGCGATCGCTAACAGGGAGGCTCGCGCTGCGCCCCCTTTGAAATGCAGAACGGCTCCACGTGCAAATTGGAGGTGCCGCGACGGAGCCGCGAGATGACACGTCGAGCCGCGACCCTCTCGCCAGATTGGGGCCAGGCGCAGGCAAAGGTAAATCTTTCACATCAGACAATTTAATTTTCAGCACAGAGGGAACGCAGAACACAACGCCCGGGTCTTTTCAACTCGTAATCCTCCCCCTCTGAGGCCTATTGCCATTAAGGACGTACCCACCGCCACCCTCACAGACGTACTCTTGTCCGTAGAAAATCGGTAAATGCGTCACCTTTGTGGGGGGAAAAGATGTTTAATCACTATTGTATGGTTACGATGTCGGAGTCTCCAAATTTTTGTTTTCACGCTGCATCCTAATCACTCACAATCCTTAGACTGGGAAAGCAAAACACATGAAAAGTTTTCGGCTGTATGTTTTACGCATTTCACAAGCGTGCATATAATGGCCATTGGCTTGTCCTTGGTTGAGAGAACGGCGCTTTAAGGCCGCAAGTATGGAGTAGCCTGAGACCCTCCCGATGTAAATGGTCTGTCAGCCGACTCGCACTCCTGGCACTGTTACGGTTACCTGGTAACATCTGTGTTTGGGGAAGCAACCAGCCAGATCCCTAGTTAGGCTGAAACTGATGCTAAAGGAGAAAGCTCCTGACAGATTTCCTCTCTGTATTATTATTGCATCACAGATTGACCATCAGTTGTTCGCCCTGTTGTTGATTGCTGATCATTTTTAAAAATGTACGGTCTCGCGTCTCCTTTAAAGACACTGTCCACAGCGGCTCTCGGCTGAACTGAACACTGGGCTGGACCCTGCACTCTGCGCTCAGGTCCATGTGGCACGTACTGAACGCAGGTTTGTGTCAGAAAAAAAAAAGAGGTTTACGTCCATGCATTTCATGGAGACTCGTGTTGTTGCTTTACATCTCCCTGCGTCGCCCTGTTTGCTGTGCGCATTTCACACCGGCTTACATTTGCACAGAACCCGCGTGCTAGATTTTAATGGCTTTTAAAGCAGCTTATATCGAGCAGGCACCTCTGAAATAAAACCCGGAGTATTTCTCCTGCTCCGTTCGTCGTTTGTCTTCGATCGATCGCTCGCTCGTTCGCCGACCGGCCGCGGCATTGACAGAGACCGTTATGGGGCTCTGCGAGTGAGCGTGCGAGAGGGGTCTCTGTTCTGAGGCGACAGCACCTCCGTTTGTCAGAAGATGCAGATGATTCTCACGGCTGTACTAAGAGTCATCCTCCCTGGCTCCGCCCCCAATCCATAGCTGCGTGGCACAAATCGCTCGAGCGAAAGAGCGAGATAAATAAAGAACAAAACATGGTGGTGTAATTTCACGAGGGAGGACCTTCCATTTTACCTCGTATGTTGTCTCCTGGAAGGAGAAAAACAAAGACGGGAATGCTTGTAGAGTCTGGGCTGCTGTGGATTGCATGGCCGGTCATATGTATGAGTGGTTATGAGGGCCTACTGAGAGTGAGAGCTGGCTTGATTATTTGGCAAGCGAGTGTCCCATGTGATCTTTACCTAGTATAATATTTCATTGGAAGGACCGCACCTCCTACAACACTGTTCCCCATCACTGCACTGAAGGACTAGACCGACTTGTTCCAAAGGGAAACGTGCCTACTATCAGTCCTCCCACAATACTGTCGACAACTGTCGTTTTTACCAGGATGTCTCACATCTATATACGGCAGGCACAACCATATTAACAATTCTGAAAAAGACATAGGCTATGTGTGTGTGTGTGTGTGTGTGTGTGTGTGTGTGATTGAATGGGTATTGTGTAATGTACTTGTATGTGAAACGTATTGTGAAATGTGTACTAATACAGACTGCAACGCCCTGTGAAGAGGCACACATGAAAGTTGGAATAGTATGTATATATTTTTATATAGAACCTACACCTTGACACATATAAACAATGTAATGCTCTCGTTTTAAATGGATGTTTTCACATACAATAGTATGGCTTGTGCAGGGGGGGGATACAGGCCCTGTGTGGTGGCTGACCCGCCTCTCGCTGGCCGGCCCCCCACCTCGCCTGCCTGGGTTTATTGATGGAAAGTGACACTGTGATTGTGTGCCGGGCTCCGCCGGGCTCAGATGAGGGTGTCACTTCTGCCTCGGCTGATTGCCACTTTCTCCGTGCGACGCGGAGGAGTTAAATTGAGGGAGAAAAGGTCAGAAGCCAGTGGTCATCTGCTCTCCCCTCTCCCAAATGACTTGTCCTCGGCGAGGGGGAATGTAAACAGACAGGCCGGTTCGGAGATGAGGGGAGGAGATGAACCCTAGAGCGGGGAGGCTGAGGAGAATGCAAACGAGAGAGAGAGAGAGAGAGAGAGAGAGCGACGGGGAGACCTGCAGACCTGCAGAGGCAGGAGAATGGAAGGGAATGTCTCGGTTCAGGAGGGCGAGGAGACAGAAGAGCTTCACCCAGGCAGGATGGAGGGAGGGAGGGAGATGGTGGACAGAAACAATCACCTCAGGATAGGGGGGGGGAGAGGGGGTGGTAGTCACGGCTATGCAGATCGAGGTGCACAGATAGCATGCATCATACTCTGTCTTTCAATGGGAAAAACCAGGGGTCAGTTAGCCAACAAGTGCAGTTTTAAAACGGGCAAATGTGCGAGTGCAATAGGCCGCGCTGTTCACGTATGAACCGGGAGGGATGGGGCGGAGGGAAAGGGAGGAGCGCAGACGGCTCCAGCAGGTGGCGCTCTGCGCCAGTGCGCCTCCACGCCAGCCGGCCCCGCGCCTGACGCCGAGTGTGCCCGTCGCTCAGCTTTCCCCCACGCCCCCGAGACTGGCGGCCTGCGAGGGTTACGGAACGGGACGGTTTACAATTAAACTAAAACCGGCTCCACTCGTGATCCAGCGGAGACCGCAGCAGGGCAATTAACCCGCTAATACACTGGGCTATTAGGCCTCCCCTTGCGCGCCCGTAGCCCGAGGACATGGGAGAAGCACTGGATTATGGGATATTAGAAAAGGTAGTTTAACGTAATGAGCCGTCCTATCATTTCTACTATTAAAAATGATTTGCAGCGTTAAAACTGTTAAGGCTGCCGTGTGATCCTGCTCCAGTTTTATGAAGCCACATGCTTTCAGACGGTGGTTAACTGTTGTCATGCTGCTTCGGAGAACCAAAGGAAGCAGGAGTTCGGTTCCAAAGCTTGTGCCGTATTCTGAAAGACCAATAAAGTCCCCTATAAAAGACCCTGTTGTCAGACCTCCACCATAGGCTGCGTGCCCCTCCATCTCTGTAGACAAATGCAGTTTGTTTCCAGTGGATAGGTCCATAATAGCTGAGTGAGATGAGATGTGTTAGAGCTGAAAAACAGTCCAAACCTGTATGGTTCCTGAAGCCTGGCTACTGATTGTTGTCTGAACACAATGGATTCTGTCAATGGAGATTTGAATTTGAGCAAATTCCAATTTGATCATGTACGGCCCAGTGTGACCTCACACTTTCAGTATCGCGTGTATCGTGCCAGATTATTGTGTTGCTGTTGCTGTTGCAGGCTCTTTGTTGTCTTGGAGAACAAGATATTCCAGGAACACACATCTAATATATGACTTACCATTTAAATATTTGATATTTATAAAATATACTTACATATAATTACTTTATATAATTACATAAAATATGCGAAGTCTGAGTGAATTTGAGTGTTTTTCTTTGAATGTAGGGATTTTTCTGAAAAGCATCGGCAGAAAAATAAACACGACGCAAAGAAAGCCTAAGGACTGTCGGCATTAAACTCGGAAAGTGGAGGGGGGGGGGCTCTGCATAGATAATGGCTGTTGTTTCTCATGTGTGTTATTACTGTTTTTATCTATTATTTCTATCGATTAATTATTTTTATGTCGAGCGTTAATTGCTCGCTTTCACCTGTTCGGAGAGCCTGGAAGCTTCTTCGCTCATCAGAGCCCCTGCCACCCAGTGAGGCTTTTTTAACAAGCAAAAGAGAGAATAAATATTTACCATCTGTCTTTCTCCCCCCCTTTTTCCATGCGAGATTCTAGTGTGTTATCAGCTCTGGAGTTCAGCCACAAGCTTTTTTCATTTTCTAGTTTTGTGTTTTTAGCGGAGATTGACGGGCCCGCTCTCTCCCTGAAGCATTGCCCTATTAATCTGTTTAATATGCCACGCAGAAACGACTGGAGCCCCGTTAATGGAGTCGCAGCAGGTAGAGCGGGCAGTCTATATCCGACAGCAGCGCAGGGCGCTGGACGTATTACCACCTCACCCGCGCGGCGGTGTAGCGCTGTCCGGGGCGAGGCGGGGGTCGCCCCCCACTCTCGACCGTCTGCAGGGACCGAGGGACAGACTGATAGACATGTGGGGAGACAGGAGGGGAGGGCTTTTTTTGTAAACTACCTCGCCTATAGCCACCTCCTGCACCGTGGCACTTTTCACAAAGGCCTCTGTCACATCTCACATTGTCTATTGTACAAGTCCTCAGTGCATGCTTTTATCTGTCACTGCCCACTGGCTGTTGGCAGGCTTTTAAGACAAGCCTTCGCGTTCATGGTCAGTCTATTCAGAGAAAAGGGAATGATGGAATGTGATGTTGTGATCCTAGAAAAGACTTGGTGTATTTTATTACGGGCTTTCTGCCTCTCAGGGCCAGATTAGCTGCGATAGTCTTCGCTGACAGTCTACACGAAACCAACCTTGGCGCAATTATTGATGTTGACTTTTTCTTTTGACCAAAAACAGGGTCAACTGTAATTTGATATAGTTGGCTATAGTGTGTCCTGAGATGTGACCACAGTGGAGTATTTGTGAAAACGGGTGTTGTTTACAAAACCACAGGGACAAAACTGGAGAAGTGCCTCTTTAAAAAGATTTGACAAGTTGTGTGTAAACAAAATTAATAAGAAGAAAAGGTCTTGAAAATTGACCATGAAAATATAACAATGACATAGTCATTTGATGCCAGACTACTGTAAAATATACTGTGGTCAAAGTTAAGGAAGATGAAAGCAGACATCTAAAGTTGCTATGTAATGGCCTATTTATTTTGATAATCAGACATTGTGGAAAAGGGTAATTAATGCCTTGACAGGTTTAACCAAAAACGGTTTGACACCAGGAAAACAACTCCCAAACAATGTCTTTTACAAAAGGCAGCTGAGGGGAGAAGCGTGTGTGGTGAGCGTCGCTACGGTTTTACACACAGCCGCTTTGATAAAGGAGTGAAACGGCAGCCCGGCCTGCTGAACAGCAGGCGAGCTGGGTATTAATTAACCCGATGTTAATAGCTGCACAGGGAGGTTCTGCAGGTTACAGCACAAAGCAGTGTGGCTGTCCTGGGGAGATAAGATGGAGCGCTCATCGATGTTTCGCCCCGCGCAAATACAGGCGCAAATGAGGATTGCTGCCGAAGCCCAACATCGGTGCGAAAAATCTTAAGCAACAGCCCTGGAGTAAATAACGCGGAATTCATTCAGTCAGATAAATTCCTCCCTAATGCGAACCTTTTTTACTTCTTTTCTTTTTTTTTTAAAGCAGAGACTGAACGTTGTGTGCCTTTTGTCTTTCCTGTGTAGTCTTTCTTAATTACTGCATTTGGTGAGGGTAAATGGCATGTTTGGCTTTTACTGTGTCATTAACCGGACTTTGGTTAAGAACACTAATAATTATAGCATGAATAAATGAGTTGGTTTATTAATAATTTTTTTCATAGGGGATGAGTATAGTTGGCTCCCTGTGATTTGAATTTTTTTGTTATTGTTTTTAAAAAAAATTTTTATCATAATAATGCCTTGCATTTATATAGCGCCTTTCTCACCAACTGGTGACATGCTTTACAATGATGAGGGGGAAACTCCTCTCTACCACCACCAATGTGTAGCACCCACCTGGGTGATGAAACGGCAGCCATTTTACAGCAGCCAGGACACCGGGGAAACCCCTACTCTTTACGATAAATGTCATGGGATCTTTAATGACCACAGGAAGTCAGGATCTCGATTTTAACGTCTCATCCGAAATACAACATCTCCTCCAGCACAGTGTCCCCATCATTGGCATTGAAATTTATTTGACCAGAGGGAAGATTGCCCCCTGGTCCACCAACACCACTTCCAGCAGCAACTTAGTTTTCCCAGGAGGTCTTCCATCCAAGTACTAACCAAGCCCACACCTGCTTAGCTTCAGCCATTCAGCAGGAGCAGAGTGCATGGTGGTATGGCTGCTTAGCTTCAGCCATTCAGCAGGAGCAGAGTGCATGGTGGTATGGCTGCTTAGCTTCAGCCATTCAGCAGGAGCAGAGTGCATGGTGGTATGGCTGCTTAGCTTCAGCCATTCAGCAGGAGCAGAGTGCATGGCTGCTTAGCTTCAGCCATTCAGCAGGAGCAGAGTGCATGGTGGTATGGCTGCTTAGCTTCAGCCATTCAGCAGGAGCAGAGTGCATGGTGGTATGGCTGCTTAGCTTCAGCCATTCAGCAGGAGCAGAGTGCATGGTGGTATGGCTGCTTAGCTTCAGCCATTCAGCAGGAGCAGAGTGCATGGTGATATGGGTGCTGGCTGGTGGTAGCACTGCAATGCTTGTACAGTACGTTATCGGGCTCAGTTTTGGCGTGTGTCATACCCAATCATTTAGACTAATGGAAAACTATCCATGATCAAAGTGAGCAACTGGTAATTCTTCAGAATTTTTGTGAATTCTTCTGGACTGTGGGGTGGCCCCTGCATCACACCATTGGTGGTGCAAGTTTTAATGCGTGTCAATCATTTCTAGTACATGATTTTGTATATTTCCTGCAGGTATACTGAAGTATTTTTTTTTTTTAATTGAATTGTGATGGGAACGTGAGGCTCCCGTTGAATTGCAGAATAGGTAGATGCGTGTGATGACTGACTCATGCACAAATACTTTTATATCCATTGCAAAACACCAGGCACTGCTAACACAAGTCATTGATAGTGGCTGCCTTAGCCTACCCCTCTTCTGGTGAATGGACCAGTGAAGCTATGATTGTGCGTCAGGCTGAGCGCTTGTGTGTAGAGTCATAGTCCACAATATCACATCTCAGCACAGAGAACATTAATCAGCGTCCGTTACCCTATCAGTCAGCTGCTCGATCTATTTAAAATTCCAAATAATTTGGTTAAATTTAGTATGGGAGGAATCTATAAATGATTCCTCATGCTGTTATACATTATTCAAAATATGTTGTTGATGGTATATTAAACATGAATACCAGATGACCATATGCGCTGTTGGAATGGCAGTGTATACGACAACAGCAGTACTGATTAACTGGGATCTCAATCTGGCCACCCACAACCCCTCAATATCATATATTTGGGCGGCAGTGTGGTATAATGGTTAAGGAACTGGGTTTGTAACCGAAAGGTTGCAGGTTCGATTCCCGGGTCGGACACTGCCGTTGTACCCTTGAGCAAGGTACTTCACCTGCATTGCTTCAGTATATATTCAGCTGTATCAATGGATACTATGTATAAATGCAAAAGAAATGCTGTGTAAGTCGCTCTGGATAAGAGCGTCTGCTAAATGCCTATAATGTAATGTAATATTTACTAATGTTTATTAGTGTTGCGTTAACCATAAAAAAAGAAGTTGACAATACTTTAATAAGCATTAATAACTGTCCCGTATTCTAACGTCTTACCTACGGTTTTTATATAAGCGCGTGTTTCTACATCAAACTGTTCTGGGCATATTTAATGGAATGACGGAGGAGAATGTGGCCTTGGGCATGCATTGACATGACCACGCCCGTCGGGATGTGGTTGCTTGGCGTCTGCAGCGCCTGGCTGCGCGGTGCGGTAAATGTCACCGATCGCAGAGTGCGTGCGTGCGTGCGTGTGTGGCGGCTGCCCTTGCCACCGAATGTGCTGATGCCGCAGAAACGCGCCTTTTGATTTAGACACCGAAGGCGGCCGAATGGCGAGCGCACCCAGGCATGAAGGTAAATTCCCATAATTCATTGCAGAAAGGTTAGCTTGTGGGCTGGCTCCTCTCCGCTGCCGGTTACTAACAAAATGTCATCTGACTGACACGAGCGCGACTGTGCGCGCTTTAGCTTTCAAGCGGACATCTGTGTTCTTCCAGTAAATCATATCTGTTGTAAATCTGCGGGCCAGCTGGATCCGGTCTCCCCAGCTGTGCATTGTGGGTCATGGTGGCCCTATGCCACTGTCTGCATGCGCATTCCCACACTACATGTGGATTGCCGGTTTATGAATCTTTAATTTTTTTTCCCTAATCGGTCAATACCCGACTTCACAGTGCAAGATCACAATTTTAGCCCCGTGCATGTTACGCTCAGGGACAAGATTAGCACACGCACGAGGGTAGCATCTCTCTGAGTGCCATTCTGGTTATTGTTATTATCACTACTGAGTTACAATTGAAGGCCCTGTCCCTGTCTTCTCTAATAATAATAATAATAATAATAATCCCCTGCATTTAAATAGCGCTTTTCTCACACTCAAAGTGCTTTACAGTGATGAGGGGAAACCTCCCTCAATCATCACCAATGTGTAGCGCCCACTTGAGTGATGCAACGGCAGCCATTTTGCACCAGAATGCTCACCACACATCAGCTGAGGTGGCGAGGAAGAGAACCATTTTTAGCCAATGAAATCAAGGGATGTTTTGGTGACAGGGTCAGAGAGCCAGGTTGGGAATTTAGCCAGGACCTCTGAGTAAAGTTTCATTCGAAAGATAGCACCGTGTCCCCATCACTGCGCTGGGATATTGGGGTTTATTTGACCAGAGGGAAGATCGCCCCCTACTGGCCCACCAAGACCACTTTCAGCAGTAACTTAATTTTCTCTGGAGGTATCCCATCTAAGTACGAACCAAGCCCACACCTGCATAGCTTCAGCCTTTTGGCAGGAGCAGAGTACATGGTGGGATGGCTGCTTATCAAGTGTTATTATTGTTTCCGGAAAAGTGCAGATTTTTATGGCGTGCTATGTGTAAAAATGGCTACAATTGCTATACGGTTCACCCAATATGAAAAACCTTAAAAAAGCTGTGCTTTAACCTCACAGTCACTGTTCCATTTCAAATCCAATGTGCTGGAGTACAGAGCCAAAACAACAAAAAAATGTGTCACTGTCCAAACACTTTTGGAGTGCACTGTATCTGTTTGTTTGCGGTTTGGGTGGCGGGGTGCTACGGGGTTGGGGTACTCCGATATTATGAAGTAAGCGAGACCGCCTGTGTTCTGTGGAGCACTGGGAAGGCGCTTTGCCAGCTCTGTTTCAGCCTTTAGGCTCGAGTCGCAGTGTTCTGCAGGGCGGCTGAACACCATGTGCCTCTCTTACTGAAGGCGCTGGGGTAACGGCGCTCGTAACTGAAGAGGGCTGAGGCGACGCTCGGCGCAAGGAGGGTGGAAACCTCTTTTAGGTTCACTCTCTCTCCTCTGGGTTTTTTTTTTGGTGTGTGTTCTTCCTCTTCTCTTTCCTATTCCCCAGTGCTAAATGACTGCTTTGCACACAATGGAACATTTCACATAAATTTTACATGACAGTTTTTTAGTTCATTATGGATCATGAGTTATTAGCTAATTTGCTCCATGAAATTTGCAGTCAGTTTGAGTGAGGTGGTGTGTCAGGAGTGAGCTAAATGCAGTGTGTGTTTGATGGTGCTGAGGAAACCAGAGGGGCGGGCGCTGGATTAACATTCTGGGGGTGGGGGGTGAGAGGGAGGATGTCTTTGTTCTGTTGATCAAGGTTATTTTAGTCGGCTAATTTTTGCTTCCTTTCTCACTGAATTTGAGCATTTTTTTTAATTTATTTTTTTACTATTTGTGATATACAAGACCATTTCATGACAGGGAAGCATTTTAATCTTGCCTAATCTTTCCTGAAAAACACTGACACTGGATGTGTTATGAAAATAAGTTGCCGCCGTCTCTTCCTGTCACCTGTTGTTTCCTGAAGCTCTGTGTGCATCGTCTCCTATGGTTACCCTGTACAGCATCTTTGGGTTTATTAGAAGTGCTTTGGAATCATCATAATAATACTAGTAACAATAGTAATAATAATAATAGCAACATATTTCAATTTTAATTGAAAATATTGATTCTATCCCATTTGTCCAGAATGACCCTCTGCTTTAGGTCTATGCTGGTACTCTGTCTGTCTGTTTGTGTGTGTGTGTGTGTGTGTGTGTGTGTGTGTGTGTGTGTGTGTGTGTGTGTGCGTGTGCGTGGAGTTTAAGGCGGCACTGTAGACCTGCTTTGACAGGGCCACTGGTTTATTTACAGTTGGCCAGGGCGAAAGCTTTTGTCAGCCTTTGAGCTGAATTGGGGGGGACAAAACGCAGCTCCCGGCACCTGCCTTTCATTTCAAACACTGACCTGTAAAGGCCCCCCCTTCCAACCGCAACCTTCCTTACACCTTCCTTACACCTTCCTTACACCTTCCTTACACCTTCCCAGCACTCCTTGCGCCCCCAACGAGGCCTTGCGAGACGAGGACTTCTGGATATTGGGCCGGCGGGCCGAGAAAACACGTTTGTCAGCTATTTCTTTTATTAGGTGTCTTTGCTGTTCATACCGTTGCAACAAGAAGGCACAGATTTTCAGCACTGACTCACTTATATAAGGCAATAAAACACACTAATGGCGCCGTCCGCATTTGCTAGCTGTGCGAATGCTCGCCGCACCGATGCTGATGAATCTGTCTTTGCGTCCTCTCTCCCGGACGTTTTGGCAGCCAGACATCCTTCACCCTCGGTGGAGTCCCGCAGGGGTGAAGTTCTCTTCCGCTTTCCAGCGCCGAACCCCGCGTGACGTGTCTCCTGTGGACGTGCAGCGGTGCATCTGACTGATTGAGAGAGGTGCTGAGTATCTGACTGTGTGAGAGAGGTGCTGCGTATCTGTCTCTGTGTGAGAGAGGTGCTGCGTATCTGACTGTGTGAGAGAGGTGCTGCGTATCTGTCTCTGTGTGAGAGAGGTGCTGCGTATCTGACTGTGTGAGAGAGGTGCTGTGTATCTGTCTCTGTGTGAGAGAGGTGCTGCGTATCTGACTGTGTGAGAGAGGTGCTGCGTATCTGACTGTCTGAGAGAGGTGCTGCGTATCTGTCTCTGTGTGAGAGAGGTGCTGCGTATCTGACTGTGAGAGAGGTGCTGTGTATCTGACTGTGTGAGAGAGGTGCTGTGTATCTGTCTGTGTGAGAGAGGTGCTGTGTATCTGACTCTGTGTGAGAGAGGTGCTGTGTATCTGTCTGTGTGAGAGAGGTGCTGTGTATCTGACTCTGTGTGAGAGAGGTGCTGTGTATCTGTCTCTGTGTGAGAGAGGTGCTGAGTATCTGTCTCTGTGTGAGAGAGGTGCTGCGTATCTGACTGTGTGAGAGAGGTGCTGCGTATCTGACTGTGTGAGAGAGGTGCTGCGTATCTGTCTCTGTGTGAGAGAGGTGCTGAGTATCTGTCTCTGTGTGAGAGAGGTGCTGCGTATCTGACTGTGTGAGAGAGGTGCTGCGTATCTGACTGTGTGAGAGAGGTGCTGAGTATCTGTCTCTGTGTGAGAGAGGTGCTGCGTATCTGACTGTGTGAGAGAGGTGCTGAGTATCTGACTGTGTGAGAGAGGTGCTGCGTATCTGACTGTGTGAGAGAGGTGCTGTGTATCTGTCTCTGTGTGAGAGAGGTGCTGAGTATCTGACTGTGTGAGAGAGGTGCTGCGTATCTGACTGTGTGAGAGAGGTGCTGTGTATCTGTCTCTGTGTGAGAGAGGTGCTGAGTATCTGACTGTGTGAGAGAGGTGCTGTGTATCTGTCTCTGTGTGAGAGAGGTGCTGCGTATCTGACTGTGTGAGAGAGGTGCTGTGTATCTGTCTCTGTGTGAGAGAGGTGCTGCGTATCTGACTGTGTGAGAGAGGTGCTGTGTATCTGTCTCTGTGTGAGAGAGGTGCTGCGTATCTGACTGTGTGAGAGAGGTGCTGTGTATCTGTCTTTGTGTGAGAGAGGTGCTGCGTATCTGACTGTGTGAGAGAGGTGCTGCGTATCTGTCTCTGTGTGAGAGAGGTGCTGCGTATCTGTCTCTGTGTGAGAGAGGTGCTGCGTATCTGACTGTGTGAGAGAGGTGCTGCGTATCTGACTGTGTGAGAGAGGTGCTGTGTATCTGACTCTGTGTGAGAGAGGTGCTGTGTATCTGTCTCTGTGTGAGAGAGGTGCTGAGTATCTGTCTCTGTGTGAGAGAGGTGCTGCGTATCTGACTGTGTGAGAGAGGTGCTGCGTATCTGACTGTGTGAGAGAGGTGCTGCGTATCTGTCTCTGTGTGAGAGAGGTGCTGAGTATCTGTCTCTGTGTGAGAGAGGTGCTGCGTATCTGACTGTGTGAGAGAGGTGCTGCGTATCTGACTGTGTGAGAGAGGTGCTGAGTATCTGTCTCTGTGTGAGAGAGGTGCTGCGTATCTGACTGTGTGAGAGAGGTGCTGAGTATCTGACTGTGTGAGAGAGGTGCTGCGTATCTGACTGTGTGAGAGAGGTGCTGTGTATCTGTCTCTGTGTGAGAGAGGTGCTGAGTATCTGACTGTGTGAGAGAGGTGCTGCGTATCTGACTGTGTGAGAGAGGTGCTGTGTATCTGTCTCTGTGTGAGAGAGGTGCTGAGTATCTGACTGTGTGAGAGAGGTGCTGTGTATCTGTCTCTGTGTGAGAGAGGTGCTGCGTATCTGACTGTGTGAGAGAGGTGCTGTGTATCTGTCTTTGTGTGAGAGAGGTGCTGCGTATCTGACTGTGTGAGAGAGGTGCTGCGTATCTGACTGTGTGAGAGAGGTGCTGCGTATCTGTCTTTGTGTGAGAGAGGTGCTGCATATCTGACTGTGTGAGAGAGGTGCTGCGTATCTGACTGTGTGAGAGAGGTGCTGTGTATCTGTCTCTGTGTGAGAGAGGTGCTGCGTATCTGTCTCTGTGTGAGAGAGGTGCTGCGTATCTGACTGTGTGAGAGAGGTGCTGCGTATCTGACTGTGTGAGAGAGGTGCTGTGTATCTGTCTCTGTGTGAGAGAGGTGCTGAGTATCTGACTGTGTGAGAGGTGCTGCGTATCTGACTGTGTGAGAGAGGTGCTGTGTATCTGACTGTGTGAGAGAGGTGCTGCGTATCTGACTCTGTGTGAGAGAGGTGCTGCGTATCTGACTGAGTGAGAGAGGTGCTGCGTATCTGTCTCTGTGTGAGAGAGGTGCTGCGTATCTGACTGTGTGAGAGAGGTGCTGCGTATCTGACTGTGAGAGAGGTGCTGTGTATCTGACTGTGAGAGAGGTGCTGTGTATCTGTCTCTATGTGAGAGAGGTGCTGCGTATCTGTCTCTGTGTGAGAGAGGTGCTGCGTATCTGACTCTGTGTGAGAGAGGTGCTGCGTATCTGTCTCTGTGTGAGAGAGGTGCTGCGTATCTGTCTCTGTGTGAGAGAGGTGCTGCGTATCTGACTCTGTGTGAGAGAGGTGCTGCGTATCTGACTCTGTGTGAGAGAGGTGCTGCGTATCTGTCTGTGTGAGAGAGGTGCTGTGTATCTGACTGTGAGAGAGAGGTGCTGCGTATCTGTCTCTGTGTGAGAGAGGTGCTGCGTATCTGTCTCTGTGTGAGAGAGGTGCTGCGTATCTGACTCTGTGTAAGAGAGGTGCTGCGTATCTGACTGTGTGTGAGAGAGGTGCTGCGTATCTGTCTGTGTGAGAGAGGTGCTGTGTATCTGACTGTGAGAGAGAGGTGCTGCGTATCTGTCTCTGTGTGAGAGAGGTGCTGCGTATCTGTCTCTGTGTGAGAGAGGTGCTGCGTATCTGTCTCTGTGTGAGAGAGGTGCTGCGTATCTGACTCTGTGTAAGAGAGGTGCTGCGTATCTGACTGTGTGAGAGAGATGCTGTGTATCTGTCTGTGTGAGAGAGGTGCTGCGTATCTGACTCTGTGTAAGAGAGGTGCTGCGTATCTGACTGTGTGAGAGAGATGCTGTGTATCTGTCTCTGTGTGAGAGAGGTGCTGCGTATCTGACTCTGTGTGAGAGAGGTGCTGTGTATCTGACTGTGTGAGAGAGGTGCTGCGTATCTGTCTCTGTGTGAGAGAGGTGCTGCGTATCTGACTCTGTGTGAGAGAGGTGCTGTGTATCTGACTGTGTGAGAGAGGTGCTGCGTATCTGACTGTGTGAGAGAGGTGCTGCGTATCTGACTGTGTGAGAGAGGTGCTGTGTATCTGACTGTGAGAGAGAGGTGCTGCCTATCTCGCTGTGTGAGAGAGGTGCTGTGTATCTGACTGTGAGAGAGGTGCTGTGTATCTGTCTCTGTGTGAGAGAGGTGCTGCGTATCTGACTCTGTGTGAGAGAGGTGCTGCGTATCTGACTCTGTGTGAGAGAGGTGCTGCGTATCTCGCTGTGTGAGAGAGGTGCTGTGTATCTGACTGTGAGAGAGAGGTGCTGCCTATCTCGCTGTGTGAGAGAGGTGCTGTGTATCTGACTGTGAGAGAGGTGCTGTGTATCTGTCTCTGTGTGAGAGAGGTGCTGCGTATCTGACTCTGTGTGAGAGAGGTGCTGCGTATCTGACTCTGTGTGAGAGAGGTGCTGCGTATCTGTCTTTGTGTGAGAGAGGTGCTGTGTATCTGACTCTGTGTGAGAGAGGCGCTGTGTATCTGACTCTGTGTGAGAGAGGTGCTGCGTATCTGTCTCTGTGTGAGAGAGGTGCTGCGTATCTGACTCTGTGTGAGAGAGGTGCTGCGTATCTGACTGTGTGAGAGGTGCTGCGTATCTGTCTCTGTGTGAGAGAGGTGCTGCGTATCTGACTGTGAGAGAGGTGCTGCGTATCTGACTCTGTGTGAGAGAGGTGCTGCATATCTGACTCTGTGTGAGAGAGGCGCTGTGTATCTGACTCTGTGTGAGAGAGGCGCTGTGTATCTGACTTTGTGTGAGAGAGGTGCTGTGTATCTGACTCTGTGTGAGAGAGGCGCTGTGTATCTGACTCTGTGTGAGAGAGGTGCTGCGTATCTGTCTTTGTGTGAGAGAGGTGCTGTGTATCTGACTCTGTGTGAGAGAGGCGCTGTGTATCTGACTCTGTGTGAGAGAGGCGCTGTGTATCTGTCTCTGTGTGAGAGAGGTGCTGCATATCTGACTCTGTGTGAGAGAGGCGCTGTGTATCTGACTCTGTGTGAGAGAGGCGCTGTGTATCTGACTTTGTGTGAGAGAGGTGCTGTGTATCTGACTCTGTGTGAGAGAGGCGCTGTGTATCTGACTCTGTGTGAGAGAGGCGCTGTGTATCTGACTCTGTGTGAGAGAGGTGCTGCGTATCTGTCTTTGTGTGAGAGAGGTGCTGTGTATCTGACTCTGTGTGAGAGAGGCGCTGTGTATCTGACTCTGTGTGAGAGAGGCGCTGTGTATCTGACTCTGTGTGAGAGAGGTGCTGCGTATCTGTCTCTGTGTGAGAGAGGTGCTGCGTATCTGACTCTGTGTGAGAGAGGTGCTGCGTATCTGACTCTGTGTGAGAGAGGTGCTGCGTATCTGACTCTGTGTGAGAGAGGTGCTGCGTATCTGACTCTGTGTGAGAGAGGAGCTGCGTATCTGTCTCTTGAGTGAGAGAGGTGCTGCTTCTGAGGATGGAGCAGGATGGAGTTGGGTGGTGTGATGTGTAGATTTATTTCAAATTGCGCTTATTTAAGATATTCCCATCTCGGTTCGTACAGATCTTTGAAAGTCTTGAAAATGCTTAATTCTGAAAGCTCAGTTTATAAGGTTAGAAATATGCTTGCATTTTGAATAAACTACTTGAAAATGCTTAAGTTTTCCGTAACTCGTAGTCAAAGTAATTGTTGGGAGGAAACAAAAAATAGTTTTATTTGTTAATTAAAACAGAAGTAGTTTTCCTTGTCATGAGTGATGTTATCTGTGACGTCTTCTCTTCGATTGCATGCACTACAGTTGAAGGGGCTACAGTGTCCACGACACGCTCCTGCAATCATGCCCGGCTGCCCTGTTTATGTTTATACTGTATGTTTGACATTGATATAGTTTGGTTATTTCAGTTTTGTTTGAAGAGAGAGAGCTAGCCAGCTAATAAAATGCATTTATGTGTGGCATACAACTGCATAACTCGATCTAGCTCAGGGATCTGTAAGAAAAATAGCAGAAATGTTTGCGAAAATATTATTTCAATGTGGCAACTGATACAGTATCTTACCTCGCTGTTGTTTTAAATAATAGACATGCAGGTAACATAGTTAACTTGCAGACAACTATGTATAAAGCTAGGCTGAAATTATGGAGCTACTATTGTTAATTATATTGCTAACTAAGTAGCAAAGTTAAATGTTTTTGATTCCACATTTGTATGCCTCGAGTTGGGCAACGTTAGCTAACAATTTGCTTTAAAATTTTTGCTTAGGGATAGAACACCTGCTATTCCACAGGTAAGGTCTGTAAGAATAATAATAGAAAATGTTGATCATATTATTTCAAAGTGATAGTGGACAGGCCAGCTTGGATTGCTGCGGTTTAGCTGGCAAGCTGAAGTAATATGCTGCAGTTAATATAGTTTGCTAGCTAAAAGACTTAACTACAGTTGTATACTTGTATAATAGCTTTATACTATTTTTTAATTCTATAGCTAGTTAGTAAGCAGAATTCAACATGGTTTGAACAAGAAATGTTGGCAGATACTGATTACAAACTTTTAATTCCAAATTTTAATCGTGTCCTCAAGTTGAGGTTGATTAATAGTTTACCCATCATACACAACACAGAGAGACAGGCTGCTGTCAGCGCAGCTCCAGAAACACACACACAAAGCATTTTTCAAGGAAAATTATTTCAAGCAGGACTATTGTGACAGTCGAGTTTACTTCATTAGAATAATTTTTGATTTGATTGATTTTTCTCTCCCGCACGCTCTCTCTGTCTGTCTCTCTTTCTCTCTCTCTCTCACTCTCTCACACATGCACACACACAAAAAAACATACATTCACATGCGCACATGCACACAAACACATGTGCGTGCAAACACGCGCACACACACATTATGATACAGATGCAAGTGGAATCAAAGTTGTTGTTTTTTGGTATTGAATTCATATTCACTAAGGCCAAGTGACCGGCATTGCCAAGTCAACATGAAATATAAAAAAATATATAATAAATAAATACTGTAGCACATTGATGTCAATGTTTACATTTTGTATTCCAAAAGCACTGTTCTTCTTTTGCATGAATGCGCGTACATGATCACAGGTGCAAAATATAGATTTAAACAGTTTTGGGTAGCCCATTCTCAATCAACTTCAATTAGTCTTAGTTTCAACAACCGTTAGTTTTGAACACGCCTGGCTAGTCGAACAATAAAATGTTCCTGACTCAAAAATAACTTTTATGTGGGTGTATTCTCACAACCATACAAAGTTGAAAATATTTGAATGAGTTTGAGCGTGGGAAATATCTCTGAACTTATTGTGTTTGCATGTGTATGCTCGCCTGGCTGGGACTGAATTAGCTGATCAGTGTTCGCACTAGCCAGGAGAGTCTTGGGCCTGGTAGTGTGTGTCAAACATTCTTGAAGACTGTAGTTTCAGAACGTCTGTAACCCCATCCTTTCTCTGGGTAAGGAAGCAGCTTAGTGCCACAGAGAGTCAGTGAGGTAAGTTGAGGTGGGGTAAGGTAAGGGGAGGGGGAGGTGAGGTAAGTTGAGGTGGGGTAAGGTAAGGGGAGGGGGAGGTGAGGTAAGTTGAGGGAAGGGGGAGGTGAGGTAAGTTGAGGGAAGGGGGAGGTGAGGTAAGTTGAGGGAAGGGGGAGGTGAGGTAAGTTGAGGGAAGGGGGAGGTGAGGTAAGTTGAGGTGAGGTAAGTTAAGGGGAGGTGAGGTAAGTTAAGGGGAGGTGAGGTAAGTTAAGGGGAGGTGAGGTAAGTTAAGGGGAGGTGAGGTAAGTTGAGGTGAGGTAAGGGGGTGTCAGGTAAAGGAAGGGGTGCAGCCCCTGATTTGACGTGCTCCCTGCATCCAGTCGCTGTCCCCCCAGGCAGGCAACCAGCTCTGGAAATTACAGCAGGGAGCAGGGTCAGCCAGGGCCTCCCCACGGCCCCAAAGCTATGGAGCTCGGCAAGACAGCCATGCACGCCAGCCAGAGAGAGGACACTATCTCTCGCATGCACGCACGCAGAAGGCATTCTTGCCCCATAATGAAGTAAAAACTTACTTCAGAAATAAATGTGCTGTCCGTATGTGTGTAATCGGAATCCTTTTGAACAATGCCCCCAAAGTGTGGCCTAACCGACTGTGACTCCCCTTATCCTTCAGGTGGTCAACAACTGGAGCTGATCTTCTCTAAGTAGTACAGTGGAATGTGATTAGTGAAAAACATAACTGAAAAGGAATAATTAACAAACATGTTACGTGTTGGATTCTAGACCAGTTTCAATGATCTATTTTATTCAGCTGTTCACTCCACTTTGAGCAGAGGTGTTCACTCCCCACAGCTGTGCAGAGGTGCACATCTCCGGTTGTCATGGACCAAAATGCTTTCACCTTTTGTCCTACATTAGCTCTAAAGTGTTCTCATGTATTACTGACACAAAAGCAGCATTTATTTGACAAATTAGTATTATTTGATATTAATATTATTAATGGCTAATTATGATTTATTATCAAGCTAATATAAAAATAAAAACAAGACCGAAACTAAAATATATACATGGCATGCCAGTCATAAAAAAGTGTAGAAAATATAGATAAGAGAAATGGGAGCAAACATATAGCAGCTGTTTTATGTTTTATGAAAAACAGTTTTTTCTGTTTCTGGCGTTTCCGATATTTTGCCCACCCCCTGTATATAAACAGACACACACATATACTTATGTATACACAAGAACGCACACACACCCTGTGCAGCTGGTCTTGTCAGACATAGCTTCCTCCCCCCTGCCAGGGGACGTTAATCCTCTGATCTGCATACGCGGGCGGGGCCTGCCTCGGGAGGGGGAGTGTTGAGACATGCAGCCGTGTGATTTCACATTGTTTTGCGAAAATTGCAGCGTCTGATGATGGGGAATCTATTTCGCACGGAGCGGGAGGGGAACGGCGACCGCGACGCAGCCCACACGTCGCCTCTCCCTCCAACCTGCAGGGGGCATGCATCCCAATACACGCATGAGCGATATCCTCTCAAATTACACCCCCACCCTCCTCCTCCCCATCCTCACATAGTCAGCCAACAATGCTGCTTATTTAACATGCGAAATAAGATGAGTTTTTATCTGCGTGGCATGCTGAAATGCCCCTTTATTGCTTTTCTTATTTTTCAGTTTGATTTGTGTGTGTGTGTGTGTGTGTGTGTGTGTGTGTGTGTGTGAGATTTATGGTGTTGTAAGTAATATTTATTAAGAAGCAGTTTCAGATTAATTGGGAAAAACATGATAGTACTCACCTATTCTCCAGGTCAGAGGTGCTAGTGGGTATTTTCCGAAATTTTTTTGCGAGCAAAATTGTGATAAAGCGACCAAAGGTAGCTATCCTTAATTTTACATGTTTTTTACATTTCATGGATTACATGGATTCAAATAAAGTATTCAGACGCACACATTAGTAAAGTAGCGTTTTCGCATGAGAAATCCACTGTTTATTATTATTCAGAATTGCATGTTTAAATTCCTTGCGCTGCATACAATCTTTGTTCCTGTCCAGGTTCTGTTCTTTCCTTAGACGTTTGTTATCAAGTCACACACTTAATAAGGAAATGTATCGTATACCGTTCAATCGGTTGAAGAAAGGATGGAAAAGGAACAGAAAGTGCAGAAAGAGCAGGAGAGATAGAGGAAGGGAGAAAGAGAAAGGGAGAGAGAGAGAGAGAGCTGTGAGACGGTGTACAGCATGCTGGAGAGTCTTTTTTTCTTTTTTCTTCTTTCGCAAGGGGCTGGGGGGGGGGGGCTGGGGGGGGGGCGAGTTGTCAGGCGGAGTGTGTGAGCTGGCGAGATGATAATGTGGCATGACACCTCTGAAATGAGGCACTGGTTGCCATGGCAAAGAAGCAGGAGGGACAGACTCTCGAGAGGCTCAAATAAAACAAGCTGTAAATGATGTTTGATTAGAATTTAGATCATGTAACTGTTTGGGACAGGCCTTTTTTCGCTGCTCGCGAGCCCGGGCTTCTACGATTCTTCACAGTGCTGCCTGTGCAAAAGCCTATTCCTGCCTCTCCTCTCCTCTCCCCGTCTCCCTCCCCTCTCTTTCTCTCTCACTCTTTCTTTCACTCTGTTCCCTTTCCCTTTTTTCTGCGTCTTTCTCCACCTCATTCTCTCTCTGTCTCTTTGTCTGTTCTTGTCTATTCCATCCCCTCTGTCCCTCTCTCTTCTCTCCCTCCATCTCTCCCTCCATCTCTCCAAGCCTCATTTCCTTTTTTTTATTTATATATTATTTTGCATCTCAGTCGCACATTTTCAAAACTCTTTCTTTTCCATGCCTCTGCCAGGGTGAATAGGGGCTCTTTGTGGTCCTGTGTTTTGGGCAGAGTGGTTGTTCTCTCAGATAAGTGCCCCACCCCTTACGCACAAGTGATAAACAACCGTAAAATTATTTTAAGATACATTTTCAAAAAAGCACAACGTAAAGGCTAAATGAACATTGCCACGATAATAAAAGGCGAGTTACAGGCTCCCAGAGCCTTTACAGATTAGAATACATGTATAAATGGCTCAATAACATGAAATCTTTTCCTGATTTCTTGGTTTGAAGCAACGGTCCCGTACTGTTTACCAAAGCTCTTTAAACACTATTTGAAGTGCCTCAGAGAAAGATGATGCTGAACACTGCTCCCTTTGATTCTGTGCTTTCCATTCTAGCAGTTTGATTTATAAGAATCACACACACTCAGCTGCCCTCTATTGAACAACACTATGTGATGTTTTCCACTAAGTCCTAGTAACTCTATGGACCGTAATAATGTGCGTTTAAAGTAGCCCTGGACGCAAGGCCACCAGGACATGGGAAATGGAAATGAGCAAGCATCAAGTTTTATATGAAGACAAAGGCTGCGTTTAACTCTGTCAGTCTCAGTTCTCTCATTCAAGATACTTTATTGACATGAAATATATTCTTTATTTATTCAATATATTTCCAGTATACAGTACAGGGTGTGGCAGTACTTACTTTAGTTCCAATACAAATAGTTGTTTCTTAGGTTAATATTGTGTTTACTGATTATGAATGATTATGAATGTGCTTTCTTGATGATGTCGCATTTTGGTATTCCCGATAATCCTGGTGTACGTCACGCTGGATAAGAGCGCCTGCTAAGTGACTACGATGTAGCATGTAACGTAACGATCAGAACATCTTTGTTTACCGATACGACCATTCTCTCCGTGTTTTGTTTCTGGACATGGGCCGGCACTGCTCAGTGTAGCGCGCGTCTGCAGTCAGACAGAGCGGCACTCTGGTTCTCTTCCCCCTGTCCGCAGCAGAGCTCCATGAGCGGGTCCGCTGCCCCTGCCCTGCCTCCAGCGCCGCGCCACCCCTTGCCGCCCGCAGTGCCAACGCGCTGGCATGCTGGTGCGCGCTATCCGGCGGCGCGCTGCTCCGTGTTTTGCTAAGAGCTTAACAGCGGGGTGGAATCTGTGCAGCGGATTGTAAATGGTGCATTAGCGCACGAGTCGCTGCCGCGGCCGTATTTGCCCACATTTTTTAATTTAAAACTTCGGCGCATTATTTGTAGAGCAGCTGGTGTGACTGCCACCTCTTCACCCCCTCCCAACCAGGACCCCCCCCCCCCGAAATATCCCATCACAGCCGGGGAGAGAGGGCGGTCCCAGCGGGCGGCTGTGTACACAGCCTCACAGAGCAAACAGACGATGCTGCGCCAGCACGCCGCTCTTAACCTCCCCAGAGCAGCCACCTTCAGACTGGCTTACCGCAGGTTTCAGGCTGGCCTTACGCCACGTTCGGCTCTGCCACACTGGTGCTGCTGCCCCCACCGCTGCGGGCCGCTCCAGGCACCCCACCCCATCTCAAATGTGCACCAAAGAACAACAAGGGGAACAGCATTGAATCAACAAAGCCAAAGGACATCTCCACCGTGTCCTCTGGCGGAGTGTAGAACCAGCTCAGTGTTTGTTGCTTAATTGTAGTGCTGCTGTAAGCGCTCTGACCCTCTCAAAGCGCTCTCTCTTTCCCATGCAATGCTCTCCCTTCCGTCAACTTCACAAGTAATGAACTGCTTACCAAACCTTAACTAATCAGGTCTGACCGCTCTCTGTCATTGTCAATTATACAGAAGCCCCGCCCCCCCCCCCCCACCCCCACTCCCCCGCCTCCCTCTCCCTCTCCCCCTCTCCCCAACCCCAAAGGGTCAATGGATGCTGTCCCGCCTCTGCAAATCTAAAAGTAATATGTGGAAGAGTTGGAATGTTACCTCCCCATTCCCCAGCTCTCTAACGCCCCTGCTGTTTTAAAGCCTGCACGCTTAAGACAGACGGAATAAGGACCCGCAGAAATACAGGCTGAATCCGTGTTAGCTTATTACGGTTTACCTAAACCGTAAGAGTAGTGCGACAGGGAGGCTGACGTTATTTATTTGTTTTGCGGATATCGTTGGGGGGGGGGGGGTTAGGGCGCCCGTGCGCCTGAATCAAGGCTCCATGTGCGTCTATGAGACTGCTCTGCGTCTGTCTCTCCCCCTCTGTTTGACAAATCAATGACAGACATCATCAGTAACCACAACAGTGTGACCCAGTGTCCATGGAGAACATCGAATAGCCCCTGTGTTCTGCCTTACAGTGTGTGGACACAGTAGATACACGCAGTTCCTAAAATTACCACCAACATCTTTATCGTCATCACCATCACACTCAACACCACCGGGAACGTCACCATTATAAGCAAAACCACTATCATGAACACTGTTATTACCACGTCATCATTAACAACACCGCCATTATTACCATTACCACCACTATCACAATCAGCACTAACACTGTTATTACCACCATCATTAACACCACTCCATTATTACCATTACCGCCACTATCACAATCAGCACTAACACTGTTATTACCACCGCCATCATTAACACCACCTCCATTGTTACCATTACCCACTATCACCGCCACATTACCATTACCATTACCACCACTATCCACCGTCATCATTAACACCACCGCCATTATTACCATTACCACCACTATCACAATCAGCACTAACACTGTTATTACCACCGCCATCATGAACACCACCGCCATCATTAACACCATTACCGCCACTATCACAATCAGCACTAACACTGTTATTACCACCACCATCATTAACACCACCGCCATCATTACCATTACCACCACTATCACAATCAGCACTAACACTGTTATTACCACCGTCATCATTAACCACCGCCATTATTACCATTACCACTATCACAATCAGCACTAACACTGTTATTACCACCGTCATCATTAACACCACCGCCATTATTACCATTACCACCACTATCACAATCAGCACTAACACTGTTATTACCACCGCCATCATTAACACCACCGCCATTATTACCATTACCGCCACTATCACAATCAGCACTAACACTGTTATTACCACCGCCATCATTAACAACACCGCCATTATTACCATTACCGCCACTATCACAATCAGCACTAACACTGTTATTACCACCGCCATCATTAACACCACCGCCATTATTACCATTACCGCCACTATCACAAACCGCACTAACACTGTTATTACCACCGCCATCATTAACAACACCGCCATTATTACCATTACCACCACTATCACAATCAGCACTAACACTGTTATTACCACCGCCATCATTAACACCACCGCCTTTATTACCATTACCGCCACTATCACTATCAGCACTAACACTGTTATTACCACCGCCATCATTAACACCACCGCCATTATTATCATTACCGCCACTATCATAATCAGCACTAACACTGTTATTACCACCGCCATCATTAACACCACCGCCATTATTACCATTACCATTACCACCAATATCACAATCAGGACTAACATTGTTATTACCACCGCCATCATTAATACCACCGCCATTATTATCATTACCGCCACTATCACAATCAGCACTAACACTGTTATTACCACCGCCATCATTAACACCACCGCCATTATTACCATTACCGCCACTATCACAATCAGCACTAACACTGTTATTACCACCGCCATCATTAACACCACCTTCATTATTACCATTAACGCCACTATCACAATCAGCACTAACACTGTTATTACCACCGCCATCATGAACACCACCGTCATTATTACCATTAACGCCACTATCACTATCAGCACTAACACTGTTATTACCACCGCCATCATTAACACCACCGCCATTATTACCATTACCACCACTATCACAATCAGCACTAACACTGTTATTACCACCGCCATCATTAACACCACCGCCATTATTACCATTACCGCCACTATCACAATCAGCACTAACACTGTTATTACCACCGCCATCATTAACACCACCGCCATTATTACCATTACCACCACTATCACAATCAGCACTAACACTGTTATTACCACCGTCATCATTAATACCACCGCCATTATTACCATTACCACCACTATCACAATCAGCACTAACACTGTTATTACCACCACCATCATTAACACCACCGCCATCATTAACACCACGGCCACTATCACAATCAGCACTAACACTGTTATTACCACCGCCATCATTAACACCACCACCATTATTACCATTACCACCACTATCACAATCAGCACTAACACTGTTATTACCACCGCCATCATTAACACCACCGCCATCATTAACAACACCGCCACTATCACTATCAGCACTAACACTGTTATTACCACCGCCATTATTACCATTACCACCACTATCACAATCAGCACTAACACTGTTATTACCACCACCATCATTAACACCACCGCCATCATTACCATTACCACCACTATCACAATCAGCACTAACACTGTTATGACCACCGCCATCATTAACCCCACCGCCATCGTTAACAACACCGCCACTATCACTATCAGCACTAACACTGTTATTACCACCGTCATCATTAACACCACCGCCATTATTACCATTACCACCACTATCACAATCAGCACTAACACTGTTATGACCACCGCCATCATTAACCCCACCGCCATCATTAACAACACCGCCACTATCACTATCAGCACTAACACTGTTATTACCACCGCCATCATGAACACCACCGTCATTATTACCATTACCACCACTATCACTATCAGCACTAACACTGTTATTACCACCATCATCATTAACACCACCGCCATTATTACCATTACCACCACTATCACAATCAGCACTAACACTGTTATTACCACCGTCATCATTAACACCACCGCCATTATTACCATTACCACCACTATCACTATCAGCACTAACACTGTTATTACCACCGTCATCATTAACACCACCGCCATTATTACCATTACCACCACTATCACTATCAGCACTAACACTGTTATTACCACCGTCATCATTAACCCCACCGTCATCATTAACAACACCGCCATTATTACCATTACCACCACTATCACAATCAGCACTAACACTGTTATTACCACCGCCATCATTAACACCACCGCCATTATTACCATTACCGCCACTATCACTATCAGCACTAACACTGTTATTACCACCACCATCATTAACACCACCGTCATTATTACCATTACCACCACTATCACTATCAGCACTAACACTGTTATTACCACCGTCATCATTAACACCACCGCCATTATTACCATTACCGCCACTATCACTATCAGCACTAACACTGTTATTACCACCGCCATCATTAACAACACCGCCATTATTACCATTACCGGCACCATCACAATCAGCACTAACACTGTTATTACCACCGCCATCATTAACACCACCGCCATTATTACCATTACCGCCACTATCACAATCAGCACTAACACTGTTATTACCACCGTCATCATTAACACCACCGCCATTATTACCATTACCGCCACTATCACAATCAGCACTAACACTGTTATTACCACCGTCATCATTAACACCACCGCCATTATTACCATTACCGCCACTATCACTATCAGCACTAACACTGTTATTACCACCGCCATCATTAACCCCACCGCCATCATTAACAACACCGCCACTATCACTATCAGCACTAACACTGTTATTACCACCGCCATCATTAACCCCACCGCCATCATTAACAACACCGCCACTATCACTATCAGCACTAACACTGTTATTACCACCGTCATCATTAACACCACCGCCATTATTACCATTACCGCCACTATCACAATCAGCACTAACACTGTTATTACCACCGCCATCATTAACACCACCGCCATCATTAACAACACCGCCACTATCACTATCAGCACTAACACTGTTATTACCACCGCCATCATTAACACCACCGCCATCATTAACACCACGGCCACTATCACAGTCAGCACGAACACTGTTATTACCACCGTCATCATTAACACCACCGCCATTATTACCATTACCGCCACTATCACTATCAGCACTAACACTGTTATTACCACCGCCATCATTAACCCCACCGCCATCATTAACAACACCGCCACTATCACTATCAGCACTAACACTGTTATTACCACCGTCATCATTAACACCACCGCCATTATTACCATTACCGCCACTATCACAATCAGCACTAACACTGTTATTACCACCGCCATCATTAACACCACCGCCATTATTACCATTACCGCCACTATCACTATCAGTACTAACACTGTTATTACCACCGCCATCATTAACACCACCGCCATTATTACCATTACCGCCACTATCACAATCAGCACTAACACTGTTATTACCACCGCCATCATTAACACCACCGCCATTATTACCATTACCGCCACTATCACAATCAGCACTAACACTGTTATTACCACCGCCATCATTAACACCACCGCCATTATTACCATTACCGCCACTATCACAATCAGCACTAACACTGTTATTACCACCGTCATCATTAACACCACCGCCATTATTACCATTACCACCACTATCAAAATCAGCACTAACACTGTTATTACCACCGCCATCATTAACACCACCGCCATCATTAACAACACCGCCACTATCACTATCAGCACTAACACTGTTATTACCACCGTCATCATTAACCCCACCGCCATCATTAACAACACCGCCACTATCACTATCAGCACTAACACTGTTATTACCACCGCCATCATGAACACCACCGCCATCATTAACACCACCGCCATTATTACCATTACCGCCACTATCACAATCCGCACTAACACTGTTATTACCACCGCCATCATTAACACCACCGCCATTATTACCATTAACGCCACTATCACAATCAGCATTAACA
Organism: Ilyophis sp. 1 JC-2022; assembly: GCA_022702515.1. Classification (NCBI taxonomy): domain Eukaryota; kingdom Metazoa; phylum Chordata; class Actinopteri; order Anguilliformes; family Synaphobranchidae; genus Ilyophis; species Ilyophis sp. 1 JC-2022. Next base: position 18,444,422 of record CM040401.1, on the reverse strand, counting down.
CTGTTATTACCACCGTCATCATTAACACCACCGCCATTATTACCATTACCGCCACTATCACAATCAGCACTAACACTGTTATTACCACCGGCATCATTAACCCCACCGCCATCATTAACAACACCGCCACTATCACAATCAGCATTAACACTGTTATTACCACCGCCATCATTAACAACACCGCCATTATTACCATTAACGCCACTATCACAATCAGGACTAACACTGTTATTACCACCGCCATCATTAACACCACCGCCATTATTACCATTTCCGCCACTATCACAATCCGCACTAACACTGTTATTACCACCGCCATCATTAACACCACCGCCATTATTACCGCCATTAGATGTCTGGTGTCACTGCAGCCGGGTTTGGCTGTGAACGAGAATAGATTAAAAAAAATAAAAATGGAAGGAATAAGAGACGTTAAAAATCACACTGACTGGTACAGTCAAACAACCGACGTATTAAATGGGAAAATAAAGCACGACTGAATTATGATAGATGTAGCAGATGTGTAAGGTGCAGTGTATTATTTTAGTGTGCCATGGCGCTATGTCATTTCTACAGCAGTGGGTTGTGTTTTTGTATTTTCTAAGCAGGTCTCTCGTTGGCAGTGATCTATGACCCTGTGCTTCTCGTTCACTGACACATCCAAACACACGGGTCGCTGAGTTCATATTTTTCTCCCCTACACTGTGTGCATTATATATCTTATATGTTTATTCATTTATTTTGGGGAAGCATATGGAAGATACAGGGATTTGAAAAGATTAGCAAACAAGAGTTTGCACAAATCTGTTGTTTCAGTCACTATGCTATATTATACGTTTCTTTTGCAGGCACGTTTATCCAGGGTGACTTACACAGCTAACATATTTTTACGGCTGCCTTTTACTATTTACTAACACAGTTCAGATGCTTTAATAGTCTGGCTTGAGGGTAGCACAGCAATGCCTTACCTGGGATTTGCAGCTGCAAACTTGACAGGGCCAGTTCTTTATTGTCAGCAGCACACTTCTACCCAGCCGCCATTTCATTAGCCACTGGTCCCAGGTCAGTGGAAGGGGGCCCAACCTACACAAAAATGTTACTTTTTGTGCGCCTTTAACGGTTCAGGTGCAGTGCACCTTCCCGTTGGAAAGGATCGAACAACTATTCATTCAAATACTCATTTGCGTGAATCAAGCAAATTTTTTTTTGCTTCCACCTTGCTACTTTGTTTAAAGTAATTAACCTTAATTTTAACACGCGCGCACACGCAGACAGACACACAAAAGACTAGAGAGAGGAAAATCTTTATTAGACCACTGCGTCTTAACTGGAGCCGTGGACGTCTGAGGTCCATCTCCCCCGCGCGGGCTCCTAATGGGGTCTCCATTTAATCAAAATTCATCCATCACATTTCAATGTTAAATCATCTTTTAATTGGGAGTTACACTCTGGTTAATAGTTTTGTAATTCGCAGGCTCTAATAGTTTCACCGCTGGGATCCGTTCCATTTTCCGCGCGGTGCGCGGATCCTTGCCGCGCTGCAGAGAGCTGTTCCGCTGCTCAGTCTAATCCTGGCAACACCTCCACTAAGAGCAGCTCGGAATTAGGTCAACCTGTCAAACTATGCGCACCGACCAGCGCGGAATACGGGAATACCATCTCAGAACATGGTCTATATTTAGGCCTAATGCAGATCTCACCCACCGTAGGTCTGGCAGAGCGTTTCCAGGTGTTTCTGAAGAATTCTACTGGGGTATTTTTTTTTTGCGTGTGCTTTGCATGGTGCAAAATAGACTTCTTGATGTCTGAGGGACCAGGTTTGTAGTAACTGTAACTCGGCCAGCATCAACGTGACCCCATGATCATGCGGACAAAAACGCCTCTCAGTCCCTAAACGGATACTTCCTTTTCTTTGTCCCGTGGAAGTCATCTATCGAGTGTCAGCTGGTATCGGACTCTAATGACTTTAATTTCCACATTTTATTGCAAACCAAGGAGGCAGAGAACAGGCCAACTGCGTGGAAAGCGTTGAGAGAGGATGTCCGGACCAGCGCAGCGTCATCGCTGCCGGGGAACTGTATTTTCATCTGATCATTTTTCTCTGTCTGTGATATCATTGATGGAACATAGAGAATCTTCCAGTTCACACAGGTGGAACAAAGCGTATTTGCTTTTGAAATGAAAATTTCTTCTTCACACAGATCAGCTCCAGAAAGATATTGTCCTGTAATGTAGTGTATTGAGGAATGAATACCACAGTAATGACAATGATTTGCCGACAAAATTGTGGTAAAAGCTGCTTTGGCATTGACAACTGGAAATACGGTCGCGATACAGAGAGCTGGCAATGGTGCTCTCGCCAGTGTTTATTTAAAAGCATGGCAAGGAGAGTTGTTCTCTCCATTAACGGTGCCTCTACTTGTCGGCTAAGCACATTGTAACAGGTCTACGGGAATGCCAGGTACGGCACCGATTTAAAACCCCTATTGTTTTCCTCTGTTGTTCTTCGATTCCCTATTGATAGGCAGGATCCATCTGGCTGCATGCTCCAAAAGGCTGCTCTGTCTCTCCACAGAGGAACCCTATCGAGTTCATTGGTAGAGTACAGACTTTTACATTTTATTTTAATCATTTTTTTTACATTATCCACTATAGTGCCACTGTATAGCCAGGGCGAGGCATCGCTAGACAACAGTGGCTCAGATGGCGTTTGGCAGGTTTGAATGCAGTTGGAATGTTTGCCGGCGGAAACTCAATCTGCCTCATCGTCCCCCACCGACCATGGTGCACAGAGACAAAGGTGAAATTCATCTGCAGGGTTTCACTTAGAAAAATATTTTTACTAATCTTTACAAATGTTTATTTACTTCCTAATTTTATTCAGTGCCGAGAAGACACTAAATTGGGCGTAAGCCTGCACTTTTTTTGCCATTTTTCTCTGTCTCAGACTCTCAGGTGGTTGTGCATGGCAAGACTAGGCCTGCTTATTTCTCCTTTGTCCCTCAGATCACCCCCCCCACCACCACCACTCTCTGCCCACCCCCCATGTGTGCGTGCTGCAGTCGTCTCTGGTGCTGTAGGGTAATTCTTTACACCAGGGAACCAGTGAAGGGTGGAAAACAGGCTCTACCCTCTTTCCTTTCGACTTGCTTTTCCACACACAGTCCCTTTTCCACACACAGTCCCTTTTCCACACACAGTCCCTTTTCCACACACAGTCCCTTTTCCACACACAGTCCCTTTTCCACACACAGTCCCTTTTCCACACACAGTCCCTTTTCCACACACAGTCCCTTTTCCCACAGTCCCTTTTCCACACACAGTCCCTTTTTCCACACACAGTCCCTTTTTCCACACACAGTCCCTTTTCCACACACAGTCCCTTTTCCCACAGTCCCTTTTCCACACACAGTCCCTTTTCCCACAGTCCCTTTTCCACACACAGTCCCTTTTCCACACACAGTCCCTTTTCCACAATTATTTCCGTTCGTCACTTCTTTGTCTTTCGTCGTCTCCTCTTCCTCCGACGCTCCGCTCTTCTTTGCTCCCATCGAGTTCCTTCCATCTCCTCTGCTTCCCCTAAATTAGCATTTGCAAAGCACATTCGTGACCCCCCCCCCCCTCTCCTCTTATTGTGCTCTTTTGCGAGGTTTGTTCCGAAGACGAGAGCGGTACATTACCTCAGTCAGTCTCGTACACGATTAGGGTTCGCAGGTCGCTCTGCCTTCCAGGTCGTACTGAAGCACTGTTGTAAGGAGCAGTAGGATGCCTCCATACGAGATGAACCAGATGAACTCCATAAGGCTCAGGCCTAGATCAGACTGAACAATGGCATACCCTCATAACATCGCATAAGAAACAAACAAGCGAAAATAAATACATAAACTGGGTCAATTCATTACTGCAAGCCATGGGAAAAGAGTATTTTGGCCAGAATGAGGCCATACTATGAAGTACTTGTGTTACTCAGGTTTTGGCGGGTAAAAATGTAAAAGTGCTATGAAGTACTGTTTCTCCACACAGTGCAATTAAATTCTGGCGAATTATGAATGTTTAGAGATAGATATTCCCTTTTTATTTTAAACATTTATAGATGTCTTGTTACAGTAGTCCCAGAAATTCCCTTGACCACATGGCCATGACAGAAAGAGTTCCTCCCACGTCTTGCATGGATATGAGGTTAGAGCAGGTTAGTGGCACTCTTTCAGCTGTCGGGACAGTGTTTTATTCTTTTCCCCTTTATTGTCCACTTGCCTGTGTTCTTTCACCACCCTTTCTCCCTCATCCCTCCCTCTGAGAGCTGACACCTCCGCCCCCTTCAGGCCCTGTGCTTGGGGTAACAGGGAAGCCATTAGGAACCCCACGATGATCACCCCCTCGACCACCAGCCCAACAGCACAGACACCCGTGGACAACCACAGAGCCTGGGCCTGTTCCGTCATGATGGGAGTGTTAAATGAGAGGCAGGAGACGCGTGTGTGTATGTTTTGTGCGTGTGTGTGTGAGAGAGGATGAGTGTGAGTGTGTGAGTGCGTGTGTCTGAGAGAGAGAGAGGACGTGTGTGTGTGTGTGTGTGTGAGAGAGAGGATGTGAGTGTGTGTGTGTGTGTGAGAGAGGATGTGAGTGCGTTTGCGTGAGTGTGCGTGTGTAAGAGAGAGAGAAAGAGGACGTGTGTGTGTGTGTGTGTGTGTGTGTGAGTGAGGCGGCGAGAGCTAGTTTGGTCGTTCGTATCTCCCGGATAGAGGGAGGGGGCATTAATCATTATTGGCGCACACCTCCATCCCTGAAGCTCACTGACAGCCCCTCCACCCCCGAAATAAATCCTAATTCTCACTCCCCCCCCACTCCCCATCTCCCCCTGCCCCAACAATAGATCCCGTCTCCACCATGCTGAGGAGAAGCGTGCTGCTAATATCGATTTTATTTTTCCTCCTCCTGCCTCTCCTATCACCACTCGGCCCCCCCTTCCCACCATGCCATATTATTATGAATATAATAATGGATCTGAAATTCATAGAACACTAAATAAACTTTATGAGAGTGAGGCTCTGCTTTTGCTCTCCCTCCCTTTTATGATGCATGAGAAGTTAGGGTAAATAAATGAGAACTAATGATGTAAAAATGGCCAAGCGTACTCGTACCATTATACCTCTATCGATTTGTTTTTTTGAACTGCATGTACCCATAATAAGAGCCACTGGAGGGGATTACATACTGTATGGCCATGATAGGAAGAATGGATGAGGAAAAGAGAGAGAGAGAGAGAGAGAAAGAGAGCGTCAGACCAAGAAAGGAAGCCGCTTACTTTTTCACGCTTACCGTGTGCTGTGACCGTAATACTGTTATACGACAGTATGACATATGCTGCTTTGTCTTGTGTCTTCAAGTCGTTTGCAGTGTTGGCCTGCAGCTTGGGTGCATCAGGGGTTTGACCTTTGACCCTTTGTTGAACCCATTGTCACCCTTGTTGTCCTCTCGAGAATGGCGTCTATGTGTTGCATACTGGCCCCTGTGCACCTGTGATAAATAGCCAGTGAATAAGAAATCCATTGAAATATCACTTTTGTAGCGTTGCCCATCAGCCGTGTGTTTGCATCAGGCAGGCTCCTCAGTTAGGCCCACGGTTAATAGGCCTGAAGTCGCTCGCTAGTCCATTAGCGCATCACTGATACAGCAACAGAAACCACCTGTGGTTGATGTGGTTGCTCTTTTCTTTTTTTCCTGTGTGTCCACTGGCATCAGATCGCTCCTCGTAATTGTGCCATGAGCGACACTGCTAATGAAGCGGCACCGCACTTGCCGAGCACCTACAGAGAGCGCTTCAGCCATCTATAGGATAAGAGGTATCGCTATCGTAAACGTTGGTACCAGAATCCCTTGCTATTCAGAGAAGCATGTAAGATGTATGGATATTCTATAGCATCAGGTGGATGCATATGTTGAAACAAGGGTTCGGCAAAAAGCCGCTGCGTGTTTGTTTGCGTGTGCGTGTTTGTTTGCGTGTGGCTTCTTTTGCGTGCAGCCTTAGATAAGTACGCCCCCAGCACTCAACCGGCAGTCTGCACGGAGCGTGTAACTCAGGCCCTCGACATGTGGCTGGCCCGGGCGGTGGCTGCCAGGCCGGTGAGAATGCAGGGCAGAGGGGGATTAATGTAAAGCGGAGAGGACAGGGGAGCTCCAGTCCAATTACTCTGCACCCTATCACCTCCATCCGGGCGCTAACAACAGAGGAGGAAAGGATTAATTGCCTTGGACTCTGCCCCCCGCTACAGGCCCAATTATGGCTGCATATTGGTTCTCAGCATTGCTGAGGCCACCGCTGTGCTGGGAGTTTGTGTGAAATTCTGAACCACTTAGAGCGGTTAGGACAGAGCGGGTGGGTACAGGGGCGGCTGGGATGCATGCTGGGGTGGACCGTTTGGAAGTTACTCCCTCTGTTGGTGTCAAAGGCAGGCCTGCAAACTTTTGCCGGTTCCGTGATATACAAACCTGTGCCAATTATTTTATTTGTCACAGCGCGCTTCATTTCTGCTTTTGCAGCGAGGCAGAGCTAATGACTGTCCTGATCAAAGGTGCAATTTCCCACCTATCCTGTAGTTTCTGTCTATTGCTTTTGACTTCATAGATTAATCTATATAGGTAGCAGTGTGTTCAGTTAGCCGTCCTGTTCTCCGTTAAAGCATATATTCACCTCTCATCAGTAACTTTGTGCTTCCTGTTTAGCGATAACTGCTTTTGGTGAGAAATCTGCCTGTATCTAAATGGTGCCCTCCTAAGCAAAAAAAACTAAAAGCATGAAATATTTATTTAAAAAATAATAAGAAAGGTCCTGACTGTTCCTGGTGAATATGAAGAGGGTGGAACCAGCTCTGGATTAGAAATAAAATGAAGCTCTATACTAATGTGGGGGGCAATGAAAAGTTGTAAATATTTAATTTCACACCTTGCTATAATTAGACATTAATATTTCATGTGTTAGCCAGCAGGCAATGTGGCACTGCGTTGGGTTAATGGCTTGATTAATTTGTCCCTGGCAAATGCCTACCGCTTCTTTACTTTTTTTGAGGTTATTCTTGTGACTGCATGCAACATATCTGTAAATACATTGATCTATGATAAGATTCATGTGATGTATCGAGCAAAGCACATGTAGTTGAACTGCATCAACAGTTCTGCTTGGGCCCCAGTTTGCTCACTTGTAATTGTTTTCAAGACGCTCTTTCACTCGGCAAACGACTGCAAAATCATCTTCTCACTATGTCGCCTCTGTTGGAAAGAGCCTGAAATAAGTATGCAAACAGCCTTCGATAGAGACAGTCTTGTGCATTCTGGTCCCGACGTAGTTTTCGCAACCCATAGAACCCTGGTGAGGTAGGTTCCCATTTATATTCCCTTGCTCTTTGTTTAGACCAAATTCTAATTGCTAACGGCGCAGTATGTGGGCTGCCGCTTGTCGTTGATGCAGAATCCAGACATGTTATATGCTTCGGTCTTAAAAATCACGAGGACTGGACTCGTAAGGGGTGACAAGCAGTGGTGTAGCAGGTGTACTCTAGAGAAGTGGGTCTACTCAAATTTTGCTAATCGATTGACTACTAATTGATATGTGCACCAGTGGGGATTAGGAAGTGAGTATACTCTGCCCACTAAGAAAGAAGTGGGTATACTGCGTATACCCGCGTATACCCTCCACTACACTACTGGCGACAAGGAGGAATGCAAAACGGCGTGGTCTTATCCTGGAAAATTAACCGAAAATGTATTACAGTGTCAAAATCCGCCGAACTGAGTCAGTCCCTCCCTGGCTCCATGTTCCAAAGAATGTTTTAATTGCCCCCTCAGCAGTCGAAGACGCTGCATTCTGAGCGAGCGCTATAACTCAAGACCTCCTCTCACGACAAGTCAATGGCCACACATAGTATTTTAATGCGCACTAAGTCAAAATATTAGCAAGATAAATCTGTACCAAAAAAAAAAAAGCCATTACAAGCGCGATCAATCCATGAAATTAGCTTTTTTCACCTCGGAAGGCTTGACGCTCAAGACTCTGGCGCTGTGGGAATGTACTCAAGACAGAGATAAGGTTGCGTTTGTCAGGAAAAGGCATGTACTCTCACACACACTGCGGCACGTTAAGCATAAATTGTTGATTAGTACGGCAAAACATTTAAGGCATCTGGCAAGCCTCTTTCTGATGTGCATGCAGGGTGAGAGATGAGCGTATTCTTCCTGGAAGGGTAATGCGGGCTTGTTCTCAGTCATCTGGGTATCACATGGAATATCATCCCGAGGTAATTGCAGTGGGTTCAGCAGCTGTAGATAGGCTTGTGGTTATAATGGCAGTGCTTTCTCTCGTGATGAAGCGGTGTAAAGTTATTGGAAACATCATATTGTATTTACAGGGAGTAACATACACTGTAGCCCCGTCTTTGTACCATGATATGTCATGTTCTTTAGTGGTCTTTTCCACTGCAGCCATTAATTAACCGATGATGGGAGAGTGATGTTTCATAAACCACATACTTTCTGAACGTTTTCTGAACACTGACTTGCTGGAACCAATCAAGGCTTTGCTCTCTGCAGTAAAACACAATTTAATTCGTACTGGTCAGTGACTGACTGATTGCACCTTGATACCCCACCTATTTTGGTGTGTTTGAAAACTGAAGCATTTACTAATTTGCACAGTGTAACAACTACTCAGAAACACTGGTGGCAGCATGCTGTGTCCAGGGGTGTCCCTGGCAGACACCATTTTGATTGGTACATTCAAAAATCAAAGCCCCCCCCCTCCCCCCAATTCCACGATCGCAATATCCAGCTCTAGCACTCTTCTGGGTGGCCTCTTTGGGTTCTCCATTGAAATATGAACTTATTGTCAGCAGTTGATCTGGTGATCAGTGAAAGACCTCCTTATCTGGTGTGTTGGCTAACCTACAATCATGGATTTTTGAGAGTAGCGCTGGAGAGAGACTTTACAGCTGCCGATCTTCAATCCTGAGTGAAAGACCTGATAAGACGGACATAATGAGACATACAGACTTTATCTAATATATACAGTAGTGCAAAATTATTGCTTTTGGTTTAAATCCATTCTAAGTGCACCGTGATTGCGCTATTGAACCGCAGGAAGTGCTCCTTGTGCTGTAATTAGGTTGGGAGATGTTGGTTTTCTGCGCCGATGCCTCCATTCACACGGAAGTCATGCTCATCGCGCGGCGTCCGGCAGGCTGACAAACGCACTGCGGAATTAAGCTGCTGCCTGATGAACTTCAGACACAGGGCTCTGTCGCACAGCAATGGGAATCCAATAACACTCTCCCACCATACAAATAAAGCCATCAATTCCCCCCTGGGACCCGGGATCCGGGAGCTAAACTTGAGGTGAGGAACATCGAATGCAGCGGCAGGAAGCGACGTGCGCGATGAAGGAAGTGGGAGAGTGGGGGAGAGAGCAGTGGAGAGGGGGAAAATGTCACCCGGGCTGCGCGTATTAGTGCTGCCCTCCAGAGTGGAAGGGAACACATTATTCCAGAATGTTCTCTACGTCTGGTTCACACTTGGAGCTCATCAGCCAGCCAGGACAAACTCGGGGGTGTATCAACGGCAGCTCTCCAAGACCGATTTCCCGAGGGACCGGCAGCCACGCTCACTCAGGGCCCCCACCCTTTCCGTTCTCACGCAGGAAATCTGAGGGAACCGCGGTGGGATCGGACAGCCCAGCCTCTCCACTGCGAGGGGCATCGAGTAAACTTCTTACTTTTCTCCTGTTTCTTTCTTGTGTCCCCCCACCCCCCTTCTATTTGTTTTTATCACCTTGAAAAAAGATCCTGGGAATGTTCCTCCCAATTGCCTATGTGCTCCGTTCGTTCCTGTTCAGGGAGTCAGTGTTAGGATGAATCGAGGCACTCCGTGGGTGCCTTCGCCGGGATTGGGAGGTTATTGCTTCTTAGCATTGAGAGGTCGCACCAGGAGAGGAGGAGGAGAGGGTGCGAGAGGGTAGCGGACTCCTGGCACGTCGCCGCTGAGGCGACTTACCGCTCCCTTGTTGTCACGCGCTCCCGCCCTCCGCCTTGCATACGCTAACGTGAATAATGTTTCTACTCAAAGGCGTCCGTAATAAATGGAGTGCCATTTCGCACAATGGCAAAGTCTGGCCCGTATTGATTAACTCTCATCATCGACTCCCTCCCCCTCCCGTGATTTATGACGGCCTGTTATTTTTACATTAGCCGTCAAATTCATCTTGTCTCTGCCGGCCGGGTCGGGCCGAGCGAACAGTAAACATTTCCAGGCGCGCGGCGGCACCGGGAGTCCGCCGTGCTCTGCGACGCGCGGGGTCGGGAACCGCATTGCGTCGTGTGAAAGTGTGCAGGGGCCCTTCTGGGGTGCGGGGGGGGGACACGTCTGTGGCTCCATATGCATGTTATCTGTAATCATCTTTGATGAAAAACTCTGATGTGTGCTGGGGAAGCATACCCGTCGGCTCCACTGACATTCGTCTCGCTTTGGAATGTGTAACAACTTGGTAGTGAACACATTTGTAATGACCGCTCAGATTAGCAGTCCAGTCCTTCAGCATTTCTCTGGCCCTGGATAGGGTTTTTGAATGGAATGTTTTTTTTTTTTCCACAAGAGAACTGCACATTAGCCTTGGTAGTTGAGAGCTTAGCAAAAATAAATATATAGTGCCTTTCTTTTCACGGAAGTCATTCTACCAAACATGAATTGAGCTTCTCTGGTCTGCAGTCCCACATATTAACGTTCTTCTGAGATAAGATGCATGTACTCTATCATGAACAAACAGAATTGTGTGGTACCCAGCATCCAAGTGTTGTACAGCAAGGGGTAACTCAACACATTCACTGTTGGTGTGTGGTTTGTTCCTGGGGCTGAAATGAGAGAACGAATCAGAGTAACTTATGTCTCGTTGACATGATTTCATGACTTTCATTGGATTTTTTAATGTCCTGACCCCCCTTTTTTGTCTCCCCAATATGGAAAGCCCAATTGTATTTATGAGTATTTATTGCAGCAACCCGTTATAGATTTGGGAGAGTACAGCAACCATGTGCTCTTCTCCTGTGTATGTATGTGATGCCAGCCGACACTTCTTATGACACCACATTTTCCGAGTCGGGCTCGCACAGACACGAGTCAGAGGAAGACTGTTCATATGTTGCTAAACAGGCAAGCTTGTAGACCCTCGATCAACCAATGGGAATCACTTGTGCGCGACGAGGTGTAATCATCCAGGTGAACTGAAAGGGCTGCCAGCTACAGTGGACACTGGCATGGTCTGGATTCAGTACCAGACCTTGGGGCTCATTCATATACTAGAACAGCAGCCAAATATGTTTATTATTTCCTTTTCTTTTCAAGTGTCTACTCAGTCTTACATTTTACACAGGGGTTCCTCCAGTTGCCTTAGCACTAAGTATTTGCTCTCTGTCTGACATAGATATATATTCTATATATAAACCATACCTTATTATTTTAATAAATAATATGCTTTATGCTTCCTTCATTTTTAATATCGAAGATGCTAATATAAATCACTCATATAATCAAAACTGCGCGATAGAATGTGCATAACAGATAATTTGTATGCTTACACATTTTACCAGTCTCCTGCACATGCTTCAATTCATTCAGAGAAAAATGTTTATTTCTTTCATATGCAAATGCTGACTAAGAAAGTAAATACATTTAAATGTTCAAATTTAGTTGTTTACAATGGTTTACATTTAATTTGAATTTGTTCACGCGTCACTGAAACTCTACTTAATTTGTCTCTCCGATACGTGATTTTTCCATAATTTTTGTGCAAATGTGAGGAAAGCTTTCACAGTGGGGAAAAAAACATCTCTCACAACTATGACAATTCTTTTTATGCCAATGATATAAGAATATGGCCTTAAATTGCAGCACATCAATTCTTTCTATTAAGCAGCAAGATAGGAAAATCTGTTTTGCAAGCAATTTTAGCAGATTTTTTTATACATTACTGTAATTTCCATAATTCTCTTTTCTTGGTGATGGTTCGATGGAAATTTGATAATATATTGAAAGAGGGAAATAATGAGCAGTTATTCTCTTTAAAGATCGAAATGAAATGCATTTCAAAATGACAGCCAGGATACACCTGTGCCTCTCCATGAAGATCGGCATGAAGCCGGATTTCAAAGGTGGGATGTCTCTGCCACTCTGCGATCAGCTATGATTTTAAATACAATGCCCAGTGCCGCCAATTTGTAAGGCTACCATTTTCCTCAAACATATCTGTGAAATGTCAAGGTACGCGGTGATAAGTAATTCTTTCCCGCTCTTAGGTCTGTTCGAATGCTTACCACAGGATCTTACCACAGGGGGGGCGGGGGGGGGGGGGCTGTACTGGGATGCTGTCCAAACCTGCGCAATCCCAGTGACACCCCCAGTTAGTCCGGTACTTTTGCGGGATGTGAGTGCGAGTGTCTGGGCGTGATCTAACGGTACGTCCGTGCGGGTAATCACGCGGCCAGCGCTTGGCGAGCCCCTATCATTCACTCTGACCGACACTCACAAAGAGCTGCGACCGCGATTGCGCCGTATGTCTCTCAACCGTATTTTCTCTCTTGTGTTGTGTGTACGCACAACCGCAGGGGGAAATGTGTGTTGAACAGGTAGGCGTCCCCGCGCGCCCGCTTTGAGTGTGTGATTTATACCGCGCTCCGATGTGGCCAATGTATTTAACCACCTGGCTGTGATTTGCGGGTCTGATCGAGATATTAGATAGATCTCCTCGCCGACCGTTAATCTCTCTTAGGTCTTATAGCGCATCGGCATCTGACGATGAGAGCTGAGCTCTCTCCGGGCTCCAGACAGCGCCGGGGAGCGCCAGCCAGACAGCAGCGGCAGACTCCCATCTGGAGACGCAAGCTGTGGATCACATTTAAACCCGCCGTGGCGGTTCTCGTCGTCATTTATTTCACGGCGAATGTTATGACTGGGTTGTGGCGCGAGCGCTCTGGCTTCGCAGGCCTCTCCCTGCGTGGTCGGTACAGATTGGGTCGTCTAAGATGCGCTGCGTCGCTCCAGGTGTGTGTGTGTGTGTGTGTGTGGGGGGGGGGGGGGGGGGGTGATGGGAAATGAAAGGAAACAAGCAGGGCCGGTGAAAAATTAGGTCCCATCTTTGTAATTCAGCTGCGAGCTGATAACATCAGGCTACAGCGGGCTATCAGGCAGGTATTACCACCCACAGACTGTAATCGCTAATGAAGCCGGTATTGAGTTTAGAGCCGGCTAAATGATGCGGCCCTCTCCAGATAAGCACGTCCTAAATAAACGATTTGGGCGGTAATTGCACTCTGCCAGGCTTCGTTAATAGAGACGCCACCTCCTCTGACGAAGGGGTTAACTTCCCTCCGAATTTTCTCGCTTGGCTCATTGCACGCTCTCATTTCTGCCGAGGTTTTCCGCATTCCCCTGGTTATCCGTGTGCTTGAAAGGAAAACCTAATTAGACAAAAAAAAGGCTTTTCTCCCCCCCCACCCCCTAATTAGGTCCTTAACATAATTAGCAGGTGATGTTAATAACCCTCTTTTAAAATCTAGTTAAAAACCTGTTTGAGAGGAAATGGTAGAGGACGAGGTCCTGCGGGCAGGCAGGACCCTCTGCGGGCTGGAGCATGAGGAGAGCGAGGCATGCTGGGAAATGGCATCATCAGGCACAGAGAGCCAGTGCATTACTGTTCTGCCCCACAGGAGCTCCCGAGATACGCTCGGTGTAATAGTGTCAGTGGGGTTGACGGCGGCAGCCCTAGCAGCCCTCTTAAGAGCACGCTGTTAAAAAAATCTACCTCCCCTTAACCCCTCGCAGGCTGCGTGTAATTGGGGCGCGCAAACCAGGAAAACGCTGGGGCAGAAGAAGCCCATCATTGGGGTGGAAATGAATGTGTTGTCACTGTTGATGCGCTGTAGAAGAGGGGGGGGTGGAGTTGAGATCCACCAGGGGGCATCGTATGTTCAGCAATGTTCCTCGGAAATTACCGTGGAGCGAATCCTGGGATATTTTCAATAATGTAAGCCGCGCAGAATTATTCATACTGGCGGGGAAGCGATCTGCGCTCCAGTGATTGGTTTCTGAGCTTCGGCGAGGAAGACGAGGGTGAGGAAGAATCCGCTGTCCAACAATAGAGCCGAGCCCTGGTCTTTAATTAAGCATGAGTCTGGAATACCAATTTAAATGTAAATATCGCTGCCGCCGCTCCACTCTTGCGTAAATTAGTACATTTGTCTAATGCTGTGCACACACAAAAAATGAAACTTACCGCCGCACACACACAGACACGCGTACTCGTACGCACACCCATTCATATTTTCAGGTGTAAATACAAACACACAGTTTTGTTACATGAACATGTGTGTGCATTGTGCATTGCACACACAAATAAATGTATGTGTATATATTTTTACAAACATATACAAATACAGACGTCGCCGCACACGCTGGAATCGCACTGCGGCTGTATTGACATACCTTTGTCAGTAGCGTGTTGGGCTCGTGCACCTTTCACGGTAAAATGGTTATGAGAAGCAGGATCACAAAGGGACACTTGTTCTCTGTTTTTGTAATAACTCTGCCTGCCTCACGTCTGCTAATATATGTCACATTGAAGTCAGCGCCACTCTGGCCAAATTGTATGGGGCAGGAGAATATATTTAGGGTATCATCAGCGTTTAGAATCGTCACGCCTCGTGTAACGTGCGTTTGTCCCTGTAAAAACTCTTCTTCGTGATTTCTGGCCGCCGGTTGATTGTTAGTATATCATGTCACTTCCGCCTGCCTGAGAAAACGATAAGAATGATAATGGATTGCATTTATATTGTGCCTCTGTGTAAAGTGCAATACAGCCTGTATTGCAGAATTCTCCTCGCCGATTCCATCTGAAATAGCCGGGTTTTCCAGCGATAATGGTGGTCCAGGGACATCCTGTTGCTAATAACTCCCTTCCAGGTACACAGGGCTCAGACCGTGGACCCCTGGCACAGAGCTCTTTTCACATCTTGCCACGGGAGGAAGGAGAGGAGGAAGAGGAAGAGCGTGGGCCCACTGGGCCTGGGTCAGCAGACTGTGACCGCTGGCCTTTCAGATCAGGACTCGCCTCGTAAAGAACAGTGGGATGGGCTTGTGGAGGGGGTGTGGTTTACAGTGATTTAGTGGGAGACTGGGGTGCAGCCGCTTCTGGGTATAGCCCCCAGAGGAGTCCCAGCCCCTTTGCCCACATTACTCTATCCTAACGGCCGCTGTGGCCTTTAAGAGCCGCATCAGGAGGTGTTCCGCTACATAGCCCCCCCTAACCCACAGCGGAGCTGATTCTACATAGCCCCCCCTAACCCACAGCGGAGCTGATACATAGCCCCCCCTAACCCACAGCGGAGCTGATTAACCCACTAATATTCATCTCAAAAGCCTAGGGGGAAAAAAACCCTCCGTCACAACATGGAAGCAGTTCGTGTGTGTGTGTGTGTGAGAGAGAGTGTGAATGAGAGTGAGCGCGCGCATATGTGCGTGTGTGGTGTATGTGTGTGTCTTTGTGTGTGTGTGTGTGTGTGTTTGTGTGGGAGGGGGGCGGACGTGTGTACGTTTGTGTGTGCGTGCGTGTGTGCGTGTGTGCGCGTGTGTGTGTGCATGTATACGTTTGTGTTTGCGTGTGTGTGCGCGCTCTCCCTCTGGATTGCTCTAATCTAGATCATCATGTTAAATGATGATGACACTCTTGTAATGTCTTAAGAAAATCTTACCAGAGCACTTAGACAGTGAGCCTTGAGTGTGCGGCACAGTGCCGCAGTGCTTCTCTGTCAGACAGGGGAAAAGAAAGGGGGGGGAAACGGTGTGCCTGTGAAAGTTATTCCCATGTTTAAAACAATCTCCCGCTGCATGCTGGATCCACGTTTTCTCTCTTGTTTTTTAAAGAATATATATTTTTTAAAATGTACCCCTGCATTTCATGGCCTTGCAGTTGAGTTGTGCGCGGGATTGGAGTTGACCCAAGGAACGCAGGATTTTAGCGAAAATCTCTCCGCGCAGTAATCTCCTTTAATTCCCCCCGTGCTTGTTTGAACTGCGGCGTGAATTAGCCCTGCAAAAGCACAATCCGCCAGTCAATTTTCCACTCTATTCCCAGACCGTAATAGGCCAAAAAGCCCTTATGCTTGCTCTGCGCCAGGAGATGGGCCCTGGGTGGCACGGGGAAGGGTGTGCGTGTGCCGGTGCCCGCTGGCAGAGAAAGGCTTCTGATCGAGAGCCGCCCGCTACGTTGACGAATTCCCCTGCGCTCTCACCAGGCTGGGCCCGGCTCATCCTGGCACAGCTCCCTAGGCTCATCCTTAGTCTGCAGGATTAACGCTGCTTATGTCTGGTTCTGTGGGATCACCTGCACTCCCTGTTGTATATTTACAATGTCTCAGCAGTCTCTCTGCCGCGGGCTTTTCTCTTAGGCCCTTTCTGCTCGCGTTCCTGTTTGTCTGGGTGGGTGAGATGACGGAGAAAAGGCTCAGGCTCTGCCCCTCAAAGTCAGGCTGGGTTTGTTTGCCGTTCCACTGCTGGTTCAAAGAAGCGCGCGCACACACGCACACACACACACACACACACACATACACAAATCCATGTGCACCCAGGCGCACATACGCGCATACACAGTGATTTACATTGATTACCATGCAAATATCTCCCCCAAATAGTGAAAGAAAAAATACACGTCCGCGCTTTTCAAACGCTTCACAGAGTACAGTATTGCGTAGGGACTGGAAAAAAATTTGAGAACAAAAAGCCCTTTGGGTTTGATTGAATTACCCCCCAGGAGCCGAGATGAGAGCGAACAGCATTCGAGCACACGGCGGACGGTCCTTACTGATCCCGAACCTCCCAGATCAATCCCACCGTTGCGTTTGCGTTTTCTCTCAACATTACAGGGAACGTTGCCTGTTGAGACTCCTCGGAAACTCAGAGCCTGCGCCTGACCGTGGCGTGAGAGAATCGGCTGGGCTTCGTGCAGGCCCCACTCAGGCTCGGTTTGTCGCGGGTGCGGTATTTGGGTGTTAAATTGTGTCGGGGACCGCTCGTGTCACATTTAAGCGCTAACGGTCCAGAGTGTCAGAGGCTGAATGGGCCGTTTGTTCAAGAAAATGAATTCGGCGCGGTCCTCGCGCCTGTCTCCGGGCTTGGATTACGCTATTCCTTTGACAAGAGTAATTTTTAATGAAAAGGACTATTAATATCATCAAGGTCTCCGGGGATATTTCTTGGTAACTGATAGGCACGGACAAGAATATGTATGCGTCTGGGATTGTGTGTGATTCCGGTTTTGTCAGTGCGTGCACGTACAGAGGATTTTTTTCTCCCATTCCGTTTTATGAAATGGATGTGATTCTTTGTTTGAGGGCAGGTGTTTGTTTACATTTAGAGAGAAAGCCGAGCGCAGTGCACGTACAACGCTGTTAGTTTAAGCACTATTCTGTCCGCTCCTCCTGAATATATGACGTGCTTATGCATAGTCTCTCAATTTAAAAAAGAAAAGGATGTATTTACAGTATGTGGATTCGCTATTTGTTTGAATGTGCATGCATGCACGTATGTGTGTGTGTGTCTGTGCACATTAGTGTTTGCCATGGTTTGTGTGTGTGTGTGTGTGTGTGTGTGCACACATGAGTGTTTGTCATGGTTTGTGTGCGTGTGTGTGTGTGCGTGTATGTGTGTGTGTGCGTGTGTGCGTGCGTGCGTGCATGCATGCGTGTGTGTGTTTTTCATGTTTGTGTGTTGATAGCAATGATCACGTGGTTGAGGTTAATGTTGTGTGAAAATAGCAGGCAGCAGTTTAATTATGGACCGGGAAGAAGGAGCCCAATGAACCTGGTAAATATCTTGACACACCTACTGCTATTTGTGTTTTAAAAACAACGCCAAAAAAAGAAAAACAGTTCAGCACCACTAACAATGCTAGTTTAATCTCTCTAACAATAATCTTGTTAAGAATGTGTCCAAGATTAAATGAAACGAGTTCAGTAAATAATTGTGTCCAATTATTTATTCATCTTGTTTTATTATCTTTTATTTATTTATTAAAATCTAATGTTTATAGCCCTTTACCTTAGCTTTATGGCTATTTTTATTTTCAGAAACATATAATATATATATACGTTATAAATATTGTTTTCTTTTGAAAGGCTCGATGCATGATGATTATATGAAGCAGGTCTGTGTTTTGTGTTGACTTCTTTGTTAGAACAGCGTCAGGCTCACACGCGCGCCGTGGAAACTGAACGTCAGGGCGCGTGCTGCACCAGAGGGAGAGCCTCGAGCCTTTTGGGCTCGTTTTTGTTTTTAGCCTCCCCTCCCGTTTAGTCACGGCGTGCTCGACGGGCCTGACCCCAGCGTGTCCTTCACACAAAAGTGAGGAGCACCTTTATAAGCGCGGTGGGCTGGCGGGCGGAGGACGGACGGGGCGCTCTGCACCCTGCCGGACGATAAAAGGCAGGAGAGGCCCAGTGAGTTACGAGGAAATATGGCCTTCCTTTACAGCGGGGGCCGTGAATGAAGCCGTAAAATTATGAGCGCTTTTTATGACGGCCCATTGAAAGGGGACGCTTGTATATTGATGGGACACGGGCCACGTCCCCCCCCCCCCCACCACCACCGCACCCCACCCCACCCCACCCCCCTCTATCGCCACCCCACCCACACCCGCCCCGTGCTGGGGAAGAGCTGATGACAGGCCTCTGTGTAACTATTTTTCATGCATTTAATATATTAATTATCTGGTAAATGTTCCCTAGGCAGTGCTGGAGAGTGACAGCTTTTCAATGAGGCGGCCCTGCTAGCCCATCAGGCGGCAGTGTATTACGTGGGAAAGGTCGTCCCGGGGTTAATGTAACTTTTTATTTGCTGATTTTTCATAGGCGGGGAGGGACACCAGGAGCAAGGCTAGTTTGGAAATAAAAAAATAAAAAAATAAAAAAATGGAAAGGAGGTGGCACCTGCTGTGGGACATGGGCAGATTAAAGCCAAGACCGGGCTGAGGGGGGGGGGAGCTGTGGGGTGGGGGGGTTTAGGATTTGGTTTGTCTTATTTACTCTACCAGACTCTGCTTCTCTGAGATATGTGCAGTATATATACGTGTGTGTGTGTGTGTGTATAAAAAACATTTTGAACCGGCCATAGCTACATAAATGATGTCTAGTCTGGTGTGTGTGGATGCGTTTGTGGGTTTTCTGCTCTTAAATACCCGGTTGCTGCCGTTTTTTGTGGATTTTAAGTGCTGTTGAAAAACAATGGCACAAAGAGAGACCAAAATGATCAATGATCTCGGGCATCTTGGCCGCTCTCTCATTTTCAGCGCACTCCGCCATCTGATTGAGTTAATTACTCTGGCGCTCCGTCCTGCTGACGGGGCGCAGGCATTAATATGCCACAAAATGACTCTGTCGATGCTCCTGCCATGTTCGCAGGCACGCTAAATTGATCAGCTATTGGAAAGCCCACCGTTTGATTGGCTTCCTCCGTGAGATATTGTAGCGGAGGAGGTCCCGCTTTCAATTTGCTTTTGTCAGCCTCTCCAGAACAAGAGGCAGTTATCAGATTTGTCATGGCGATTGTGGAATTACTGGTAATTTGATGGCTGTTCTTCGAAGTTCCTTAACATTTAACATTTTATTTACCTCACAGCTGAAAGGATTGACCAGGGAAAAGCCAGTCCGTGGCTTCTGAAAAAATCTTTTTTTCACTCTTCGATCTTCAGGGTGAGGGGAAATGTATTGCACGGCACCCGACAGTATACACAGAGATGGAGTTTAGGCCTTATATGTCCATTTAAATCACAGACCGGTCCTAATAAAGTACGCAATATTCACCCGTGTACTGTATTATGATCTAAATTTATACACTCCTATTCATTTTGTTGTCCTGTAAATATACTATGGCAAAATAAAATAATAAATTATCAAATAAAACTATTTTTGAGCTCCTGTTGCCAAACATCTAGCAGTCCTGTTAAAAGGCACACACATATGTACTGTAGATATACACACACATGCATACAGTATGTACACACAAACACACGTGTAATGTATAAATACACACACTCATAAGCACAAACATGCACTTGGACACATATGCGTGTACTGTATGTCTACACACATTCACACACACACACACACACTGGTGCACTGTATATCTACGCACAGTCACACACACACACATACACATACACATGCACGTGCGCACATACTGTACACACACTCACGGTCCCTTTGTTATAAGATAGCCTTGAGCATTGTGTGTAGTGTAGTAGAGGGGCTAGAGAGGGGCTGGGGGAGGAGGGGGAGTCTAAGCCATGGCCTGCTCTGCTCTGCTCTGCTCCGCTACCTGTCACCCCGCCCCCCCCCAGCCCAGCGCCCCAGTGCGTACAGGCCCCATTAACCCCCGGATGCCTCACTGCAGGGGCTCTGTGCGGCTAAGCACCGGCGCTGTCATAAAAGATGTCCTGGTGTCTGGAATGAGCTTTTCACAGTTTAATAGAGGTCTTTAGGTCCACATTAATATAGTGGGAGAGAGGTACCTGTTCAGCTCATCCCTTCATTCCTCTCTCTCTCTCTCCCTCTCTGCTCCAGGGACGGGGTAGAGCCGCAGCGGCGCTCTGACCCTGCCCTGGGGAGGCTGTCATCCAAGGGGCACTGCGGCGGTTTGTCTGATCCGTCTCTTGGCGGGGTTTTTTTTTTTTTTGTGGCATCTCGGTTCTCGGACCGTCCGCCATCGATGCGCGCACACCGACGTCTGTAACAGTCCTCAGAAATTCCGCCTTCCAGTTATGTTTGCACTTATATTTTTTTGCACCGTATACGTCGCTCTGGGGAAAAAAACAACAAAAAAAACATTCTCAATGAGTGCAATTTAATTTCAATGAACATTGAGAACAGGCACTGGACACCCTTTCCTACTTTTCCCACCGCAGCCCCCGTGATTGGCTACTGACCGCTATATTCACTCTTGCTCTTATCATTCACATTTGGCCCTCTTGCATGTCCCTTCACTCATTTGCACTCAACTTTGCATCAATAAGCTAAAGAGTGCTGAAGTCAGTTTGGTTTTAAGACCACAATTGAAGGCAACATGTGAAATGAGCTGAGCTGATCAGTAGGTTATAACTTGAATGAAATAATCCCACGTATGGATGGTAAAATAGTTCCGGCTGCTACTCTGAGCACAAACTCGGGCCCTACAGACCCCTGTAATGGGACATCGGCAGTAGTACGAGGGTGTGCATGTGTGTGTGTACGAGGGTGGGTGTGTGTGTGTGTGTGTGTGTACGAGGGTGTGTGCGTGTGTGTGTACGAGGGTGTGTGCGTGTGTGTGTACGAGGGTGTGGGTGTGCGTGTGTGTGTACGTGTGTGTGTTTACAAGGGTGTGCGTGTGTGTGTACAAGGGTGTGCATGTGTGTGTAAAAGGGTGTGCGTGTGTGTGTACGAGGGTGTGCGTGTGTGTGTACGAGGGTGTGCGTGTGTGTGTACGAGGGTGTGTGTGTAGAGGGTGTGCGTGTGTGTGTACGAGGGTGTGCATGTCTGTACGAGGGTGTGCTCGTGTGTATGAGGGTGTGCGCGTGTGTACGAGGGTGTGCGCGTGTGTACGAGGGTGTGCGCGTGTGTACGAGGGTGTGCGGGTGAGTGTACGAGGGTGTGTGCGTGTGTCTGCAAGGGTGTGCGGGTGTGCGTGTGTGTTTACGAGGGTGTGTGTGTTTACGAGGGTGTGTGTGTGTACCAGGGTGTGCGCGTGTGTGTACGAGGGTGTGCGTGTCTGTGTACGAGGGTGTGCGTGTGTGTGTACGAGGGTGTTTGTACGAGTGTGTGTGAGAGTGTGTGTGTGTGTGTGTGTACGAGGGTGTGTGCGTGTGTGTGTACGAGGGTGTGTGCGTGTGTGTGTACGAGGGTGTGCGTGTGTGTACGAGGGTGTGCATGTGTGTGTGTACCAGGGTGTGCATGTGTGTGTACGAGGGTGTGCGTGTGTGTGTACGAGGGTGTGCGTGTGTGTGTACGAGGGTGTGCGTGTGTGTGTATGAGGGTGTGCATGTCTGTACGAGGGTGTGCATGTGTGTGTGTACGAGGGTGTGCATGTGTGTGTACGAGGGTGTGCGTGTGTGTGTACGAGGGTGTGCGTATGTGTGTACGAGGGTGTGCACGTGTGTACGAGGATGTGCGCGTGAGTGTAAGAGGGTGTGTGCAAGGGTGTGCGTGTGTGTGTACGAGGGTGTACGGGTGTGCGTGTGTGTTTACGAGGGTGTGTGTGTACGGGGGTGTGTGTCTGTGTACGAGGGTGTGCGTGTGTGTGTGTACGAGGGTGTTTGTATGAGTGTGTGTACGAGGGTGTGTGTGTGTACGAGTGTGTGCGTGTGTGTGTGTACGAGGGTGTGCGTGTGTGTGTGTACGAGGGTGTGCGTGTGTGTGTATGAGGGTGTGCATGTCTGTACGAGGGTGTGCATGTGTGTGTGTGTACCAGGGTGTGCATGTGTGTGTACGAGGGTGTGCGTGTGTGTGTACGAGGGTGTGCGTGTGTGTGTACGAGGGTGTGCGTGTGTGTGTACGAGGGTGTGCATGTCTGTACGAGGGTGTGCATGTGTGTGTGTACCAGGGTGTGCATGTGTGTGTACGAGGGTGTGGGTGTGCGTGTGCGTGTGAGCATACGAGGGTGTGTGTGTGTGTGTGTACGAGAGTGTGCGTACGACAATGTGCGTGTGTGTGTACGAGGGTGTGCGTGTGTGTACGAGGGTGTGCGTGTGTGTGTACGAGGGTGTGCGTGTGTGTGTACGAGGGTGTGCGTGTGTGTGTACGAGGGTGTGCGTGTGTGTGTACGAGGGTGTGCAGTACCTTCTCTTGCTATAACTTCAAACATGTTTTTGTCCGTTCTCCATTTCGGTTTCTCCTCAAAAAGAGGCCTCTCCTCTCTTCCTCTCTCTGCTTTCCCATTTTCTTTCCTTATCGCTTCCTCAGACCCTTCTTTTGCTATCTCTCTCTCTCTCTCTCGTCCAATTCTGGCTTTTCTTTTTCTTTCCTCCCCTGCTGCTCCTCTCCTCCACCTCCTTTCTCTCTCTCTCTCTCTCTCTCTCTCTCTTTCCCCATCTCAATCTCTCTCTCCCTCCGCGGCTTCCCGTCTCCCCTCCCCGCTGAGCCGTCAGTCTGAATTATTTTCAATGAGCTCCTTTATAGCAGGCAGCAGATCTCAGCTCGAACCCATCACCGCTCGCCCTGTTACGGACGCGCGCTGCATTCCTATCAGCCCGGAGCCTTCACTCTGCTGTTAACACCCCCTCCTCTCCTTCTCTCTCTCATTCCCTTGCTTTCTCTCTCTCTCTCTCTCTCTCTCTCTCTCTCTCTCTATCTCTCATTCCCTCGCTTTCTCTTTCTCTCTCTCTCTCTCTCATTCCCTCGCTTTCTCTTTCTCTCTCTCTCTCTCTCATTCCCTCGCTTTCTCTCTCTATCTCTCTGCCTCTCTCTGCCCAGTAAGTTTGTTTGCCTGCGGTAGAGACGTTGTGCAAACATGCACAAATGTGCATGCTGTACAGACCAGTAAACCATTTGCCAGTTCTGTCAGATAGTCTTTTCTCTCACAGGGCTGGGGAGGTTTTCAATACCAGCATCAGTTTTACAATGGTCAAGAAACAGTTTTATACTGCTGCTGTACCGCCCAAGGCTCTACAATAAGAGCTTTAATAATCTAACTGTGACTTCAGTGTTGCTGTATTAGATGTTGAAACATTAGTGGTAATTGACGGAGAGATACGCCGTCATTATCAAGATGAATTTTTGATAATGAGTCCTTTTAAAGTATTTGCCAATTTTCTCAACAATAATAGTTGCAACCTTCGCAATGTTACTTCTTCATGTCACGCATAACCTGCTGTTGTGAATAAATCTTTTTTTCTTACCTATTTTTCTCCAATTAACAGCTTGAAACTTGAGCGGTTCGTGTCATTGCGCTCTTGTTGTATGAAATGGGAAAAAAAGCACATTTGTGGGACTGTGCACAAATGAGAATCGGGGAGATGTTTGGGACTGCATGTGAGTTAGAGATTGAGGTTGGGTGTGGGTTGGGGTTACACATAGCGGGGGAAGTTGCGGTTTTTCTGTCGCGGAGCAGATATGGGAAGACAGAAAGCAGAGAGGGTAAGGGATAGAAGGGATCACAGCTTAGAAGTTTCCGTAGTAGGGGATCAAATTCTGGCTCAGCATGGAGGACTCGTACGCGGCTCGAGAGTCGCCACGCTACGGACTGCGCCGTGGCCCGCCAAGCTACTTTTTTTTTGGTAGGATTGACTGGATAACATATAAGGGTAGGCCCGTGCCTTGTTTAATTACACAGATAATCATGAATTATTTAGTTTCCATAATCAATAGTTACATGCCTATTATACAGCAATTGCAATGTAACTGCGTATTTGTGGGAACGAATGCTGAGATTAACATAAGGTATTCTCTATTCCAAAGAGCACACCAAAATGGCGTATTCACAATCGTAGCACTGCTCAATGGTTTATCTTGTTCTGTGTAGAAAGGAGATTTAAAGACTTGCGTCTCTGGCATACACATGCCACACTTCCTCCTCTAGGACTGCCTAACGATTAAGACTCAATAAAGTTAGACCTGATTGTGCCGCTGGAAACGCTGTTGGTAACAGTCACGCCACGCCAACTGCGCTATCGTTTCTGCCTGCCGGGCGAGATTTGGCAGCACAGGAGCTGACAGTTGCGTTTAACCAGTCCCAACCATTCACGCACTCTCGATGGATGCATTTAACCAGTCCCAACCATTCACGCACTCTCGATGGATGCATTTAACCAGTCCCAACCATTCACGCACACTCGATGGATGCATTTAACCAGTCCCAACCATTCACGCACTCTCGATGGATGCATTTAACCAGTCCCAACCATTCACGCACACTTGATGGATGCATTTAACCAGTCCCAACCATTCACGCACACTCGATGGATGCATTTAACCAGTCCCAACCATTCACGCACACTCGATGGATGCATTTACCAGTCCCAACCATTCACGCACTCTCGATGGATGCATTTACCAGTCCCAACCATTCACGCACACTCGATGGATGCGTTTAACCAGTCCCAACCATTCACGCACACTCGATGGATGCGTTTAACCAGTCCCAACCATTCACGCACACTCGATGGATGCGTTTAACCAGTCCCAACCATTCACGCACACTCGATGGATGCGTTTAACCAGTCCCAACCATTCACGCACACTCGATGGATGCTGTAGTTAAATATATCTCTAAACTCGACAGGACACAGACTCCATAATTTTGTGGCAGTTGTGTTTTTGGCGCCATATTTTGTGTTTTTTGCGCCAGGGGCCATATGTATAAACCTGAGTAAAATAATGTGTAAAAGAATGCCTGATATCACCTTTTAGCATTTTGGCAAACATACTGTATTGCTTTATTGACTGTTGTATGTTGGGCAGAAATGTAATAAAATGGAGAGCATAAATATTACCGGTTCACTGTTTAACTTAAAGCTCTGAAATGGCAACGTGGTTCATACCTGTCGGATCTCTTAATCCAAGCTCACGCAATGTAGCCTCGATCTCTCATGATAAAAAGGTTTTTGGTTGGATGAGCAGAATTTGTTGGCATACGTCAGGTATTTTTTTCCCGATGTTATTCTATAGAACCTTTTTCTTTTCAGTCAAATGGAATATGATATGTTGAGTGATAATACAAAGGGCAATTATTTATGATTCATCACAGTTTGGGTTCCCCTCAACTGCGCCACCGTTCCCTGAGTGGAGACTAATTGCAACATCATTTCTTTTTCGTTCTGTCGCCCCATTATTTCCCAGTTAGCATTAAATCTTGACCCCCTCGATTCCACTGTTTTTGCTCCACCTTCCTTCATGGAAATCAAAGGCTCATTATGCTAACCCAGCCCCAGAGAGACCCCAGTTAGCTAAGAGCTGTATGTCAGTGTGTCAACTATCCTGCAATGTGTCCTCACCAGGCAATCCACACCAGTACTACTTCATTACTGCCGTCTCGTGTGAAGGAGGGCCGCTAATGGAGCTTGCTTACTCCTTTTAAAAGCTACTTAATTGTGAGTGCCGCGCCGCGTGTTTAATTGTGGTAATTGTCAAACTTTTCAAAGGGGGGCCGACATGTCAATGAGCTGTTCTGAACTGGAGGGTTCTTGTCACTAATTACGTGGAATGATTTTAGTTGGTTGAATTGGTCTGGCCGTTCTTGTACTCCTCTGCATTGAAACATTAAGCTCAGGTGCGGCTGTGAATTAATCGCAAGGGCCAGAAGCATTTTTTTTTTTAAAGTTGCAATAGGTATTCAGACAGGTTCTACCCTATATATATATATATATATACAGTATATAGGGCAGAATCATTAAATATGGAAGGAATTGCAAACAATGCACCGACACGCCCCACTAAACACACGCACACAAAAACCACAAAATGCGGGAATTGTAGAATACCCAAGATAAGCAACGGTGATTATAGCAGATTGTGGAGAGTATTGCACGTAAACCCTTTCCACCGGTTCTCTTCCTGCTGCTAGGCCACACAGAAGGCCTCTTCCCCGAGTAATGACAGTTTACAGAGCGACATTGTGTCGCGACATAACAGCCACATTATAATGAACTTTAACAACTCCGATTATCCCTCTTATTGACTCGGACACGTATTCAATAGCAGCAGAAGCGCCTCCCGCATTACGAGTCGTTAAAGGTGCTGAACAGTGAACATTTTAAATTGTCCCCTGCCTTCTTCCATGCTGGATGTGTCTCTGACAGCATAATGCCTTCTTGATTCAGGCAGTGTGAAGCCCAAACAACAACCATTACATGCCCAAACAAGAGGCAGGCAGACAAAGCATAGCAACACAAAGGTAGAAGAGCAAGTTTTGTCAACTGTCTTTAAGTGGGTCAATTTCCCTGTCCCCTCTCCTCCCCTTGCCTGTAAGAGTCTTGGCCATGCTTAACTACAGCCCAGACCTTACCGTGCGCTCGCCGAGCGGAAAGTACTTGGCCATGCTTAACTACAGCCCAGACCTTACCGTGCGCTCGCCGAGCGGAAAGTACTTGGCCATGCTTAACTACAGCCCAGACCTTACCGTGCGCTCGCCGAGCGGAAAGTACTTGGCCATGCTTAACTACAGCCCAGACCTTACCGTGCGCTCGCCGAGCGGAAAGTACTTGGCCATGCTTAACTACAGCCCAGACCTTACCGTGCGCTCGCCGAGCGGAAAGTACTTGGCCGTGCTTAACTACAGCCCAGACCTTACCGTGCGCTCGCCGAGCGGAAAGTACTTGGCCATGCTTAACTACAGCCCAGACCTTACCGTGCGCTCGCCGAGCGGAAAGTACTTGGCCATGCTTAACTACAGCCCAGACCTTACCGTGCGCTCGCCGAGCGGAAAGTACTTGGCCATGCTTAACTACAGCCCAGACCTTACCGTGCGCTCGCCGAGCGGAAAGTACTTGGCCATGCTTAACTACAGCCCAGACCTTACCGTGCGCTCGCCGAGCGGAAAGTACTTGGCCATGCTTAACTACAGCCCAGACCTTACCGTGCGCTCGCCGAGCGGAAAGTACTTGGCCGTGCTTAACTACAGCCCAGACCTTACCGTGCGCTCGCCGAGCGGAAAGTACTTGGCCGTGCTTAACTACAGCCCAGACCTTACCGTGCGCTCGCCGAGCGGAAAGTACTTGGCCATGCTTAACTACAGCCCAGACCTTACCGTGCGCTCGCCGAGCGGAAAGTACTTGGCCGTGCTTAACTACAGCCCAGACCTTACCGTGCGCTCGCCGAGCGGAAAGTACTTGGCCGTGCTTAACTACAGCCCAGACCTTACCGTGCGCTCGCCGAGCGGAAAGTACTTGGCCGTGCTTAACTACAGCCCAGACCTTACCGTGCGCTCGCCGAGCGGAAAGTACTTGGCCGTGCTTAACTACAGCCCAGACCTTACCGTGCGCTCGCCGAGCGGAAAGTAATTCTCCTTTTTTTGTTCGCCGTCACGTTCAGTCACGTTCAGATTTTTCTCTTTTTTCTTTCACACGGAAGAAAAATGATGTACAGTAGTGTTTTTATTTCGGAGCGGGCATCACGCTTGCCGCCTCGTCTCGGACAGACCATCCCGGCCCCTCTGTCCCTTCCTGCTACCGCGTGTTCGGCCCCCACGACCCATTTCATTTTTTCATGCTGTATGGCGGCTGTAAAGGAGGAAAAAAGGATCAAACGCAGGCCACCTCTGGAATACCTGCTTTTTTTGATGTCACCATCAAAGGGAGTGTTTTATAAAAATGTTGACAGCTGTATTTCGCCACTGTGGGGCTCGGTGTTTGTGCATTAACCCTTTTATTGCCCGCAGTTCACTTTACAAGAGATGGTTGTAGGATAAAGATTAGGCTGCTGGGTCTAATGTTTTGTACCTTTGTACTTTTTCTATTTGACAAGTACAAACTTCTCTTCAACTGCTGGACCCTTCTGACTATTCTGTGACTTATAGATTATAGATTTGTTCCCCCTCTCCATCTGTTTGATATGCAGTGGATCACACTCTTAAACTTCTGCTTTAACTGCCATTGGTCTAAAACTGAAACTAAGCATTAGGGATTCAAACTGAAAACCAGGAAGTGAAAATAAAAAGGTGTAGTCTAAGACTAAAAGCCCAGTGCTAAACTAAAAACCCTTTCGCCAAAAGCTAAACTAAAAGCCATGGACTACATATAAAAACTGAAATCTGTCGACTGAAGTTGCTATTCTTGCATGTATTGACCTCAGGGACATGTATTTTATTTCCCCTTTACTTTTTTGGCCGGATAGTTTGATGAGTTGTCGGTGTTGTAGTGGGAAGCAGCTGCTGCAGTGCAGTCTGTCTGTCGTGCCGTTAGCTTTCTCCATGTGGCGTGGACGTGCGCGAGCATCTGCGTAGAATGCGCGACGCGTTGAGCGTAAGGGGCTGGTAACGCTGGGCTTTGAATGACTGTGCCCAGGGGACCTGCACTTTTTTTTCGCCGGTGTGATGGCTGCGGAGCCTCGGTTATCATTCTGCCAGACTGCCAGTGCCCTGTCACACAGTCCTCGAGCCGACCGGGCCCAGGCGGGGGTCCGTGTGAGGGGCCTACAAATCACACCTTCGCTTGGCATAACTCCTTACACACGTCACCTCTGCTGCCACCGAGCGAGCGAGAGAGAGAGCGGCTCTGCTTAATTTGCAGCTTCCCCATGAAGTTGGTCAGGGCGGCCATGATGCTTTATCGGAAAAGGAATTGCTTTTCTGTTCTATAGCACAGTAAAACACCAAGGGAGGGTGTGTATGTGCATGTCTGTGTACTATAGCACAGTAAAACACCAAGGGAGGGTGTGTATGTGCATGTCTGTGTACTATAGCACAGTAAAACACCAAGGGAGGGTGTGTATGTGCATGTCTGTGTACTATAGCACAGTAAAACACCAAGGGAGGGTGTGTATGTGCATGTCTGTGTGGGGGGGGAGAACGGACAGCCGTTATAGATAAATAAAATATAAATAAGGATTGGCATCAGGCTCGAACCCCCACATCATTGCGATTTCAAATGCTTTGAGCGATTAATGGCAGTTATGTATTTTACTGTGTAAACAAAACTGTGAACACATCTGGGTTGTATCATGTGTTGGGTTGTGTCGGTAATGTAATCCTTACACAATATTGTTTTGCATACTCATGGCTATATACACTGCTCAAAAAAATGAAGAACACTTAATCATCGCAATATAACACCAAGTCAATTAAACCAAACTGGATGATGCTGGATGATGTTGTAGGCAGCATAACATTCACCACGGCGTCTCCAGACTCTTTCACGTCTGTCACATGTGCTCAATGTGAACCTGCTCTCATCTGTAAAGAGAACGGGCGCCAATGGCGAACCTGCCAATTCTGGTGTTCTCTGACAAATGCCAGTCGAGCTGCACGGTGCTGGGCTGTGAGCACAGGTCCCACTACAGGACGTCGGGCCCTCATGCCACCCTCATGGAGTCTGTTTCTGACAGTTTGATCAGAAACATGCACATGAGTAGCCCGCTGGAGGTCATTTTGTAGGGCTCTGGCAGTGCTCCTCCTGTTCCTTCTCGCACAAAGGAGCAGATACCGGTCCTGCTGCTGGGTTGTTGCCCTTCTACGGCCCTGTCCAGCTCTTCTTGTGTAATGGCCCGTCTCCTGGTATCTCCTCAAAACTCTTGAGACTGTGCTGGGAGACACAGCAAACCTTCTTGCGACGGCACGTATGGATGTGTCATCCTGGAGGAGCCATCCTGGAGGAGCTGGACTACCTGTGCAACCTGAATGGCCTGCAGGTACCGCCTCATGCTACCAGTAGTGACAAGGGCACTAGCAAAATGCAAAACTATAGAAAAATCAGTCAGGAAGGATAAGGAGAGAGAAATGGTCTGTGGCCACCACTTGCAAAACCATTTACTTTTTGGGGGTTGGCTTGCTGTTGCCTCTCCTGTCCATCTGTTGTCACTTTCATTTGCACCAAAGCGGGTGAAATTGATTCACAATCGTTTACGCTTCCGAACTGGACAGATCGATATTCCAGAAGTTTAATTGACTTGGTGTTATACTGTGTTGATTAAGTGTTCCCTTCATTTCTTTGAGCAGTGTAGTTTATGCTTTGTGCTTTTTCAAGCATTTTCTCTCCCTATTGTTGGGTTGTTACACAAATGCTCTCATACTATGATTTTTGTCATGCCAGCAGGCCTATCGTCGCTTTGAATTGACGGCGGAAGAGAGAGCCGCTTTGTGGCCTGCGGGCTCCGGAGAGGCAGTGACGGCTTCAGCGTAGACCAGCAGGCCTGGCTGTGCAGCGGGCGGTCTCTCAGGGGGAGGGTTAGTCCTGTCCACTCCCAGCGCCACTGCCCCCAACAACACTGTCCTTAATCCCTGCTGCTCCCAATGAACTATATAAACTATTAACTGCACCTCCAGTAATCCCACCACAGAGCGGCCAGTAAAATTGCACCCCACCCCCCCCTCCGTCAGCGGCAGCACAGTTATGTGCCCTCCCTGTATGACATGATGGGGCCAAAAACAGTCATTTCCCACGACAGGGTTTTCAAATTGAGTCTTATCCACACTCGCGATGAAGGTTTCTTTTCCACCTGAAATCTGGCTTCCATCAGCAGCCAGTGAGATAAGGTGAAAGGGCTGACCCCACAGATGGAATCGGGTCAGGTTTAACTCCACCTGGTCTCAAGTCGGCCTGGCCGGCGAGTATCATTACCCCCCGCTAATGGGTCTGCACCGAGCCAACGCATTGGCCTCTACTTCTCATCTCCCACCTATCAACTTCCACTGTCATTCGCCGGCGTTCGGTGTGCCGCCCTCTGATTGATCAGTTTAGGGGGCGCTGACTGGGATTGTGGGAAAGGGGGTGTGGTTGGCTGCATGAACAGCGTTGACGGTGACAATCTACTTGATGCTTGACAGTGAGAAGAAGCGGCTAGCCTTAGGTGTTGCACGCTATGTCTGTAGTATAGGATCCTTTGACGTACATAACAGCAGGGGTGTTCAGGTGCTGAAACAATCATAACAGCAGCGGTGTTCAGGCGCTGAAACAATCATAACAGCAGCGGTGTTCAGGTGCTGAAACAATCATAACAGCAGCGGTGTTCAGGCGCTGAAACAATCATAACAGCAGGGTGTTCAGGCGCTGAAACGTACATAACAGCAGGGGTGTTCAGGCGCTGAAACAATCATAACAGCAGGGGTGTTCAGGCGCTGAAACAATCATAACAGCAGGGGTGTTCAGGCGCTGAAACAATCATAACAGCAGGGGTGTTCAGGCGCTGAAACAATCATAACAGCAGGGGTGTTCAGGCGCTGAAACAATCATAACAGCAGGGGTGTTCAGGCGCTGAAACAATCATAACAGCAGGGGTGTTCAGGCGCTGAAACAATCATAACAGCAGGGGTGTTCAGGCGCTGAAACAATCATAACAGCAGGGGTGTTCAGGCGCTGAAACGTACATAACAGCAGGGGTGTTCAGGCGCTGAAACAATCATAACAGCAGGGGTGTTCAGGCGCTGAAACAATCATAACAGCAGGGGTGTTCAGGCGCTGAAACAATCATAACAGCAGGGGTGTTCAGGCGCTGAAACAATCATAACAGCAGGGGTGTTCAGGCGCTGAAACAATCATAACAGCAGGGGTGTTCAGGCGCTGAAACAATCATAACAGCAGGGGTGTTCAGGCGCTGAAACAATCATAACAGCAGGGGTGTTCAGGCGCTGAAACAATCATAACAGCAGGGGTGTTCAGGCGCTGAAACAATCATAACAGCAGGGGTGTTCAGGCGCTGAAACAATCATAACAGCAGGGGTGTTCAGGCGCTGAAACGTACATAACAGCAGGGGTGTTCAGGTGCTGAAACGTACATAACAGCAGGGGTGTTCAGGCGCTGAAACAATCATAACAGCAGGGGTGTTCAGGCGCTGAAACAATCATAACAGCAGGGGTGTTCAGGCGCTGAAACGTACATAACAGCAGGGGTGTTCAGGCGCTGAAACGTACATAACAGCAGGGGTGTTCAGGCGCTGAAACGTACATAACAGCAGGGGTGTTCAGGCGCTGAAACAATCATAACAGCAGGGGTGTTCAGGCGCTGAAACAATCATAACAGCAGGGGTGTTCAGGCGCTGAAACAATCATAACAGCAGGGGTGTTCAGGCGCTGAAACAATCATAACAGCAGGGGTGTTCAGGCGCTGAAACAATCATAACAGCAGGGGTGTTCAGGCGCTGAAACAATCATAACAGCAGGGGTGTTCAGGCGCTGAAACAATCATAACAGCAGGGGTGTTCAGGCGCTGAAACAATCATAACAGCAGGGGTGTTCAGGCGCTGAAACAATCATAACAGCAGGGGTGTTCAGGCGCTGAAACAATCATAACAGCAGGGGTGTTCAGGCGCTGAAACAATCATAACAGCAGGGGTGTTCAGGCGCTGAAACAATCATAACAGCAGGGGTGTTCAGGCGCTGAAACAATCATAACAGCAGGGGTGTTCAGGCGCTGAAACGTACATAACAGCAGGGGTGTTCAGGTGCTGAAACGTACATAACAGCAGGGGTGTTCAGGCGCTGAAACGTACATAACAGCAGGGGTGTTCAGGCGCTGAAACGTACATAACAGCAGGGGTGTTCAGGCGCTGAAACAATCATAACAGCAGGGGTGTTCAGGCGCTGAAACAATCATAACAGCAGGGGTGTTCAGGCGCTGAAACGTACATAACAGCAGGGGTGTTCAGGCGCTGAAACAATCATAACAGCAGGGGTGTTCAGGTGCTGAAACAATCATAACAGCAGGGGTGTTCAGGTGCTGAAACAATCATAACAGCAGGGGTGTTCAGGCGCTGAAACAATCATAACAGCAGCGGTGTTCAGGTGCTGAAACAATGTTGTCACTTTGACAGTAGGCTGACAGGGACCAGACAGTCTCGTATGTCGTTGATGAAGGGACTCACAGGCAGTGTTGGGTAAGAGGTGCCTGGTCTGTGTGCTGTGTCACACCCTCAGTCTTACCAGTCTTACCCCCCCCATCCTCAGAGATCTTCCCCCGTCCGTTTCTAGGCCCAGCGGGGGGGGGCATTCTCTGCGCTCTCCCGTCGCTGACCTCAATGCCACCGTGACCCGCAACAATAGCTCACGAAGCGAGGAAGGAAACACATATGAATACATTAAACCTAAAACCTACGCTCGAGGAGCAAGAGAGAACACTCACTGAAATAGAGTGAAATCCAAACAAGAGCACAGCAGCTTTTTTTATGATCAGTTCACACAAGGCTGTCAGTCAGAGCGTATGAAGCCTCCGTTCAGTTCAGATTATGATCAAATACTAGCTGGCTAGTTAGCTAACTGTGTTTTAAAATTATATCGGTTTCTATTGTAGTCTCAAGTTTTCCACCTAACTAATCAGTGTAGAAAAGCTTACCAGCAAACCGTTACCTTCCACGCTCAAAGGTAGATTTTACATACAGCAGAGCTCAATGCAATTGTTATTGTGAAAGGATTTTGCTTATTTTATTGAAACTTCATGAGTCAACAAGATATAACAAAATTATTATTATTTTCTCAGTATGCAGGGTTGGCAACTCTGATACTTTCAGTGTGAGACGCATACCAAATGAAAGGATTTCATACCAAATGAAAAGACCATCTCATATATCGATAAGAGCTATGGCCATGGCTGGCTGCCTTTACCAACCCGCTCTTCATATCTCTGGCACTCTAACTCTAACTTTTCTATTGAACCTAACTCGGGAACCTATTACGTTTGAACAGATCTCACTGATCTGAAATCAGTCCAGTCGAGGGATGCGTGAGACGAGGGGCATTTTCTGTCTGATTCCAGACCCCGCCTTCCCCATCACTACTGCTCATAGGAAGCATGCAGAGAGCATGCTGGGAGCGGGCTGTAATCTTGACATTGCAGGCGTAGTAAACCGTGTTCATTATTCCCGGCGTGTCCGTCCCCCAAATCCAAACCCCGTGGTTTAGGACTTCCCTGTGGGAGCAGATTATTGGGATTTGCATCCCTAGTGTAGCGTGGTGGTGGTAGTGGACTGTCCAGAAGATGGCTGATCTGCCTGGGTTGTGCAGTTTTACTCATTTGCTGCTGGTGTGGAGGGCTCCATGCAGGGGGGGATCTCACTGTACCAGGGTCAGTGTGGTGTGGAGGGCTCCATGCAGGGGGGGGATCTCACTGTACCAGGGTCAGTGTGGTGTGGAGGGCTCCATGCAGGGGGGGATCTCACTGTACCAGGGTCAGTGTGGTGTGGAGGGCTCCATGCAGGGGGGGATCTCACTGTACCAGGGTCAGTGTGGTGTGGAGGGCTCCATGCAGGGGGGGATCTCACTGTACCAGGGTCAGTGTGGTGTGGAGGGCTCCATGCAGGGGGAGATCGCACTGTACCAGGGTCAGTGTGGTGTGGAGGGCTCCATGCAGGGGGGGGATCTCACTGTACCAGGGTCAGTGTGGTGTGGAGGGCTCCATGCAGGGGGGGGGATCTCACTGTACCAGGGTCAGTGTGGTGTGGAGGGCTCCATGCAGGGGGAGATCTCACTGTACCAGGGTCAGTGTGGTGTGGAGGGCTCCATGCAGGGGGGGATCTCACTGTACCAGGGTCAGTGTGGTGTGGAGGGCTCCATGCAGGGGGGGATCTCACTGTACCAGGGTCAGTGTGGTGTGGAGGGCTCCATGCAGGGGGAGATCGCACTGTACCAGGGTCAGTGTGGTGTGGAGGGCTCCATGCAGGGGGGGGATCTCACTGTACCAGGGTCAGTGTGGTGTGGAGGGCTCCATGCAGGGGGGGGGATCTCACTGTACCAGGGTCAGTGTGGTGTGGAGGGCTCCATGCAGGGGGGGGGGGGGATCTAACTGTACCAGGGTCAGTGTGGTGTGGAGGGCTCCATGCAGGGGGGGATCTCACTGTACCAGGGTCAGTGTGGTGTGGAGGGCTCCATGCAGGGGGGGGGGGGATCTCACTGTACCAGGGTCAGTGTGGTGTGGGGGGCTCCATGCAGGGGGGGATCTAACTGTACCAGGGTCAGTGTGGTGTGGGGGGCTCCATGCAGGGGGGGATCTCACTGTACCAGGGTCAGTGTGGTGTGGAGGGCTCCATGCAGGGGGGGGGGGGGATCTCACTGTACCCGGGTCAGTGGGGTGTGGAGGGCTCCATGCAGGGGGGGGGGATCTCACAGTACCAGGGTCAGTGTGGTGTGGGGGGCTCCATGCAGGGGGGGATCTCACTGTACCAGGGTCAGTGTGGTGTGGAGGGCTCCATGCAGGGGGGGATCTCACTGTACCAGGGTCAGTGTGGTGTGGGGGTTTGAGAGACCTTGTTTCACTGCATGAAGGTCCGGTGCACGTTCTGATGCGCACATCTGTGAATTACATTTGGCTGTGGAGTGGAATTGTCCTCTCTGGAAGCCTCTAACATGGGCCAACATTTCAGGGAAACTACATAAGGTCTAACAAATCACTTTGCACTGTTTTTTTTTTTAGTGGCTGCTTTACTCACTATGGCACATACGAAACTATAAAGTGTATCTTTTAAATTAACCTCAAAGTGTGTGCACTACACATTCATTTTCAGAATTTGCATTCCAAATACTGTTGACAGCCATGGCAGTGCAAAGATACTTGTGCTCCACAAGTACATCAGTGTCCGTCGATGAACTAGTGATTACTTGGCCAAATCAGCTGTATTAGTCCTGAAATAAGATGTATTAGTCCTGAAATAAGATGTATCTCGCTAGCTTTTTGGCATTAAAAACGGGCTTATCAGCACAGCCCTGAGTAAAATGCCCCCTGTCCTCCTCACAGTCTCGATGAACGTTAAACCGAGCAGCGGACGGAGAAGAAAATCATTACATATAATAGAATGATCTGTTATAACCAGGCAGAACAATCAGAATTGTTGCCTACCTAGTTGGCCACAGTCATTTTTTTTAGGTGTGCCTCACTAGATCCCAATAAAACTAACCATTAAAGAACCACCAGTTAATATAATATAACCACCAGTTAATATAATATAACTATGCCCAGTTACTTCTATTTAATCGGAAAGATGCCCATATCTTTAGACTGGGAAAACTAGAACATGGCAGCCTTAATTCCATAGAATATAAGGAAAAACAATTATTTACATTTTTTCAGCTTAGAATATGTTTGAACTATGATCCTTGTGAGTATTTCCACTGGATGGTGTGTGGGCATGAAAATAATACAATTTTTTTCTGATTTAAGAGGCAAACACATTCCGCTTTGACTGGATATATTGACCAAGAAGTGAATGTTATCAACATTTTGATTGATATCGAGTTTTTCAAAAAATGTCAGTCTATTTGCTCATTTGCATTTTAAATTGAAATGTAAATACACGCCTCCCTCCACAATTTAACAAGCACATAATTGGAAAATGGTTTTTTTTCATTTTTTTTTTACAGAAGAGATTCAGCAGCACAGAAGGGAAGTGAAAAGAAAAGATAGGGAGAGGAGCAAGATAGAGAAAAATACAGATTCAATCTTCAAGCACCTTACAAATGTTTGTGTCACTTTTCTTGTTTAAAAGAAGAAAGCAGCGAGAGGAAGAAGGAAGAGCTGAGAGGACAGAAGGAAAGTAATGTCCGTGGCTATTTTTTCCCCCCTTTTCTTTTTTAAAGTGTAGTGAAAAGATTAAATTGTTTACGAGCTCGGAGCCGGGCTAGCTTGAGCGGATGAGCCAAAAGCGACAGAGATAGACATTCTAATTCGCCGCTGTACTTAACGCCTTGGTCCCTATGTGCTGCCGCTAATTCTTTTATCTGCTTTCAACACTCTGGGCTGCAGCCACATTCATATTATATATATATATATATATTTTTTTTTTTAAACTAAGTGAAAGAGGCAAAAATTACTGTTTTATTTGGTGTACAACTGATAAAAAAAAATCTCGACTTGAATACTCGATTTCTTTTTTTCTCTCTCTCTCCTTCTTTTTTTTCCTCTCTCCTCATCTCTCACAAAGAGACGGAGGAACTGTCCTCTTTAACTCTTTATCTTCTTTGAGCAGAGAGATCCAGCTTCTCTAGGCTGGGGGGGGGGGGTGTTAGAGACGCGACCGGAGGGGGGGGGGGGCGGGGGGCAGGTAGTGCTTGGGGTTGGGGGGAGGGGAGGGGGGGGCTTGTATGGAGATTGGTGTTTGTTGGGGATGTTGGGGATGTTGGGGATGTTGGGGGGGGGGGGGGGGCAGGGGTAGGGTGTAAAATCCAGCACGGAGAAGAATTACTGTTATCACAGATGCAGGAGAGGACCGGGGGAAGATAAGGCCCCCGCTGCAGCTGGGAGGAATAAGGCCTGTGAGAAGTCGTGTTTCGAGGGGGCCGGGGGTTGTAAATTCGCTGGATATTCACTGCAAGGCGGCCCTGCTGGTCTCTCAAAAGGGGATTCAGGCTTCCCTCTTTTTGAAAGGTCTGCTCCTCTGATAGGAGCATTGTGGCTTCTCCTCTATATAGAAAGCCCATCGGGGCCCATTGCCTTGTGGGTGTTATGGGGCCGGTAAGGTAACCGCGCGCGTATAGACTGCACACAGATAATAGTGTGAGTGTAAAAGAGATAAGGAGGGAGACCACTGCTCATTAACAGATATCTCCCGCACTGCAGACACCGCCGGTATTGAGGGGTGAGAATGCCGAGCATAAATTAAAAGCACTGGCGAAATAAAATGGAGGGAAGGGAGAGGGGGAGGGTAAAGGGAAGTAAAAGGGGGTAGTAAGGTGGCACAGAGGAACCCTGGATTAAGCCTCTTCCCCCCCCCCCTCTCTCTCCTGGCCGGCGGGGCCGAGACCCCTCTCCCGCCTATGGCACAGAGAAAAGCCGAGCCGCCCCGTCTGGCACGGGAAAACCAACGTAGGGGAGGGGCATTTGGCCCCCAGACCCACCCTTGTTTTACGCACCTGTGCGGGACACTGAATGATGAAGATGTCTTACTGTGTGCTGGAGACTCTTGTTTCCACGTTTAAATTCTGAAACAGGGGTAGTTGGATAATATGGGGATATTCAAAAAGGCCTATTATGGCATCCGCTCTAAAAGTGCTCGCTGAGCGAACGAGTGATGTGAGATAAAACCACAGCGAATCTTATGCGGGGGATAATCTTTTATCGCCTCTCGGTGTAAAATTACACCTTCGTTGACCTTGCTGTTCATTACTTGGACAGGACTCATCCCCAAATGTGAGTAAAACGGAAGTTAAATCTCCTGTTTCTATCGTCAGCATCGGCAGTCTGGAGAAAGGATGGCCTACCTATGGATTACATCATATCAAACGACAGAAAACCTCACAGGAACTCTTTAAATTGCTCAGAACTCAACCTTGAAAATAACTAAATGAACCCGAACCTTGTTCTTTTTTGGTCCTCTGCCACTGTAATGCAATACAGAGGTGATTGAAAATAAAAAATAAAACGGCCCTTGTGCCCTGATTGTCTGACTCGTGTGAGCGGAGCAGAAGAATGGCCACCAAGCTGTAAATAAGGTGGCGTTCTCTCGTGATGGTGGGGCGGCAGGGGGGGCGGGGGGGGGTGTAATGGTCCTCTCTGCTCTCTCTCTCGGTGCGTTTACGGGCAGTCCGCTCGTGCGACGCGATTGGCTCTCCCTTCGGAGCATGTTGAGGCAGAACAAGTGTTCTGCAGACATTGTGGGGGCTGAGTTACCATGGGGAAGGTTAATGTAGACAATGGGGGTAGCAGATAATGCGAATTGGGTTCCTGTATTTCAGACCTGTTATCTCAGAGCAGGGAAAAACCAGCTTGCTTTGAAAGGGGTCTGCATTAAAAGGCCAATGTCCTACTCACACACTTTGCATGTTTCTGCATGCATATAAAGATGCACAATGTCCGACTCGCACACTTTGCATGTTTCTGCATACATATA
This sequence comes from Ilyophis sp. 1 JC-2022, assembly GCA_022702515.1. NCBI lineage: Eukaryota > Metazoa > Chordata > Actinopteri > Anguilliformes > Synaphobranchidae > Ilyophis > Ilyophis sp. 1 JC-2022. Next base: position 18,404,912 of record CM040401.1, on the reverse strand, counting down.
AAGATGCACAATGTCCTACTCATACACACTGCATGTTTCTGCATGCATATAAAAATGGACAGTGTCTTACTCATACACTTTGCATGTTTCTGCATGCATGTAAAGATGCACAATGTCCTACTCGCACACTTTGCATGTTTCTGCATACATATAAAGATGCACAATGTCTTACTCGCACACTTTGCATGTTTCTGCATACATATAAAGATGCACAATGTCTTACTCACACACTTTGCATGTTTCTGCATGCATGTAAAGATGCACAATGTCCTGCTCACACACTTTGCATGTTTCTGCATGCATATAAAATAAACAATGTCCTACTCATACACTTTGCATGTTTCTGCAAACATATAAAGATGCACAATGTCCTGCTCACACACTTTGCATGTTTCTGCATACATATAAAGATGCACAATGTCCTGCTCACACACTTTGCCTGTTTCTGCATACATATAGAAATGCACAATGTCTTACTCACACACTTTGTGTATTTTATATGCATGCAGAAACATGAAAAGTGTGTGAGTAGGACATTGTGCATCTTTATATGCATGCAGAAACATGCAAAGTGTGTGAGTAGGACATTGTGCATCTTTATATGCATGAATAAACATGCAATGTCCTACTCACACACTTTGCATGTTTCTGCATACATATAAAGATGCACAATGTCCTGCTCACACACTTTGCATGTTTCTGCATGCATATAAATATGTACAATGTCATACTCACACACTTTGCATGTTTCTGCATGCATATAAAAATGCACAGTGTCTTACTCATACACTTTGCATGTTTCTGCATGCATATAAAGATGCACAATGTCCTGCTCACACACTTTGCATGTTTCTGCATGCATGTACAGATGCACAATATCCTGCTCACACACTTTGCATGTTTCTGCATACATATAAAGATGCACAATGTCCTGCTCACACACTGCATGTTTCTGCATGCATGTAAAGATGCACAATGTCTTACTCACACACTTTTCATGTTTCTGCATACATATAAAGATGCACAATGTCGTACTCACACATTTTGCATGTTTCTGCATACATATAAAATACACAATGTCGTACTCACACACTTTGCATGTTTCTGCATACATATAAAGATGCACAATGTCTTACTCACACACTTTGCATGTTTCTGCATGCATGTAAAGATGCACAATGTCCTGCTCACACACTTTGCATGTTTCTGCATGCATATAAAATAAACAATGTCCTACTCATACACTTTGCATGTTTCTGCAAACATATAAAGATGCACAATGTCCTGCTCACACACTTTGCATGTTTCTGCATACATATAAAGATGCACAATGTCCTGCTCACACACTTTGCCTGTTTCTGCATACATATAGAAATGCACAATGTCTTACTCACACACTTTGTGTATTTTATATGCATGCAGAAACATGCAAAGTGTGTGAGTAAGACATTGTGTATTTTATATGCATGCAGAAACATGCAAAGTGTGTGAGTAGGACATTGTGCATCTTTATATGCATATAAAAAATGCAATGTGTCTACTCACACACTTTGCATGTTTCTTCATGCATATAAAGATGCACAATGTCCTACTCACACACTTTGCATGTTTCTGCATGCATATAAATATGTACAATGTCATACTCGCACACTTTGCATGTTTCTGCATGCATATAAAAATGCACAATGTCTTACTCACACACTTTGCATGTTTCTGCATGCATATAAAATACACAATGTCCTACTCACATACTTTGCATGTTTCTGCATACATATAAAATACACAATGTCGTACTCACACACTTTGCATGTTTCTGCATGCATATAAAGATGCACAATGTCCTACTCACATAATTTGCATGTTTCTGCATACATATAAAGATGTTCAATGTCCTGCTCACACACTTTGCATGTTTCTGCATACATATAAAGATGCACAATGTCGTACTCACACATTTTGCATGTTTCTGCATACATATAAAGATGCACAATGTCCTGCTCACACACTTTGCATGTTTCTGCATACATATAAAGAGGCACATTTGTCTCCACAGGAGAACATGCATGCACGCACACAAACGTCCCCACTGCACTCGATTTTGCAACATGCTCACAGACACGCACTATATAATTTTGTCTCCACTGAATGGCATGCAAAGTTTTCATGCACAGGTGTACATGTATTTATGCATACACCTCGTAGATGCACACATCAATCAATTAAAACAATATTTTCATTGCATATTGCAGTTTCATTGCCACAAAGTTTTCCAATGGAAATTGAAAACTCAATGCCAGTCATGGAAAACCCTAATAAATTATTTATAGCCCAGGGAAAGACATACTCTCGGAAAACAACAAAATACAAAACGGTCAAACATCTCTTTCAACAGAAAGGATTGTTCTTTTTCTTTTCCACAACACCGCCAAATCCGAGCCATTATCCGATTAAACGAGATCTGTTAAATCTGCGCGCGCGTTGCGGCGGCGGCGCTGGATGCCAGGTGACACCGGTGGACGGGCCAGTTTGTTTCTAGATCTGAATGCTTTACCCAGCAGATGCCCGGCGTTTGGAGAGGGACTAGGAGGGGCCTTTTTAAGGCCTGCGTCTCCATTCAGATCCCTGTCAGAGCCGCCCAGCGGGTAAAGCTTCAATTAGCATCCTCCATGCAGCCCTTAATGAGACGACAAAGAGGCCCTGCTTTCTAATGTGACGTTGGGGCTGCTGACGAGGCCGGGCGCAGGGAAGTTGGGGGACAGCCTCCCATGGCGGATCCAGATGGGGAGGTTGTTAACGATTGAGCTCTCTGAAAGAGGTCTGAACCCTGGGGCTGCTAGGCTGCGGTAGGGGGGGGAGGGAGATCTGAATAACAGGATCTGTACTCTGCTTCCCTAGCAAGTGTCTCCCACTGTCATAGACCCCCCCCCCCCTGTGCAGAAATGGCTGCGTCGCTCGTAAGGCCCAGAGCCTGACCCCACTGTGTCCCGCGCGGTATAACTTCAGGCATATGCTTTGCAAATAAACCAACGGTCAGTTACTATTTCTGTCTTGTAAAGACGGGACTCTTAACTGTTGCCAGCAATTAAGCCGGAACATTCTCCAGTGGTGCTTTGTTGATGATATACACACTAACCACACTTATGGGACTCATAACTGTCCAGCTACCATAAAATGTGTTACACCCAAAAGCTGGTAAGATTATGCAGCAAGCTAAGAATTCAGAATGTTAGCTAACCATTTCATCAAATCAGACTTCTACTGAATTGCTTACTGAATTAAACGTGTCCTCAGCCATGCCAAGATAAAGCTGGGGAAACACTAGTGTCTGCACCACTTGACACATTGACACAAAAGTCTCCTTGATCCAAAAACAACAGAAAACTGCTCCTTAGAAATACATGAATCTACCTGCCATTTTGAGTGATGTAGAACATTTCACATGTTCCTCTGTTTCAGAACATAAAGGGAATGTATAACCAAAATGAGAGCAAATGTCATGCATTTTAGAATGACATCTTTTAGTCCTGGCTTGATAGATTCAAACTTTCCCATGTTCTGTTAGCAGGCAGGTAAGAATGTTTTCATTCTAAACTGAAACAGAAGTGCTACAGTGGCTTCAAAGCAGGAAGGCAATGAACATTGTAAATGTGCAACAGTAGCTGGGTATACTGGATGCAGTGTCTGTGTGTGTTTCTTTCATGTTAATAGTACGCAGTCTCTACATCTTTTCTTCAGCTTTAAGCTGTGTGATTGTTTTTTGTGGGGGGGCACATCTGGTGTGTGTGTGTGTGTGTGTGTGTGTGTGTGTGTGTGTTAATGTGGTTGTAGACATATGTATTGCAATTGAGTGTGCTGTATACGCATGCACACACAGATGTGTTTATAAGAGTATTGTATTCGCGTATATGTGTGTGTGTGTGTGTGTTAGTGTGGGTGTATGCATAAATATTGCATTTGAGTGTATGCATGCACACACAGATGTGTTTATAAGAGTATAGTATGTGTGTGTTAGTGTGGGTGTAGACATATGTATTGCATTTGAGTGTACGCATGCACACACAGATGTGTTTATAAGAGTATAGTGTGTGTGTGTGTGTGTGTGTGTGTGTGTGTTAGTGTGTGTAGACATATGTATTGCATTTGAGTGTACGCATGCACACACGTGTTTATAAGAGTATAGTGTGTGTGTGTGTGTGTGTGTGTGTAGACATGTATTGCATTTGAGTGTACGCATGCACACACAGATGTGTTTATAAGAGTATAGTGTGTGTGTGTGTGTGTGTGAGGGAAAGGGAACGGAAAAGGGAGAGTGAGAGGGAGCTGGATCTCAGGGCTGCAGGTTTGTGGCTGAAGGAATTGATAGCTAAAAATAGCCAGACGGGGATAGATTTCCTCTTGGGGATGACACTCCCATTTGTTTTCATTCTGCCGATGTCCCCCCAGCAAGATTACACAGGGGCTCGGTCTAAGGCCCGCACGCTCATCCTCCACTGCAGCCCCATCTTAATATACCTCTTATTAATCCTTAAAAATGGATGAGCCAGGAGGCATCACCTGTGACTGATCTTCTCCATCTCTCTCTCTCCTCTCTACAGGTGATGACAAAAGAAACGGCTTCGCTCTCTCTCCTTTTCCACGCGTAAGATTAATGAAATTTAATTTCACATGTGAAATGTAGTCATTTTGGAGGGTTTTAGTTTGTTTGTTTGTCTCGGTCCTGAAATTCCGAGCATTACTGTTCAGCTTTATGGATTTATTGGAATTTTATCCATTCCAGAAATTGGAATTATCCTTTGATTTAATGCATTTGGTTTGTTTTTATTTTTAAATTGAACAAAGAGATGGGATTTATACTGCTTCAGGCCTTCTGACAAAATTACATTGAGGTGTATTCCATTAGCAGCAAAGATTACAACTGCATCAGGATTAAAACAAACCTTAATGTACAGTATATATATCTGCAAAAATATGATACTGCACACAAAAGTGTGCCATGTGGGCTAAATCATTTTTTTGTTAAAAAACCAATAATACAAATGTTATTTTCAGGTTGAATACTTACACAAACAGTTTCCAAAAGATAAAAATAAAAACCTTATCCCAAATATGAAATTTAACCCTTTAAGCCAGAATGGCACTAATTGACATCAATTAGACAGACATTGCATGGTTCACGTCAAATCTCCGTCAATTATAATGATAAAGCAACATTTTTTAATGTACTGTAAACAGAAGAATCTCATACTGAAATGAGTTCATAATGTGATGCAGAAGTAGTGGAGGAACACGCAACAGTAATGTCACGCTTACATGTTAGAAACTAAAGGCAGACCTCTATTTATTACAAAATCATTCAACCATAGAATAAATATGCATATATATCCAATACCTAGCCGAACATATTTTCGTATTTTCATTTGTAGACATCTTAACCTTCATGTTCTTATAACATTACATAATGGGTTTTATAATATTCTTTTATAATTAATTATGTCATGTATTTGCTCAGAATATAAGATAGCAACATATATATATTTTAAATGCATGTGTTTTTATACGTGTCAAACAGAAACATACCCATAATTCTCCGTTTCAAGCAACGTGTCACTTAAGTTAGCGTACGTAACGCCTGTGAATGCAAGGACACCACATCGGTTGTGAGCCTAATACCCTGTTGCTTACCTCTCACCGCAATTATTTAAACATGCTTTGATAGTGTGCACTAGCGGCAATCTCTTTTACACCCTTTTACAAAGTAAAATAGTATAGTGGATGATGATAAAAGAATGTTTGAATTCACATATCTTCATACAGTATCTACTGTTTCAAGGAATTCAAATATGAGCGGCGTCACTTCAAGAACATACTGATCACTGCTAGTGTTAAGATGAGAAGACTTCTAAATTATTTGATTTACGTTTTTAGATTTAGAAAAATCTAGTTGGAACAGAGGTGGCTACAGGGATAGACCAGCGTAAAACTGCACGCAAAGGATTTCTTCTACGCTCCAAGCGGTGGCCGCTCCAAGCCAAAAACCTTCAGTGTGACTTTTCCAAGTAATATATTATTTATGGTATTTTCTTTATTTTTATTCATGTTTTTGCGCACCCAGATGCAGTGTTGCGAGAAATTGGCGGGTTAAATATTAATAGAGGGGAAGGATTGTTTTATTCATCTTTTCCTTCCTTATTTCAGTTTTTTTATTTAATTTTCATCGTTGAACGATTTGTCTCAGGTGTGGAAACGTTGTGGGATGCGGTTGGCGAGGCAGTTTTTGGGGGAGTCCTGGCCTATTGTCTAGTGATGTTTGGGCCCATCCGGGGCGTTATGGAATGCATTCAGAACCCTTGTGTATTAAAAGCCCACCCACCCCCTGTAAGCGATGTCTGTCCTCACTGCCAACCTACAACACGACGACTCGCCATTCGCCATTCGCCATTCCCCTCGCAGAACATCGACTCCTGGTTGCCGGCAGTATTTGCATACTGTCTCCTTGGGGGGTGGGGGGTGTGTGTGTGTGTGTGTGTGTGTGGGGGGTGGGGGGGGGTTAATTCCATGGCAATTACTGACCGTTAAGCTGTCAGTTGACACATTCGCTTTCCTCTCAGTGACACGTCCCTCCTTTTGCATTTTATATGAGGAGCGTTGGACATGATTTATATTTTGGGCCCGTTTTTCTGTCTTTTTATATGTGCGCCATTGTAAACCTTTAACAGCTAATGCATTATGAATGGCCGCTTTTATAAATTCATTACTGGAATAGGCACCGTGGGTGCTCCCTGCTTTTCCCGCCTTTGGTGCGTTTTGACCTTACCTAAATTAATTACGCCACCCTTTGAATTTCCCATGCACTTGAAAATATTGGCATCCCCTACCCATCGCCCGGTAGTTAAGGGCAGGGGTTTACGAGCGTTGCATCTGAACCTTGGCGTCTCCAGCCGTACCGCGTTTGCTCGGGCCCCGTTACGCTCAGACGTGAAGTCTCAAACGCAGGCAGGCTAGAACTAACGCAGAACATCCCCCAAGTCACGACATGGCGGAAAATGTCTCTTCCCCTGCATTTCACTCAAGTGTACAAAACTGGAATGTTATTTGCAGGGGGGAAAAAAAGACGAAAAAAAAAGCACTCCACAAAGATCGTTTCCATCACGGTTGCACTCCGGGATAAGAAGCATCATTTCGGTGGCTCTCATTGCCCATTTAGCCGTCCCGGGTCCCTCAGCCAAACGCGGTCTGTAAACGATCGTTACGAGGCCCGCGTAGGACAGCACCTGCTGTGGTAGCGCTGCAGAAGCAAGCCCACCTGCAGCTGCCTTATAAACCCGCCCCCCCTGTCCACAGCCGCTTTGACACATTACACTGGTCAAATCAATCAGTCAATCAATCACTTCATCAACTCCCCCGTCCGTCTGCCCGTCCGTCTCATTCTCTCTCTCTCTGTATCCGCGCAGCCGAGCTGCAGCCGTTAATCTGTTTTGTATTCCTTGGGTTGTATTTTTTGGTGGAACGCATTGGGAAGATTTAGAACGTATTTGTGCCTGCTGCTTTAAGCCATTATATGCTTCACTTCATGCATCTCTTTGTGAGGCTGTAAAACAGGCCCATGGAAATTGTGTTCCCCACAATAAATTGTATGCACACGTGCAGCAAAATACATAACCGCCGCCGACCGCTCGGCGCATACAGAATCCTAATAACATGGGGGTCGGAGCCTCACGCTTTCTTATTTATCTATTTTAATGGCTGTCCCTCCTCTGCTACACCCCCCCCTCTCTCTTTCTCTCTCTCTCCATCTCTCTCTGTATCTCTGTCTCTCTCTCTCTTTCTCTCTGCAGTGCCGGCTATGGGGCTGCTGTGGTGTACAGGCTGAAAATGTCTCCAATGTGCCCGGCTGCCGGTGCCTCCTCCTCCGCAGCCTGGGGGTCCCCAGTGCATCGTGTGACTTAGAGTCCCACCTTGGCCGTGTACATGCGCGCTGCATACAGATGCGCAAAGCCATGTAATCGTCAGTGCATTGATCTGGATTATGATGGTCTTGGGGCGGGGGGGGGGGCGGGGGGCACGAGCAGGGTGATGTATAAGGGTAATGGCAGGCTTTGTGTACGTATTCATTTGAATAAGGATTTGTTTTCAGGGAGGCCGTGTGGCGGACTGTGCTGAGGGTCGCACCTCAATGCCACGGAGGACAGAAGCGGTAGTTATGGTGATAATGTTGGTAGCAGCTGGTGAAGTGTGTCATGTTTTGATAACTTTCTGAAGAGCGGCGGGCTTTCTCAAACCACGGACGCCGTGGTGAATACTCAAAGGATTATTGCGCCATTGCAATTTGGATGTCCCCTGCAGAATCTAACCCTGGGTGCTGTAGACTGACATGGTGTCTTTGGAAGGGCAAGACCACAGTTTTCCCGTGTGCATGGAGGAGCCTGCATTCTGAGCTCCTGATGTCATCTGTCTATTCTGGGATAGCACTGTGTGTGTTTGTGTGTGCGCCTGCATGTTGGTGCGTGTGTGTGTGTGTGTGTGTGTGTGTGTGTGTGTGTGTGTGTGTGTGTGTGTGTGTACGTGCGCCTGTGTGTGTACGTGTGCGTGTGTGTGTGTGTGTGTGTGTGAGTGTATGTGCGCCTGTGTGTGTGCCTGCATGAGTGTGTGTGTGTGTGTGTGTGCGCCTGCGTGAGTGTGTGTGTGTGTGAGAGTGTGTGTGTGTGTGTCTGCGCATGCCTGTGTCCATGTATGTGTACACATGGGGGGGGACAATAAAATTGCAAATTTTTGCCCCAAGTATTCTACAATATCCTAAATAAACAGGAGCGGGGCACACATCCTCTCTCCTGGCATCAAATATTAATCTGGCCGTGTCCGGAGCCATGCAGTGGCGGGCGGCGGTCGCCCCTCTCTGAGCAAACAGTGGGGAGATTGTCGTTCGCCCCCTCTCATCTGCACGCGGGCTGGAGAGCATGACAAATCCTCCTCCTAATTACACCCCGGCAGTGTAAATCCGCCCCACGCGCTCTCTCCTCTCAAATTCAGGATTAGGGCTCTGTGCCCTCCTGCTCGCTGATTATGCCCAAATATGCAGACTTGGGTTTTTTGGGTTGGTGCCGGGGAGGTGTTCTCCCCTGGCTGGAGGGAGGGGACGGAGAGCTGCATTGGGGAGACGGGGGTCGGTGGTGCGTGGGCCTGGTCTACGGTTAAGGGAAGTGGAGGGAAGGTCTCCACCTTCGATGTGCCACTTCTTTGTCTTAATGTTGAATCTTACATTGTGACTCATCCTTTTGATTATACCGTACTTATATCTGTACAGTTGTTCAGCTTTGCCATCGTATTGTATGCAGGCTTTGGGTAAGAATGTTTGCTAAATGATGGAGGCGCATGGTAACCCAAAGAAATTTGGCTAGAAGAAATGGGCCCTGAAAGACTAGGCTGAAGAGCTGGTATTCATTAGATTTTAAAATGGAAAGGCTCTTCTGAATCTCTAACCCAGCAGTGGGTGCACTGGCAAATAAGTAGTATTCAGACCGATGGCTCTGTGGGTACGGTGTGGCTTTCATGTCCTTCCCGAGAGGGGCAGAACCCAGCAATCGACCACAGTCCTGGTCACACTGGCGTATAGCAGGTGTGTGCGTGTCTGTGAGGAAGAGGAGGAGTTGCCGAAGGTGTTTTTGTCCTGGTGTGAGGAACGTAAGAGCCCTCTGCTGTGGAGTGTCACCGGCAGCAATTTCCCAAAGCAGGTCTCTGTCTCTGATCAAACTTTTCCCTCATTCCACCCCCCCCGCTCCCCTCCCACCCCTCACCACACACACACCCCGTGAACGCGCCCTCTGCTGCTCTCAATTTTCACTCTCCTGGGGCACACAGGAAAAGAGCAGGAGAAGTTCCTTTCAAGAACATTGTCTGGCTCTTTGCAAATGAATGTAATTATCAGCTAGATAATGGGAGCTACATCCTGGAATTACACTTGGTAAAAGAGTCCTTATGTATTAGAAAAAAGGGAAAAAACATCTTAACAGTTACTATTAATGGGAGGATATGCACTCTATTTCTCACCACTAGGGGCAGCAAAGTACACGGAACAGGCATTCTGGCTCCTATAATTCCTCTGAGTGCATCTCAACACATATCATATGCTGTTTTTCAGCAAATGGATGTGGTCCTATTGATTACTGTGGACTTAAAATTGATTAATTTCATTTTTTTCCCCTCCATCGTCTATTTAACGGTGCTTCTTGTATAGTCACGAAAGTACAATGTTTTTACACCTTCAGATCGTATCCTGCATGTGCATATATTTTTAAGGCCACTCCTTACATGAGAAGCCTCTTACTGCCGTACTGCCTCTAACGTTCTCCGTCTGTGAGCGTTCTCCGTCTGTGAGCGTTCTCCGTCTGTGAGCTTTCTCCGTCTGTGAGCGTTCTCCGTCTGTGAGCGTTCTCCGTCTGTGAGCGTTCTCCGTCTGTGAGCGTTCTCCGTCTGTGAGCGTTCTCCGTCTGTGACCGTTCTCCGTCTGTGACCGTTCTCCGTCTGTGAGCTTTCTCCGTCTGTGAGCGTTCTCCGTCTGTGAGTATTTGTGCCGTTCCTGTCCGCAGCTTTTTGTCTTGCTTTCTTGCTTGCTTCTGTTCTTTGTTTGCTTTGGGAACTTTATTTTTGCCTTCCCTGGGTTCAGTCGAGACTTCCATTCCTGCAGCATCCGCCACTCTGATTTGATCCAGGACGCTTATAAGAAGGCCCCCTTTTATCTTTTGTGTGTCTGCGATACCCACACCTGTCCCTTTGATTGAAAGAGAGGCTGCCTCGCCGTATCCTCCCGCTGACATCTGCCTCTCTGTCCTTTTCCGCCTTTTTTCAAAGCATCTAGAGGAGATAACAATGTACAGAGAGTCTGCTGGTTTAGCCACGTCTTATCGGAGCAAGGTTCCACCCACACCTCCTCCTTCATGCACCCCCAAAACCCATTCTTTGTGTGTTTTGTGGGTAAACTCGTCTGAAAGCTTTCCCTTTTGACTTCATTCTCCGTTTCGGTGGGGGTTTATTTTATTTGTTTCGTTTTCTGCGTATTTTTGTGTCTGTCCCTCTTCCTGTAGATCCGTCCACTCACACTCCCATCAGAGCCACGTGCATTCCACTTGAAGGTTGCCCAGGGGGAAAATAGCGGTCCGTTATTAAAAGTTTGTCGTCGAACTGACGGCGCTGAGTGAGCTGTCCTGTCACCCCCAGTGCCCGCCTTGCTCTATCCTGTACCGCTCTCTGCCAGCCCCTAGAAACACAGAGCCAAACACCAGGCCCAGTGAAGGCCTGCCTTCGCACTCTCCCATGAATGACATGCAGACGCTTGTGTCTTAGCATCCCACAGCTACACGGCATCTCCTCCGAGTCGCTGTAATCTGCCGTTCCCTCTGGCTCCTCTGCTCTGTGAGGGTGTCTGGCTTCTCTTTGCTTTTCATTACTTTGCTAAGCAGGCTCTGTATCCTGTCCAGAGAGACACTTTTACATTTTGTAACGTGTAGATACTGTTTGGTAGCTAAACAATCGAAGATAAAGCAGCTGGAAATTACCCATTAAGGATATCACAGCGGTGTCCTATGTGTGGGGATTTGAACCCGCAACCTTCGGTGTCAGGATCCAGCACTTCAGTCATCACAGCTCAGATCCAGAACATTGTTCTGCACAAACACTCCTGGTCACTAAGGGGTGGCCTCGTGCACCGCCATTGTATTACTGTAACACATCTGAAACACTCTCATGTGAAGACGCACGCACAGGCACACACACACCTGCCGCCCTGCTCCAGTGAGCTGTCCGTAGTAGAATATGAACAGATGCCACGGTGTGCGTCTCATTAATCTTCAGCATCAAAATCAACAGTCTGTTTTCCTTAGAAATGAGCAATAGGGATTTGAGCATGTCGTCAGTGCTACTCGGAATACGATGGAACATTCGCGGGGACTGAACGGTACCGTACATATACGCCCTTGGGGTTACAGGCTCAAATAGTTTGCTGTCTGTTCCCCTCTCACCGTGGTCGGAGGCAAATTTGAGAGCCGAATGATTGATAATAGAAATGGGAAAGGAGCCTCTGCCATGGCGTGGTTCACCACACCCAAAGTGCTGCTTTTGCTGTATCAGTTTAGCTGCTTTCTTTTGTGCCCCGGCCTCATTCGTTACTCTCTCATGCAGACAAGCGCGCGCATTGTTATTAGCTCCGAGCTGCTGGTTGGCGGATGTCCTGTAGGGGCCGGTCCGATACAGTGCATACTTCATCAGATTCCTTCCTTCCTTCTAATTTACCTCCCCAGTGATCAAAGAGCAGCCCCCACCCTCCTCGACGGTCCTCATCCTTGTCTTCACGCCGTCGGGTCCCTCCTCCCCCAGCGTTTGATTTAGTGGGACTGGCCGCCTCTGTCACAGTGTGTGATTGCGACCCCCGTCTGACCCACGCGGGGGTATATATTGTCCCAGGTTATCTACATACCCGCACGGCGAGAAGCTGACAGAGCTATTACAGAAAGAGAGCGAGCGAGAGAGAGAGAGAGAGGGAGAAATAGGAGGTGGGAGAGTGCGAGAGAGAAACAGAGGGAAAGATGGAGAGAGACCGGGAAATACTAAATCCTCTGTAGGCAGACCGTGACCGTGACGGTGAGACTTTGTTTTCTTGCGGTTTGAGGAACCCACAGTGCTAGCTCGCAGAGAGGCATTCTGCATGCAGGGTTCTGCTCCTCCAGACCCTCGTTCAGCTCCAGCTCAGCTCGCCATGCATAGCCGCAACTTATCTCAGCGCAACACACTGCTCGGCGTGATCTTTCAAGGCATTTCTGTGCCTTTTTGCATAGCCTATTTAAGTTAAATATATCTTCAAGTGAAATATTAAAGGCCATTGGCCTTCTTTATCTGCATACAATGCCCTGCCCTTCCACTAATATCTGCCATAATCACGAGCCAAAGTTCTTGGATTTCTGCAAATAAGTAGTTCTGTAAGCTTTGTAAACAAATGATACTGTAACCAGCTTAAATGCGCACAAGGTGCAGTTTTTTGTGAAGTGTGCTTAGTACGATTTTTGCATTTTATGGCATTGAATGATCAGTTATCCAGATGGCACAAACAATAACCCTCAATGACTTAGCGATTTCTGTCTGCGGTGATGGACATATTGCATGGAGTAATAAACATCTGTTGTCATTTTGTTGATCGTAGAGTCAGGAATTTTGCCACGCCGTGTCTTTCTAACCCCTTCCTGTATATGGCTAAACCCTACAGCTGTGAAACATTCATAGCTTCTAAGATTCTGGGAATTCACCCTGATCTGAAGTCATCACAGCTTTCCTAAAGAAACTAAGCAGTCATGCATTGCATGTCACATAAAATGACATACCAAAAGTTTACAAAAGGCCAATTTATTTTCTCCAAATTTTTTTATATTGTCTTTTGCTTTTGACCCCCACGGTGGATGGTGACAGGGGACATATGTGTCAGTTCTGTGAAAATGGTGCACGAGGAAAAGCGGGCCATTAAAATTGCAAGCAATACGACCTCCATTTTAGAGAAGGATGATGGAAACCCAGGGAGGTAAAGTCTGTTGCCTCCTCCTTCGCCCCTACAGAGACCCAGGGGATAAGTGGCAATACTGAGAGTCCAACTACTGCTACTGTGATTGTGTGTGTGTGTGTGTGTGTGTGTGTGTGTGTGTGTGTGTGTGCGTGCGTGCGTGCGAGAGAGAGAGAGAGTGTATGCCTGCATGTATGCATATGTCAGTGTATGTGTGTGTGTGTATTTTAATGTGTGTATGTATATAATTTTATGTGCGTGAGAGTAATTTTGATAAGAGTTTACTTGCGTGGGTTTGTGTGTATACAGTATATGTGTGTATTTTAATGTGTGTATGTATATAATTGTATGTGCGTGAGAGTTAATTTTGATAAGAGTTTACTTGCGTGGGTTTGTGTGTATATCTGCATGTGCACATGCATGTGATTGTGTTAAAATAAGTGTATGTGTGTGTTTATATCATAAATACATGGACATACATGTGTGAGTACTGTATACAGTTTGTGTGCGCACATGTGTATGACAGGTTGTGTATACAGCATGTGGTTGTGTCTGTGTAAACTATATGTCTGTGCGTGTGTGTGTGTGTGTGTGTGTGTGAGAGTGAGAGTGAGAGTGAGAGTGAGAGTGAGAGAGAGAGAGAGAGAGAGAGAGATATACAGAGAGAGAGTTGGCACTGTGTCATATTCCTCCCATAGTGGGAACCACCCTCTTTATTGGCTGATTTGGATTTTTTCTCTCTCATGGCGCATTCAGCAGACCCAGGCTCGGTCACACAGCTCTGAGAGGCAGATAATAGCCAGTGATTAGATAGGTTTTTATATTGCAGTGAGGCCCTTGTGTCTCAATGGAGCGCGAGTGCCTTTCAGGGCGGATGAATAGCCGGCGTCGGGCGGCACACGCTCTCACGCGCTCTCTCTCGCGTCTGCCTTTTACACCCTGCTGCCTGGGCCAGCTGCCTGTTCACACAGCTTACCAATTAGCCCAATTCATTAAGAGCTGGCCTGCAAGAGGGAGGAGGGCCTGGGCAACAGGCAGAGGGGCGGGGGTAGGGGGGTTACCCAGGACATTCTGATCTCTGTCACTGTCACTGCCATCACCTACGTCACTACAGTCAACGCCACTGCAGCCTCTGTCACATAATGTCACCTACATCACCAGTGGGTCGCATGTATCAAGCGCTAAATAAACCAAAAAATGATCAGAGACTCATTGCCGGTGTAACTGTTCGGGCTGCATCCCCCCTTTTCCTGTTTCCGGAGGCATATGATGTATCGACCTCTTATGCACTTTTACACTTCCTGTTCAAGTATGAGATCCTTGCCAGTTCGTAGCCTGCTGGCTAAAGAAGTTATTATAGCACTGCAAGCAAGATAAATCCAACAATATGAATTGAATCAAATTTAACATTGCTTTATCAGCTCACAAGCTAGCTATATTTGGGTACCTAACTAGCTAACGTATGATATCTAAATCACAACTGCGAGATACATAGCGTTGTTACGTTATTTAACTTAGTAGTCTGTTAGATATAAAGGTAAGGCTACCTACCTAGCAGTTGTGAATTGCACTATAGCTCACGTTAGCTAGCTAGCTAGGTAGTTAGGTCTACCATATTTCCATGAATCGCTTTGCTAGGTTTGTAAGTGTGCCCACCTAGCTAGCTACCCTTATGAAAAAATACTTTAGGATTCCTATAGAATCCAATAGGATTCCTAACATACTCTATAGTGAATCCTATAGTCATGTATAGTTTGCCTTATGGATTTTTTAAAGTATTCCTATAAGATCCTATAATAGTCTGAAGTAGTCTTGTTTGTCCTATAGGGATTGCTATGGGAAATTTTGTAGGAATTGTTCCAAAATATCATAAGATTCCAAAGGAATCCTATAGTACTTTTTCGTAAGGCGATACACAACTGCTAGGTAGGTAGCCTTTTTAGCGACCTTTATAACTAACAGGCTACTAAGTTAAATAACGTTACAGTAAGTACACATATACGCAAGCGCAAAACTATGCCTCAAAGTGCACAGTCATATAATGGCACTGTATCCAATAAGGGGGTCGATACGTTGCAATGCCTCCCGAACCGGAAACGGGAAAGCAGCCTGAGCAGTTACACCAGAAGCAACTTTTCACCCTAGCTCCTCCTGAATGACTATTCCTACGCACTGCATTCTGGGTGGGCGTCACAGCGGTCTCCCTCCGTTATGCCCTTTTCGATGTAAAGGGTGTATAAAGGCAGGTGTGCCTTTAATGCTGGGCTCAATCAAGTTCAGTTGTGTGTTTTTGCTGTTTTTTTTTTGGCATACGCATCATTCAAAAATGAATAAGTGCGATCTTTGAGCCGCCTGTAAGTAGTGACTTCATATGGAACCCTTAATTATCTGCGAGTATAGGGGACTGTGCACACGATGTGGTTGTGATCATCTCAAAACCTGGAAAGAGATGGGACCCCGTCATGTCCAATTTAACCATCATCATCGGCAGCATCATCAGCATGATCATGGCGCTATTCTATGCTTCCTTTTCTTTAATTGTGTGCTGTTGCCCTCATCTATTGGGCAGAGGCAGAGGTCAGAGGAGGGGAAAGCGGGGGCTTCCTTTTTGTAGCCTAATGCAGTGGTTCTCAAACTAGATCCTGGGGACACCTGTGTACTGGTTTTTATTACAACCGCAATTGCCATCCAAGAACTTTAACAAGCTGTTAATTTTTCTTAATGAGACGCATTTCATGTTCTTAGGCATTATTTACCCGTCTTAAGCCGCATTATGTCAAAAATAGCTATGCGTGCCCTGAAGAATAAGTGCCATTGTGCTTTTTGTGCTATATTGAAAGGACTGCATAAAAAGAGAGGTAAAATGTTTTTAACTGATCAAATTAAAGGTTGAGGTGAATCAATAGGCTACTAATTGGTGGAAATGTGGACATCTGGCCACTAAAACTAACCATTTGGTAAATGTCAAAACAAAAGAAAATGAGCCAAACCTTCTTTGTGTTAAAAGGTTTAAGGGAAAAGTGATGAAAGACCTTCAAGAAATTTTTTTTTTCAGCCCAGACCTTATTGAAATGTTTCCTATCGTTTATAATGGTGCCTAACACAACCTCAGCTGCAGCTTCTCAGTGGCCTTTAACACGGTCCAACAGGCAATCGTTTCGGACTCAAAAACCACGATAAACGTCCTTTTCAAATTGGGAAACTCATAGTACACTCACGTGCCTCTTAGTATATTTTATATTTATTCAGAACATATTTCGAATAACAGTATTATCACATTTATTTATATGGAACTACTTGCAAATTGCCGCAGGACATCCCAACCGTTTGTAAACTTCGACGCTTGATTTTCAGAGAGCAGAAATGTTCAGTTCTGGTTGCGTCCCATGTAAACAACCTCTCAGGGAAAGCAAAACGTAAGAGCACAACCTCCTGCTTCCTGGCGCAGATGTAGCCAAGAGAACGAATTTGCGGAAGTGCAAAGTTAAGTCAATAAAACTTGATAGAAAGAATAGGTTGCGACCAATTTTTCGGTCGAACATAAAGACACATCCGAGTATACTGTGAGATAAATTAGAGTTATCGTGGTTTTTGAAGGCCTTAACGATTCCCCGTGTATTTGGACCATGTTTAAAACCCACTGAGAAGCTGTGGCTTATTGGTAAGTTGCTGAGTGCTAAAGCTAACTGTGAGGTTGTATGAGAGTTATTGTGGTTTTTGAAGGCCTAAACGATTCCCCGTGTATTTGGACCATGTTTAAAACCCACTGAGAAGCTGTGGCTTATTGGTAAGTTGCTCAGTGCTAAAGCTAACTGTGAGGTTGTGCTGTGCACGATCATAAATGATGGGAAATGACATTTCAATAAGGCCCGGGTTGAACCTGTCCTTCAAAAACATGTGGTTAACAATCTCGATGAAGAAAGAGGTTCGCTGTAACACAAACCAGCATCCCCAGGACCAGGTTTTAGGAACCACTGGCCTAATGTGTGCAGGTTGCTAGGGGGGTTGCTTTTTCACCCACCCCTCATCCCCAGGTGGGGACCTTACTGCTCTAGCCAAAGACTACAGGGACATCATTAAAACAGCCAAGTGAAGCTTCTACTGGAGGAGCAGGGTGCTGGGTAATGGATGCTGTGACTAGTAATTAGGGCACGGTCCCGTGTTAAAATGTCCAGACTTCGGGAAAACGATTTGTGAAATAATTAGAGTCCAGCAGTTTATTGATGGCTGGCGAATACTTTCTGATGTGTTCCCGTAGCCCCATGGCCCACATTAGTGGCCCTGTGGGTCTCCCCAAACAGTCATCCCGTCTCCCCAAACAGTCATCCCGTCTAATTAATTGAAATGAGGGCAGATCAAATGCATTTCCAGACTCTCATATTCACAATCACCTGGGGGAATGAAATTCCAATTTAGAACTTGGGATTTCTGTCTTGTTAAACGGTGCTAAACGACGGTCTTAATCTGCGCAAAGTGGCAATGTGGCGAAATAATGGCCGCGAAACCAAATCTGAGCGCATTACTCTCGTTCCAGTGTTGATTCATCGGAGTTCGAAGGCACTCGTTTCCCCCGACGCCGGAGGAACCCGGTATGTTTTTCCGGTTGCTTTTCTGCCGGCCCCAATCTCGGTACGCTTTGTAAAACGAGGGAAGGCAGAGAAGGCTAGATTCCCTCGCGTGTGTGTGTGCGTCTCTGGTCTTGTGACTCCTGCCGTCTCTGTTTCACTGATACAGTATATGCTGGCCATAGAGAGAGACACAATGAGGTTCAGCCTTTGGCAGAGTGGCAGCAGCACTGGAATCCTCTTCGTGTTTTATATTCTAGGGGCCTCTTGCTACTCACAGACCCTTTACCGCCACCAGGCCACTCCTCAGCATTTATGGCTCCTTGTGTTTAATATACGAGTGGCGGTAAAGCTAGAATGCGATGGCACAGAGGGATATGTATTATAAATGTGTGTGTGTGTGTGTGTGTGTGTGTGTGTGAGTGAGAGAGAGAGAGAGAGAGAGTATATGTGCGTACGCGTATGTCTCTGCATGTTTGTGTGTGTGGGCGGCAGTGTGGTATAATGGTTAAGGAACTGGGTTTGTAACCGAAAGGTTGCAGGTTTGCCGTTGTCCCCTTGAGCAAGGTACTTCACCTGCATTGCTTCAGTATATATCCAGCTGTATTAATGGATACGATGTATAAATGCAAAAATAAATGCTGTGTAAGTCGCTCTGGATAAGAGCGTCTGCTAAATGCCTATAATGTAATGTAATGTAATGTGTGAGAGAGAGAGCGAGAGTATATGTGCGTATGCGTATGTCTCTGCATGTTTGTGTGTGTGTGTGTGTGTGTGTGTGTGTGTGTGTGAGAGAGAGCGAGAGTATATGTGCGTATGCGTATGTCTCTGCATGTTTGTGTGTGTGTGTGTGTGTGTGAGAGTATATGTGCGCATGCGTATCACTCTGCACATGTTTCTGAGTGCATGTCTGCGTACGTGCGTGCGCGCATTCTATTCACGCGTGAGCGTATGTCTGTGTCGGTGTGTGTGAGCATGTGTGTGAGTGTATGTCTGTGTTTGTGTGTCTGCATGCACGCGTGCGCATGCTGGTTTGTTAGTGGGAGGGTAGATTTTATTCCTGGCAGTGTTTCGGAGTTCAGGCCTAGTCAGATCCCTGGAGATGAAGCTGCAGTTATGGGCTGAGTTGGCCACACGCCATCCTACTACACGCTACGCTGTCTCAGCGCTGATCTGACTCCTCCTCAGCTGTAGCCAGTCACCTCCCACCCACCTCCTTTCTTATAGTTAATGTGCTTAATGTGTTTTTGCTTAATATGTTGTTGCATAAGCCACCAGGTATTCGTCTTCAGTCTGTACATTTGAACCATGGTGCCCAGGACTCTTTGGTTGCACGCTAAGACACACTTTAGCACGTAGATAACAAATATTAGCACGTAGCCACCATAAAAGAGAGACCGTAATCTTACAGTATATGAGTTTAGACTGGCTGAATATTCATTGTATTAACTGCTAGGCTAACCCCTGCATTCAATCAACATTTGTCCTCAACTTTGATTCACTTTTAATAAGTTGAAGTGCTGTGACTTTCTTTTATTATAAACAGATAGTTTGTAAATTGCCTAAATGTATAAAAAATGTGTATTGGGAAAAAAAAAAAAAAGAGTAAAATATTAGTCAAATGGAAAAGGTTGATTAATCTGCCGCATTTTGTGATCAGGATTTAATGGGCTAGTTGCGTTTTTGTAGGATGGACGGGCCTTGTGTGAAAAGTAGTGTTAGATCCTGTTTGTTTATTCGACCGCATTGACCGCTGTAGGTCAGTTTGTGGGACACTGACCTGCTGCCTCGATCCATACACATCCAAGCAGGATGCCGATCTTGAGCCTACAGCTTTTTTTATTTTTTTATAAATGTTATTTTTTGTTGTTGTTGTTAGCTTTCACACAGGTCATGCTACTTTAAAGAAGAGTTCATTAGGACTCATATCAGGACTGTTGGAGGTGGGTTTGAAGTTTGGGGGTGGGGTCGGTGGGGGTGGGGTTATGCAGCATGTGTCTTCAGAAACTCCATTTCTTCCTCCTTTGTGTCTCTATGAAGAGGCCCTATTGGCATTTAAATCTGTTTTTAACAGCACAACATGACCCACTGTGTCCAGGCAGAGAAGGGCTGGCAGATTGATTAACAAAGGGGCCGTGCTTCACGGTTGTCACAGGGTGGGCTGGATGCAGAGCGTAGGGGCCCCAGCCAGCGGGGCCTCCAGGAACGAGAGGGCCCCCCCTCCCCCCACCCCCCACCTGCCCTCCCCTGAGCCAAGGCTCCACCCCAGTAGCCGGATTAACCCCACAACGCCACAATAGACGCACATGTCCCCTCGACTACGGCCAGCACATTCAGACCTGCCTTACTCACGCCCTAATAAGGATTAGGCTTAATGAATTGGAAGGAGTTAACAATAATGGGGAAAGCCCTTAAGTGGGCACTAATTCCATTTTGTGTCGTGTCGCCTTTCTCTCTCTCTTTCTTCTTCCCCTGTTTGAGCACAAGGTGTAATCCTCTTGAATATCAAAGGTACTTGGAGTGTATGAATTTAGACGTCCCACTTGCGAGCCTGGCAGATTAACTCCCCAAATGAATGTTCCTGACGACCAGGAGTCCCAAATGCGCCATCTGCTCCTGCTCTTTCTCTTGCTCCAACATCACTTTCTTCTTCTGCCCTATGCCTGCTTTCAGTCGCTCTTTCACTCTATTCCTTTTTTTGTTTTGTTTGTTTTTTGGTGTTTCTGCATTTTTCTTCTTTTTTCTTTTTTTGTAACAGAACACAAGACTAAGATACAAAAGGGATTTCAATTGCAGTGAAATAAAATCATATTTATAGTTTAACTTCTAGGTGAAATTGTTTCACTTTTTTCTTGGATGTGATATGAGGACTTAGTATTTAAGCTTTTATATCGATACATTTATTATGAATGGAAAGAATGAAAACGACTTTAAAAATTTAGTGTATTTTGGAATTATTATTAAATCCCAGAGAACTTGGGCCAGATAAATGTACATTATTAGTTTTATTTAAATTTTGTATTTTATTTTTGGTAACCGTAGTATGCAGCTATAGCACTGAAATCCAGAGTGGATTCAGTGTTGTTGTAATGCGTGTCTAGACTCTTGCTGTGAATGCAGTGAGCAGTGTGCTGAAGGTTCCATGTCCTCATGTTCTCATGGACGGTTTCTTTGAGGGTGATATGAGTGTGCTCTGAACGCACTGTTTAATCACACAGTGAAATGATGCACAGTGACCTGAACTGACTCGCACTGGAGACGGACAGCAGGAGCTCAGTGCAGCTGCGCGTGTGTGTGTGTGTGTGTGTGTGTGTGTGTGTGTGTGCGTGTGCATGCATGCATGCGCGTGTTTGTGTGTGCGTGTGCTTGCATGTGTGTGCATGTGTTTGTTTGTGTGAAACAGAAAGAAAACGAAAGAGTGTTCAATTGCACTAATGTCTTAATCATTTCATCACAATATCAAAAAACCCCTGCTGTCCACATGTACTGACAGGGTTGCGAAATGCACTTGCACTGTCAAATAACTGTTAGTAGAATTGCATTTTGGAGAAGAGATCTCAAAAAAGACATGCGTAGTCTTCATTTAGGTGACACGTCATTTAGGTTGTCTACCACATGTTGGTTTGTGATTGAGATTGCACCCTCCCCTCTCACTCGTTCTACATGGTTTGACACCAATATGGATGTCAAATAAACCATTAGTTCTCTGCATGAAGGAATTAATAATTGTAATATCCTAATGTAATATACCTCTTTGGATTCTGTACTATATTTTGAGAGGGTACAGAAAAGGAAAGTGGGGGGGTTTCTGGATTAGCAGCAGAAGGAAGATTGATATGTTGACCATGCTGGTAGAGATGTGCCAACAGGGGGCAGAGGAGAGGGGAAGTGAACCGTGTTTTGCTAGAAGTGGAGGCCTTTTTTTATTTTTGCATTATTATTGTTTTGCGCTTTGGAGGGGTTTGCTCCCCCCCCACACCCCCACCCCCACCCCACACCCACCCCACACCCTCCTGCCTACAAACACACTTCACAAAGGTTGGTCGGGGCTGGCTGGGGTTTTAGGAGCGGCTATTCTGAAAGTGAACATGGTGGCCCTGCTGTGGCTCGCATGTTTAATGGCTCAGGGTGGGGGTCCGGATGGGGCCGGTGGTCTCGTAATCTGAGATGAAAAAGTATGATTCAGGGGAGGTTTTACATTGCAGCTGTGCTGCATTCCAGGTATTGTAATCCAAAATCCAAAATCCAGTCGTGTGAAATCCTCAATGAACAAAGCACAAGGAGGCCAGAACCGACTTTCGGCTCGTCCCACACTTATTCTTACGCACGCTGAAACCATTGCCTGGTGTTGTGTCATGGTATAAAATATTTTTAAAATTCTACCTTGCATATTGGACATTGAAGTCGAGTGATCTTGGATTTCGACTGAACAAGGTTCCCAGTGTTAGGAAATCATAACCCATCTGTTCATTCACTATTGGGGTGGGGGGTTTGCTCAGTGATCATAATTCTTGAAATAGCAGTTACTGAAAGTGCTTGTATTTGGTGTGCGTGCGTGCGTGTGTGTGTGATTCTGTAGTAATTCAGCTCATTAGATTATTAATTCAGCTTGTTAGATTACTTAAATACAAATTCTATTTTGGAAAAATCCACTCTGGTTTTTGTGCAAGGCACAGCACTGAGGCAGCTCTAATTAAAGTTGTGAATGACATTAGAGTTAGTTTGGATAATACAAATTTTTCTGTCCTGGTACAGTACCTGGTAGTGCTGCCTTCGACATGGTGGACCACAAAGTCTTTATTTCTATGCTGGAAAAATGGGTTGGTCTTTTGGGCACAGATTTAACTTGTGACCTGCTGGGTCATGAATACTACGTCTCCCTTGGTGATTTCTCACCAAAGAAAGTTAGCTGTACATGTGGTGTACCCCAGGGCTCAATCCTAGAGCCCATTTTTTTTTGTCAATACATGCTCCACTTAGGGACTAATATCCATAAACATGGCATACATTTCTACTGTTATTCAGATAATACCCAGGTATCCGTTATATATAATGATCTTCTAATTGACACTTTTCTAAATTGTATCTCAGACATAAAGATATGAATGGCTCATAATTCGTTTTTTTATAATTAAACCAAGATAAAAACAGAGGTCATGGTAATAGGTGATAAGAGGGAAATGGTTGTGTCTTATTTTAAAACTAAGGGTTTAAATGTCACTTCTCAGGCTTTGATGCACGTATGAATGTGTTTGGCACCGTGTGTTTGAAATGTGCTATATAGATAAAGTGTATTATTATTATTATTATTATTCATTGTGATGGCAGATTGTACCAGACCAGCTTCATTGGGGAAGTGCAGGGCCCACCTTTCTGAACACAGAAGCCTTTTTTTCAACAGTTCATCCGACTGGATATTTGTGAAAATATTCCAGTCAAGCACTTTCCTCGAGGGTAGAACAGCAGCTTCCCAACCCCGGGTTTGAACCTGTCCCTTAACTGGGCCGCAGTCCCCCTTTCCCTGTCTCCCAGTGCCAGTTTATGACATGGCTCCTCAGCCTCCCACTCATTGCTGTTTCAGTTCAGTGGCTGCTGGCTGCACTGTGGAGGCGAGAATGCGTGAAACGGGGCAGCTCTCCAGCAGAGGAAGTCACAGCAGGAAATGATGTCCTGCAAAGAGGTAAAGTGCAATGGATGCTTAGTGGTTAAAAATATCAGTGATTCCAGACTGGACCACGTGAGAGATTTTTCCTGTGAAAACTTGCGCTTTTTTTTGGCTTTAAATGAGCCATTAAATGCTCATTTGATCAACTTTATTTTATTCATGTGACTAGATTAATCAGTAATGAACCATGTTGAATTAACCGGAAAGAACTGATCTCCCTACCACTTTCCTTTAACTAAAAATCTCTGTGTATATATATATATATATATATATACTGCATATATACATTCTTCAGAATTGGGACATGTTTTTGTTTTTTACTCATCAATTCTGCTGGGGAAATAAAATCAAAGTCGTGTCTACTAAGGGGCCATCTCCCAGTGATTTTTTCTTAAATAGCACTGTTTTCAGCTGAGCACTTGAATTTTGTCAACTCCATCAGGCACACAAAAAATCATAGCATTATAATATAAAACATGAAGAAAATGTCTCATGCTTTTCGGAGTATTAAATACTCAATTATTTTGTTAGCTATATAATCCAAAATGTGATGTGTATATATAAAAGCAGTTATATAACGTGATATATGTGATACATCAGTGTGTGCATGAGTAAAATAGTTTCATTTTGGTCTTTTGCGGTCTGAGGTAGTCTGAGTGAAAATATAGGGGCGAATATCAGCACAAGACGCAAAATGAGGGGAAAAACGCCATTAGCACTACGAGCACTAATTTCTCTGACGTCTCCATGGATACTGCTCCCAATCAATTGCGACCGTCAGCATCGCGACACAGGTGCGCGTGACCAGGGCGGATGAGTCTGCATGTACATTCGCCGCGGATCTGCACATACATATATAAAAGTTGTTCTTTACATGTCACTGGAATATAAGGCGGAATGTATAGCGTGTTGCCGGTGACATGTAAAGACGCTGACACGGTAATCACAGGTCTGTCCGGCGACGTGACAGGCACTCCGGACGCCGTCTCACAAGGAGGGAACAAGCGCCTCACAGATAAGCACTTCTGCCAGCCATCACTCCTCTCCCCTGACAACGCGCAATATCATGCAAATGTGCGCGCGCGGTACTGGCAGCCTGTTCCAGGCGCCACGTCTGCCCTGACGGCCCTGCCGCTCGTCTCATTGGCAAATTCAAATTCGATGGGTCTGCTGTCCCTTTCCCTCTCCTTTATGGCCGTCTTTCACTCATATTTTCAGCATTGTCTTTGCTCATCTCGCTTTCATTTTCTCTGTGTCCCACTCCCAGGTACTTCTGCACTTGTGTGTGTGTGTGTGTGTGTGTGTGTGTGTGGGTGTGTGTGACCGTCCCCCACCCCCCTCCCGCAAATAACAGTGACTGCGGATGATTATGGTGTTCATGGTGCAATTACCCAACAGCCCTCTCAGGACCCCTGTCTCTGCAGGCTGCGGCCCCTTCACCCTGATCGAACCACACTTCTGCTGAAGACTGCTGAACACGGCGACATACTGAGAGAGACTCTTCTGTATCAGATAACAGCCAGATACCATCACACGACTGCCTTCCCCCTCTCCCTCTCCCTCTCCCTCTCTCTCTCTTTAATCTCTTTCTCTCAGATCACATTCAAAGCCCTTTTGGCCTGACAAACGCAATATATTATATTACCAATGCATACGAACATTGAAACAATACAAATACTAATTTATTTTCGAGACAATGTTATGCCTTTGCTGCCTAATCACTGTTTGTCACTGTTCATCCCGTAGACGTATATTGTGTCGCTGTAACGGGCTATCGCTGTATCAGACAGACAATGGTGTCCGTCCAGCAGTTAGATGGACAAATTTTTTCTCTCATTTTATTCAACTGGGGAGAAAGATAATTGAATCTTTTGTTGGAGAAAGTGCATTTATGTTGTTATCCATCTACCTCGCAGTATCCCTCTCTTCTTTTCACACTTTCTTTCTCTCGCTCTCTCTGTCGCCCCAAATAACACGCTGTACTCTTACCCTCCCAAAGATCCCAGAATCAGTATGGAACCACGTTCGCTTATAAAAGCCCGCAGACGCCAGCTTGTTCGGTTTACAATCCGCTGTATTTTGACTTGAGCAAGCCAAGGACACTCGCGTTTGACACCAAGTGAAAATGGACACTGGGGTCTAAAAAACGCATTCAGTCACTCGACTTGATCTGAAACAATGACGTCAGTTACAGAAACGCAACAATCCCTATCCTCCTACGCTTATCGGCTGTGACCATTGTGTCTCACAAGAAGGAAAAAGCAGGCAGGGTTAGGGGCAGTTACACTCGCTACTGGAACACTTCCCAGACTAGGCTGTTGGTTTGGGACTCCCACAATGGAACGTATCCCTCGTATTTTGAAGGACACCAGCACGGCTCAGGTGTAGTTGACTGAGGCCAATGGAAAGGAGCCATCTGATGCGTTTCTGGGAGCTGGGGGAAAAAAAAAAGTAATTAAATAGTCCTGGCCTCTCCGCCGAGCTGTTTCACAGGGGTGAATAAGAGTAGTGGCCTCAGTCATTGTGTACCCAAAATGGAACTCTAATAACAGCGAAGGACTGCGGTGATTAAATCTATGTCCAAAGCAAGAATTTCCCCCCTCTTTCATTTATACCTTCAAATGCGCCCTTCCGCAACCTCCTTGGCCGCACTAAAGATCATTTAAGGCTCACCTATTAAACATAATTGAGTGAAGTTATTAAAAGAAACCTTCTCCTGCGGAGATCTTTGCCACAATTCAATTACCTCTGTTGCTGGAGGGAAGCTTGAGAGAGCGATGACAACTCTGGTTGCTTTTACAGAGGGAGTGTGGAGCTTGGTTAGCGTATAGCTTTCATTGTCAGAGGCAGTGGGGATGGTACCAGGCTTCTGGGGCTAACGTTGTGCTACATGCCTTTCTGCTTGGAGTGATTTGGGTTCTGTGGGGGCTTTGGGTAAGTGCTGGTAGTGGCAGTGGTGCTTGGGGAAGTCCATTAACAAACTCCAATTTCCTTCTCCCCTCTAATCCTGTTCCTCTAATTTCCTTTCGTTGATAATTAGCCAGAGATCATTTCCCCATTCTGCTCACAAGGGGACATATGAGGTGGACCAACATGGCAAGACCTGTGCCTAACCAACTGTTAGTGCTATGTTAAGTTTTAACTCATTGCACCATCCCTATGTGCGGGTAGGCCTACAGAGAAAAATTCTCCCTTTCTCTAAATGGCTCACCAAACCTGAAGCCTCTGCCTGTTATGGCAAGAAGGTTTGGTTCAATTTGGTGTTTTCTCACTGGCCTCTGGCGGTGAGAAAGGTCTCCGGGATACTGCCAGTAATCGGATCACCTCTTTTTCATGCTAGTGTTTGTAGATATTCCTGTTTTAATTGTGCCTTTGTCTAAGTCTGCAGTGACTTGCCCAGGCACTGTAATCCCCTCTGATAAGTGGATTTTGCACTGTGTATATGAGGAGTCTCCACCGGACGAGCTGTCCTCTTCTTAAGCCTGTGTAAATATGAGGACAGGTTTAATAGGGAGGTCATTCAGCAGTGAGTGTCATTTTACCTCATCACCTATGCCAGACCACTTCCTGAAGTATGAAGGAGTTTCTGCAACTTTCTCAAGAGGTCAAAAAGCAGGTCACGGGAGGTACTGCCGTTCGGTCAAAATGAGGGCCTGGCCGTGGGGGGTCCCAGCCTTCAAGCGGAACTGACTGATATGCAGTTACACTTTTGGCCTAGTTCTCCCATCATCAGCAAGTACAGCTGTGATAAACCATGTCCTTCTCAATAAAGTTTCTTAAGGATGTGGAGTAGTGGGCCAGGACGGTCAGTTGAGCGCAAAATTAGGCAGTCATAAATTTAAATAGCACCTCTGTTCTCACGCGTTGTGGAAGCCACAGTGGGAGGCAGTAAGATGCTGTGCTGTGTGAGTTATATGTGCTGTGTGAGTTATATGTACTGTGTGAGTTATATTTGTTGTGTGAGTTATATGTGCTGTGAGTTATATGTGCTGTGTGAGTTATATGTACTGTGAGTTATATGTGTTGTGTGAGTTATATGTACTGTGTGAGTTATATGTACTGTGTGAGTTATATGTGCTGTGTGAGTTATATGTGTTGTTTGAGTTATATGTGCTGTGAGTTATATGGGCTGTGTGGGTTATATGTGCTGTGTGAGTTATATGTGCTGTGTGGGTTATATGGGCTGTGTGAGTTATATGTGCTGTGTGAGTTATATGTGCTGTGTGAGTTATATGTGCTGTGTGAGTTATATGTGCTGTGTGAGTTATATGTGCTGTGTGGGTTATATGTGCTGTGTGGGTTATATGTGCTGTGGGAGTACTAGAGGACGGGACTCTCACTGGACGAGTTGCTGTATTAAGCTGAATTCCTCAGTGGGTTTAACACACTTTCCCACTTTTTCCTTTTTCATTAACCATGAGGTATATTACTTTAAGTGTTTGAGTAACCTGCCCATTATTTGTATCTTAAAATAATTTGTACTTGTCCAGTGTCACCAAGCAGTCCAACACACAAACTTCGCCTCCACGACTCCTCCATACATGCAGCGCCGCGATCTCTTTACACCGCTGAAACGGAGCACCGAACTTTCCAGTCGTCTCCTCACTTCTCCCCCACATTATGTTCTCCTTCTCTGGTTGCCTTTTGAAGATTGCCTCCACTCTCGGATCAGTCCCAAAATCTTCAACTCCGGTGAAGAGCGATGGTAAACTTTGTTGCTGCAGTCTGCAGATCCAACAGATATTCCCAAGCATATGTTGCGAATGCATCTCCATGGTGACGACCACAAACAAAATTATATTGACTAGACAATTTGTCAATATTATCAAAATGAGCAGCAGGAGTGCCCTGAAAAATCTCCAGCCCGCTTCCCCATCCCACTATAGACACACACCGCATGAAAATAATACAAAGACAAAAGCCAGACACAACAAAACACATTCAAATTAACAAACATGATAGACAGCTGGACTACATTGGTCGCCATTACAGCGCCACATGACCTTTTTAATGCTTTTACAGAATACCATGTTCACTTTAAAACCCTCTTCCTCCTGGGACTGTTATGGTTGGATTTAGGGTCAAAATGGCACCAATTTCTCTCTTTAGAAGTTCAGAGCTCATTAGATGAAGTGCTCCATGAGGTATTGTTTTAGCTGCTGTCAGGTGATATCCCAGTGCACCAATGACAGGGCTGGGCCTCTCTCTGATGTCATCCGCTGGAGGCCAGAGGCGTTACATCACACGGCCATTCATAAGACCCTGCACAGCTGGTCGCAGATTGCTTTAATGGCGTTTTGTTATGTGTGCAGTGATGTAATGGGATTCTGGTTGACCTCTTCACATTAGGCATTTATTGGTGTAGAGAAAGGGTAGCACAGGGCCATGCCCAGACTCCTCAGGCATGCAGCCTGATCCTACTGCTTCGCTCTTTCTGCTGTTGTCAGCTTTTGGAAAGCATATAATTCAATTAGGGGTAAGTGGACTATCATGGGTGATTTCACATGCTTCTCAAATAACCTGAGATCTTATACGAATGGTTTAATATTGGCAGATGGTTTTAGGCAGATGCTTGCAGAAACGCGAATGGACTGACTGCTCCACCTGGACGTTAAGTCGCAGGTTTGAGCCGCGGGTGTGGTGGGTTAACGTTGGCCAGGGTTCTTTGGGTTAGCCCTGCATTAGCTACTTTTATCTATGTGCCATGCACCTACCATACCAGACATACACCTCTTCTCTGATTGGCTCTAGCACTGCGGTAGCACTGTGTGAGCAGTATTAAGAGAGGCAGTCATTGGCTCGCAGGCGAGCGCATCACACACATGTGCTTCAGCTACAGTACCCCTTGTACTGAGACAGGTAGCACAACGCTGACTTCAGAGGCAGAACTGATGATTCTAAAATGTGGACGAAAAAGACATTTAATTTAATTAATGATCAGAATTCGCTGCTATGCACTGCTGGCCCCCGATGCCTGGCGTGAGGCTACTGCCCTTTGAGGCTGTGATTTTCAGCCCACGAAGCAGAGCACATCACAAACAGTGAGGAAACTTAGCAGATGTTCTGCAAGCTATAGGGGATGGTCTCCTGCCTGGTTTTTAGCCATTGAAGACCCAGAGCAGTGTGACGCACTCTCCAGGCAGTCTCCAGCTGCAACAAACCAACTTGCTCTGTCCTTCTCACCAGTTTGGATTACTTTGCTCTGTCCTTCTCACCATCTTGGATTACCTTGCTCTGTCCTTCTCACCAGCTTGGATTACCTTGCTCTGTCCTTCTCACCAGCTTGGATTACCTTGCTCTGTCCTTCTCACCAGCTTGGATTACCTTGCTCTGTCTTTCTCATCAGCTTGGATTACCTTGCTCTGTCCTTCTCACCAGCTTGGATTACCATGCTCTGTCCTTCTCACCAGCTTGGATTATCTTGCTTGTTTTAATGTCCTCGCTGTTTCTGAAATACAATTTATTTTTAAAGATGAGAGTCTTTGCGCATTTCCCTCTGTCACAGAAGACTGCACAGTGAGGAACAGAAAGAGAGAGAGAGCTAGAGAGAGAGGTTGTGAAAGGCTTACACTTGCACTTTGCCAATGAGCCAATGACTGTTATTCACAATACGGGCTGTCGGCTAAAGTATAGCAGAACAATAACGATCAGAGGGCAGGCTTATCTCTCAGTGAAAGCAAGTGGCATATCATTGGGATGAACCAGGAACACAACTTGCACCTGCTTCTGGTGAATGCCTTTCACTTTTCATGGAAACCACGTTTACCCCCAGAAAATGTTCACTGAGTTTGTGTTGTGCAGACCATCTCTGTTTCCATAAAGGAATGTGCCATCTCGACTCTATAAATTTAAAAAAAAAAACTGCAGGTGAACTCATTGAAATCCACTCCACACATTGCAGAGGCCCTGTCTTCCTTCTCTGTCTCCTCAGTCTGTTGTGCCTGCTGGTGAGATTGTTAGCCACCGTGCCCTGTGGTCTCAGCATATCCTCCAGGGAGAGAAAGAGCATCAGCCTCGCATTGTGGCAGACGTCAAGGTGCTACACAGTGTTCGGCCTGGCACTCATCCGGTCCCCCCTTTGTTAAGTGTACAAAGTTTGTTTACTTATCGACTGTTAGCCTGATATCTATTTTTTTTTCCACCGCAAATAACTGGCCGAGGCACAGGAGATGTGATCCTGCCTGACACCTCTCTGTTCGAGCCCCACTGCCCGAGGCGCACGGTTAGATGTAATATCTAATTCAATCCGGTTTTTTTCTTTCCCACAAAGCTTTTAGCCACATTTTAGCACACAAAGGCTGCAGCCCTCTTCTTTGTAGCCTTGGCTTCTACTTAAGAAGGTAAGAAAAAATCAATAAACTCTTCTGGTCCTCAATCTTCTTGGCCTGGAGAGAAGCAGTTTTTGAGGGGGATGTTTTTTGTCATTCATAAGCTTTGCTGACAAATCCTTGACATCATTTGAGGATCGTATCGATAACTTCTTGCTTTGCTGCAGAGGACAGATAGAAATAATTTATCTGTCCATGTTGGGGGGTGAGACAAAGCCCCCTGCCCCCGCCCCTACTCCTGCCAACCATCCACAAGACTGCCAGGTGATGGTATTACTGCAGTGGTCAATGTCAAAGGTCACGGGAGGACAAGCAGATTGTCATTGGTTTCTCACAGCAGGATGGATAGAGGCGTGGCTGCTTTCGCTGTGGCAGGGAATGAGGAGAGGGGTAGGTGCATTATGCCCCAGCTGTGAGTCTGACTTTTATTCATGTTCTATTTACAATTTTTAGATATTGGTATTAGTTTTCCGTTTGCGTTTTGTAGGATGGATTCAAAGCTAGTGAGGTAAAAGAAAATAAACATGGAAATATTGACGTGCAAGGAAAAGTCTTTCTGCAAACGATGCTCTTTCAAGATGACATTTTCATCAAAAAAATGGCAAAATGTCTTTTTGGGTAGTGCTCTATGAAAACTGAATCCATGAATACTAGTTATAGCTGTGTACCTCCAGGGCACTCTTTCGCACACACATCCATGCACTTGACCACATATCCAAATAGACACATGCAAACACTGAAAATAAAGTAACCATGAAAATTAGGGTCTGGGCTTCAGGGGGCTAGTGAACGATAGTTCATCTTGTGTGTGTGGTGGAGACTTCTTTCCCCATCCAGGCTGTTTACAGTTGTTGGGGAGCAATAGTAAATCTCTTACTCCATCATTATTATTAAATGCAACCTTTAAGGTGGACTCTGGGATATGACGTCAGACACGTGCAAACGGAGCAAAGATTGTGCAGTCAGCAACTGGGAATGAGAGTCGCACCCGTTTCGCGACGCTCCTTTGTCTGAGTGTCACCATGAATCTTCCCTCCCCTTCTTTGCTATAATATCTTGAGCATACATGCACATTACCAGAAGTGAAAAATCCTGGCCGTGAATTTACGCCGGATTCATCAAACCGTGCGGGAAAGGCAGCTTTGTTTGTATTCTGTGCGTATGTTCATGCATTCAGATTCATCGCAAATAACCGGCACATGCACCTTATTTTGCGATTAGCATAAATCCACGCCCATGAATTTCTATATATTTGTGTGTGTATACAAATTCAAAATGACCCAGAAGAAAATCAAAAATACAATAATTATTACAACACTGAAATCAACACTGAAAGTTTTATTAGCAGATGTTCAGTAAAGGGAAAAAGATTATTTAGTATTGTCAGTACTGGTGTCATAGCAACTGGTAAAGTAAAAAGACCTGGCACGAGATAACATGCTGTCAATGCGGTATCACCTGTTACACAAATGGAAAATAAATAAAAAAATTATAATGGATCAACATTCAATTGGAGGCAAATAAATGCATAGCTGCGCATGACAGTACCACAGTTAGAGGAGGTGGCCAAAGACAAGCAATTTGATAAATATATTCTTACCAATGAGCCAGCTGTCTCTTGCAGCACCGTTCCCCAACAATTGCCAACTGAACTGCCCCGCAGAATGAAGCTGCCGTGGGTCCCACCAGGCCACCACGTTGAACAACACACATTTCGTATCACATATGAGCTGAACATTGATGGAGTGATAGCCCTTTCTATTCATATAGGGCTACACAAACGCATCATCAGATGGAGCCTTGATGTGCGTCTATGGCACCAATAACATTGGGCAGGTTGGCAATTTCATAAAAACCCAGCTTTACCTCCACCTGCTTTTTGTGCAGGGGGCAGGGGTCCTTATTATCCAAAAGCCCAGTGTGTGTGTGCAGGCTTTTGTTCCAACCAAGCGGTTACACACCTGATTCTACTAATCAAGTCTGAGAGCAAAAAATAATTTTGGTTTATTATTAGTAGAGTGGTGTGTAACTGCTTGGTTGGAACAAAATCCTGCACCCACACTGGCCCTTTCTGGATAAGATTGAGGACCCCTCTTGTAGGGGAACTGGATGTACGTTGGCATTAGCTGGATTAAGCTGGCATTAGCTGGATGTACGCTGGCATTAGCTGGATTATGCCATTGAGCACACCATTGCAACGCTGGCTATAGACCTGTAAGCCGCTTTAAAGCAAATTTCGTTCATTGGTTAAATATGTGTTTTAATTGGCATATTTTACATCATGTAGCATTGAAATGTTTATCAATTTAGAAAAATAATACTGGGGGCATTCATCACTTTATGGGTCTAGTTAAACTGCTAAATTGATTAATAGGTGTAATCTATTAATAGGTGTAATGTTTGCGTTTTACAATCCTAATTTATTATGTTTGCATTGTGCATTTCAAAGGCTACATTTAGTCTTGTGAATTTGAAGAAAATAAAAAATAAACTCATATTATAATTAACATTCAGAAGCTACATTTAGCGGCTTTTTGTATGTACAAAATGTGGTACGTGCGGTCCTCAGCAGGTGTAAATTTGTTCGTACGTATGAACAAATCTCAAATACAAAAACTGATGAATGCCAAAATACAGACAAAATCGCTAATACCAATGATTTGCACACAACTTTGTTCTGCTCACGTTTCATGAAGCCCAATGAGCACAACATATCACATAAGAAAGCTACGACACATAACGCAAATCTATCCCAAAATGCAACCTGCTGTGTTCACGGCAGGGTTTCCTATCAGTGCATCCTCTTTGTTTTTAACAATCTCTTTTTTTATTATTATTATTTAAAAATTATTATTATTTTTTTTTACAATCGCCCCGCTCGTTTTGCATCTACATCAGATCCCAGGGTGTACCTTTAACTGTTGCCACGTCCCCACAGGCTTCAAGATCGGCTGCCGGAACAGGTGGGTGGGAGTGTCAGAACAGGGGTAAAAATAGGAAGAGAATTGTAAGAAAGAGGGAGAAGTTGTGACAGTGCGAGAGAGATAATTACACACAGAGACAGAGAGAAGGTGAAGAGATCTGTGGGGGACCTTCATTAGTGTAGGCCCTGCAGGTCGAGCTTGGTTTCAGTGTTGACTGTGTGGGACTGAACCCACGTGCACTCTGTAGGCTGTGGGATCCTGTGGAGTGGTCTGAGTGGACTTTGTGTTGGAAAGGCTTGATTTATCTGATTTAGCTGTAAGGGGCACTGGGAGAAGCTGCCAGGACACTCTGACCTTTTTCTTTCATTCGTCACTCGCCACTTTCACCCTCTCATTTCCTCCTTTCTCCTCCTTTCTTTTCCTCTCCCTCTCACCCTCTCTTTTTTAAGGGCTTGGTGAAGGGTACATTTCACTGTGTGTGACGTGTGTCTAATTCCAAACATCAGCACTTAATTCCGGCTCTTGTGGAGGTGGCTTTTCAGCCAGTGGAAAGAAGCATGGCAGGGCTGTGAGGTGTGGCACAAACACAAACCATCACCTGGCAAGTACAGGAGGCACTGCGATAGCACATGCTCCTGTGGGCATATCACTGACACATTGTTGGGCGTAATGAACACAACCACGTGAGGTGCCCAATCTCCCATAACTGTACAATTAAATGCCATTTGAGGTGTTTGGTTTATTTGAAACAAATTTCCGTGAGCGCGATTCGTCAATGATTCGCTGTCAAAACAAGTGCCCTGAGAAAAAATACTTCTGGTTTCATTCGTGTTAATGTTGACCTATGCTAGCTCCCCTAACAGCTGATTCAATAGAGTGCAAGGGAAAGTAAGATCACGCAAAATCCAGGACCAGCTGACCTTTCTCTTGTGAATGAGAATCTGTGTCGGCGCCTATAGTAAGCAGGGACAGGCATAAAAGTTAAGAAGAGACATTTCTCAGCTCAGACATTACACCAGTGGTCCCCAACTCTGTTCTTGGAGCTCTACCATTCATTTCATTTCAACTCTAATTTGGCACAGCTGATTCTACTAATTAGCAGCTCAACGAGACCTCTTTCTGTTGAATGAGGTGTGCTTTGTTATGGTTGGAGTGAAAACCTACATGACAGTAGATCCCCAGCAATGGGGTTAGGGACCACTGCATTACACAGACACACTGATGACTATAGATACCATTGTATGTTATTTAGTTTACTCCAGCCTTTCCACCTGTTCTCTCAGCATTTTGATACATCAACAGGAGATCTTTTGGCATACATCCCAAAATGAGCAAAGCACTTTCAGTTAATTAACCAGCATAATGTTTCTTTCAGCAAAACATATTCCAGGAACAGGGAAAACTCCACCCGCTTTGAACCACCGTTCTCCCATACATGCGGCTGTCACACGAGCGCGTTCGATGGCGCGGCACCGCAACAGCTTGGCCGCATGACTGGTCAAGAACGGGAAAACAAGATGGACGCCAAGAATCCAAAGCTGAACGGAAGAAGAAAAGCAAAAAAAAAAAAGAAAGAATGAAATTGAAAGAAAGAAACGAAGAAGTAAAGGGAAGAGAGAAAGAAAGCTGGAAAGTGGTGAGTGGCAAGGACGGGCGCAAGGTCAGAGGGATGCTCTTGGAGAGGAAAGAGCATCAGGGACACGGGCCCATTTCTCCACGCCATTGTTGTGCCTATCCTCCTGTGCATCCAACTTCATTTCCACTTCAATTTTTATCAGCCCTCCATTCGCCTCTCAAGGAGATAGGATACAAGCCCTGACATGAATTAGCCCCAGATTGACTGATACTGCTGTGCCCCAGGGGACTCTGGGTAAAAAAAGAAAAAAAAAAGAAGCCCCCCTCCCAACTCCCCCCACACCCCACACCCTGCCTTTTTTCCCTCCTCCACTTTATTTTTTCCCCCTCTCCTTCTTCTCGTCTTCCTCTGTCTTGTTTTCCCCTGGCTCCTCCCTGTCAGTCACCTGTCTGCGCGACATCGCCCTCTCCTTCAGCCTGATGGACAGGCGCCGCTGGCTTCTGACGGAGTAATTTGCTAGGAATACACAAAATGCGCGACATCAAAGATGGCAGCCGGGGCGTGTGAAAGTGATTGCATTAAGGAGGGGAGCTGAGAGGTCTATTTCCATTCATCACCGCCACTGACAGACACACCCTTGCTCCTTGCTTTTTTTCTCTTTTTTTTTTGGCGATGGGTCTTCGGAGTCTCCGCTGCAGCCGCGCACTGCCCCATCGCTGATCTCAAGGCCCCGTCGCTGATCTCAAGGCCCCGTCGCTGATCTCACGGCCCCGTCGCTGATCTCACGGCCCCGCCGCTGATCTCAAGGCCCCGCCGCTGATCTCAAGGCCCCGTCGCTGATCTCACGGCCCCGTCGCTGATCTCACGGCCCCGCCGCTGATCTCACGGCCCCGTCGCTGATCTCACGGCCCTGCCGCTGATCTCACGGCCCCGCCGCTGATCTCACGGCCCCGCCGCTGATCTCCGTGACGGTTTGCGTCTCGCCCCATCCTGGGCTCAGAGCGCGACCCCCTCCCTGAGCTTCGTTCTTCGCTCTTTGTTTCGCGCTGTGCCGGATAGATCGCTCCGGGGGCCCCCGGTCTCCGCGCTGTCGCGGTATGATTGTGTGCTGCCACACGGGACACAGGAAACCCATACATATCGCCACTGAGGCCAAACTATAGGCCCTGCAGCGGGATTTGGCACGCTCTCTATGCATAATTAGCATATAGCAGGAAAAAAGCGTGAACTCCCTAGCTGATGGCATGGGAGTTGATGGCTCCCATGCCTCGCCGAGGTGATGGGCCACCGCACACAGCCCACGTTATGATTGTGATTGTGTAGTTTTGCCCCGCGTAACGTGAGACCCAGGGAGATCAGGGTGTGTGTTTGCGTTTAACCGAACAGCGAGGGCATGTCTGCTCCTAGGATGAACTTCTCAGAGAGAGATGACTCTAGGACCTGCATGTCATATACAGATGAATATTGACAGAATGAACTCAGGTTGAGCAGTATAACAGCAGTGCCTTGCCTGTGAATTGAACCAATACTGCACACTTCTGCCAATTTGGAAATGATTATCATTTTATTATTATTATACTTGCCTCAACAGTGAATAACCTCTTTACTATGTACAGGCGCACAGAAAGGGGTGCTTATTCATTGAATCAAAGATATTTATGAAGAGAACCTTTATTATATTTGTCCATCTCTTTCACACCCCTATTTAAATCAATATTATTTTATCTTGGTCCAGCCTTCTGTACAGCACGGTGTAGGACAAACACAGAGTTGGGCCCTACGGGGTTAATTCTTTTTTTCTCCTCTTCCTTCCAGCTCCCAGAGAGAATGGCTTCTGCTTAACGATAAAATAATGAATGTCATTTTGAGGAAAGGGGAGGGGGAGGAGGACGAGTGCATTACGGCCACGCTCAATGTGCCCTGCGCCGGGGACTAAGTTTGAGTGAAGCCGCGCGGTGTGACATCATTTACTCAGAAATCCCTAATTTGTCAGCATTAATATTTCAGCTCCAGCATTGCCTGTCACCAAGTGCCAGAGATGACTGATCAATCTATAAAACGGCCGCGGCTAATTTATTGAATATTTATGTGCAATGTCATGCGCAGGACACAGGCGGAATTTATTTCGCTCACTATGCTCTCTGGTCGAGGACTTTTCCTACTAATCTAAGATTTTTTAAGAATATAAGGTGAAACATAATCATAATTCTGTAATATAAATAGACCTTGCCAGTCGGGAGTTGCAGTTCTGGGCTCTCAATATGGCAGGCATGTCCTCTTGGACCGGCAGTCTTATTCAAACATCCCTCACCGTGTTGCTACTCTGGCTTGTGAGTTATATGTCTGTACAGTATCGCTGGTTGGGTTGCAGTGATTCACTGTTTTTTATTGCGCGTTCCAACTGAGCGCGGCCCATTACGGTCGCGCGGTTGCTATAATTCTGTTCTGTGAGATCGCTTTTCTGCTCCGTACTTGTGCTGCTTAAAAAATGGCTTCTGTCCGTGGAAATCTTGGGGGCTTCAAATGTGGGGGGTGGGGGAGGGGTTAAGTATTAATTTTCATTATATTATTATCTTGAACAAGTTCTTAGATTATCTGCATGGAGCAGATTCCTTGTTACTCGATTGCATTTGTGATAGGGTTACCTTCAACAAATGCATTTAAGGTCTTACAATTTTTTTAAAAATCTGTTATAATCAATCTCAGATTTGCTGGAGCCAATATTGTTTAACGTAAGCCAATTAAAATGTGATTTAATTAAATTTAATGTGAAGTGCACAAAGGCACTGGCACACTCCATCAGTATGTACTACCAAGCTACAAAGAAGTCAGCTGTTGAAATCAGTTTAATAAATAAATGAGATGACAATGACAATAAATATAAATGAGATAAGAAAGATCATGAGTTTGAAGGCATTCTGGCTCTAACTCTCACCGGCTGCCGTTGGATTCTGTTTCAGCAAGGAAATACAGTAAATGTGGAGATTCTATTTTATACCCTTAAAAGTTGTATACGTAAATATTTACATTGCCATATTGGTATATTGTTAGTATTATTTTATATGCTGTAGCTAGAATTACACTGTAAAATCATTTTTTATTTGCTTACATCAGCTCCTCTGCTTCCTGTTAGAAATGGTGCTTTCATGGGTCAGAATGAATACTTTGAGCGATCTAATGAAAGCGCTCTGTATTTGTTTTAACTCTTGTCGCTCTGTGAGAGCGGTCACGGTTAATTCGCCGTGGTGTTTGCAGTGACCTCGGGCGCCCAGGGCGGAACGCGCGGCGTTTGTGTTCCGGCGGGTTCTTGTCTTGCGGCTATACCGCGCAGATCAAATCTGTTCCTCCTCCAAACCCTGCATTAGCCCCTCCGATATCCTCATTATACCGTCACTAATTACAAATTCTCAAGTCGGTGCCAAGCATTAAAATAAGACAGTGCACCGATATGGCATAATATCCTATTAATGAACACTCTAAATTCAAACTCAGGTCAGCTGCTCATTCCGCGTGCCTGTCGCTGATCTAAAGGGGGAAAAAAGTGACCTTCTTTAAAAATGCACAGACTGATTTGAAGGGATAGAAGCCTCGGGCAAGCTCATTGTTTTACTTGTTTAATTTTTTCCAGCAATTATTGATGTAATATTGTGATGATGGAGGAAGCAGGATTATTTTAAGGTTCAAATGTAAAGATTCCGCCCATGATAATTTGTCTGTTGACCGGCTCGGTCCCATTTCTTCTTCTCCTCCTCTTCCTTCTCTCTTTCTCTCTCTCACAGACACACACACACACACACACACACACACACACACACACGCACACACACACACACACTCTGTCTCTCTCTAGGGTGAATGCAGGCTATTTGCATGCGCTGTCACAACATAGTGAGAAACAAGTTCCCCATATTGCCGCTCTTTTCTGGCACGCAACATTTTAATGTGCACTGTCAAACATGAGAGAGATGGATTTTTTCTCTCTCTACCCTCTTGAAAATTGGGGATGCAAATAGGTGCGTTTAGCATGATTGTGTGCAGACGTGATAGATGTGGAGGTGGCAGATGTGTTCCTGTTTCCTGTGTTAATCTGTGGAGCTGACCCTGTCTGCGCTGATGGAAGGCTGTAGAAAAGCTCTCGCCTCCCTGTCTTTTACAGGGCTACACTGCAGGCCGCTCACCTCTGACTTTCTAAATCAAACGGGCTAGAAAGAAAATTCCCCTTATTTCTTTTATTTAAAAAAATAAATAAAACACCTGTATACTAAACAAAAAAACAAACTTGTATACAATACAGTTTGTCAGCTAATTAGCTGACTAATGGTATAGTATACAACTTAGGAGTTTAATGTAATGGTTACCTCAAAAGATGTTATCCCTGTATATTTGTGTAAATTGGAAGTTTGTTACACCGTGTGCTTGGTTAATATGGCTGTCTCTGGTGGGGGTGATTTTTGGCATGGAACATCTTGATTCAGAAGGGTCACACTTGATATCTCCATGTAAGCCAAATTTATTTCGTCTCTCCACCCTGGGGGACCAATAAAAACCACCTCTGCAAAACAGCGTTCACGGTATGCAAATGAATCTGCGATGGGCTGGGTCAGCGCTGGCGGAACCCACGTGGCGCGAGGCCCCGCCCACTCCTCCCACCGTCTTTGCCCTCCTGATGGGGAGCCCGAGATGGCACCTGTGCGATGAAGGGTCACCTCTACAAAAGGTGAGGGACACCCCCCCCCCAGCACAATGCACACCCACCAGTCCCCGACCGCAACCGTATGCAGTTCTGTCCATCACTCGAGGGCTTATTCATGTGTCCATCGTTTTGACCTGAAGCAAGAGCACCTTTGCTCCTGGCAATAAACTGCCCTTCTTATGCACGCATTTCAAATTATCCTCAATAAAAACACCCTGACCCCTTCAGTGGAAGGGTGGAAGTAACAGGAACGGCAGTGGAGTAAGGGAGCGGGTGCTTAGAAATGCCATTTTCCCAATCTCGTCCGTTTCAACATTCTCCAGTCAGACGTCCGCAGAAACCCAAGAATAATGCAGTGTGTAAGTTGTTTGTGTTTTTCTCACCTTTGTAAATCCGTAAAGTCGATGTTCATTTGTCCCTCCACAATTGGCCATTTCATGCCTATAAAGTGATTGTAGTGGACTGTGTTATTAGGATTGCGCTGCGCAGAGAATGTCATCAAATTACCGAACCCGTTAGCCACTCGTTGAATCCGTTATCATCAACTGAATTGAATTTGTAATGAATTCATTTTTTTTCCCAGTGAGTGTGTTTTGCTTTTGGGTTTTTCCAATTGGCTGTTTTATAATTGTTTACTATGGCGCTACAGCTTGGTTTCTTCTTATAACAGCGCTGACCATGAGACCGCTGCGGTTTCACCGACCTATTTGGAATCGAGAGAGACTTTGTTTGATCCTGGAAGGAAGCAATCCCCCATAATGTATGGCTGTAGTGTGTAAGGAGACCTGAGGTAGATCAGTCAAATGGAAAACTTTGCAGTATGTTGTCTGTGTAACAAAGTATTTTTTTTGGATGTCACAATCCCCCCTCAAAGAAAACATTTTATATAGGCAGCTGCTGGATCGGGTGGGATGGCTTAATTGTTAGAGAGGAAAGCAATGAGATAAAGAAGAGATGGAGAGGGGGAGAGGAGTACATACAGGGATGCTGGCTGGCTCTACCCCTCTCTTGGCAGGCAGGTCTGCCAAGTTGTAGGATTTACCTCAGACCCAGAGGGTTTTAATGCGGAAAGACTTCATTGGTGAGGAAACCCAGAGGAACGTTGCAGGAAGGCTGATGCTGTCGTGGCGATGGAAGTAACAAGGCCAATTGTTAGGTATTCAAATGGAACCATCATCATTTAGACAAACCCAGAGGAGAGGAGAATGACAGATAGTGTACTTCTGCAGAATGGTATAGAGGAACCATACAGACTTAAATTTGT
Organism: Ilyophis sp. 1 JC-2022; assembly: GCA_022702515.1. Lineage (NCBI taxonomy): Eukaryota > Metazoa > Chordata > Actinopteri > Anguilliformes > Synaphobranchidae > Ilyophis > Ilyophis sp. 1 JC-2022. Next base: position 18,363,360 of record CM040401.1, on the reverse strand, counting down.
AGAAAAGAAAAAAACTTTATAATAGATTCAGCCAAAACAAAATGCATAAAACAAGAACTACTGGAAAACAAAAAAAGAAAATTTGTGGAATATAGACATTCTGCTAACTGGTTAGTCTTATATAGAACTTCTCCCTTAATGTGCTGCATAATGCATCATAAACACGGTCACAAGGATACACAAATATTATATCCAGCTCCTACTGAATGGTTTTCATGATTTGAATGAAGTTGTTGTACTGGGATGGCTGGTTACGGCAAGTTACCTATACCTATACAGCACTGAGAGTTTGCCACTTTTCAGAGTTTCCTACAGAAAGAACCGCAATGGCCATGGACTCTTAGCCCTTCAAAACTTAACTTCTGTACCTTCTGACTTCACGTAACCACACAGAATTTAGATAAAACTTCACACATCCACACAATAAAGCCCCAAACTTGGATTATTTTTCTGGATTATTATTTATTTATCATGCCGATTTCGTCATCAAAAATGCTCCATGCCCTCAAAGAATAATTCTACCCATTGGATAACAACGTCTGATCAGCCAATACAAACGTCTGATTATAGTCAGATCAAAGTAGACAATCACAGAAAAACACAGACAAAGGCCCTATATTGTGTAGCTGTCACCATGAAACTGCCTTAGCTTTGTGGTCAGAGGAACAGTCTTTTTTGCTGGAGATCTGGGTTTGAGCCCCCGCCAGGCCGCAAAGGTTAAACAAAACCAATGCGCACATGTTATGCTTTTCACATATAAGAATGTTCTTTTCACATTAAATTCGCGATGTTGCATTAATGTAAAATAATTCCAGTCCACTTATATATATATTTATATATATTTATATATTGTCCTGCTGATCGTGAAAAACGATGTGATTTTTTTCGCACATAACAATGAAAACCTCGGTCATAATTTCTCACTGTTAACGTTAACCCCTTTCATTACATTACATTATAGGCATTTAGCAGACGCTCTTATCCAGAGCGACTTACACAACTTCTTACATTGATCCATTCCTATACATCTGGATACATACTGAAGCAATTCAGGTTAAGTACCTTGCTCAAGGGTACAACGGCAGTGTCCTACCTGGGAATCGAACCGGCAACCTTTCGGTTGCAGGTCCCGTTCCTTAACCATTATACTACACTGCCGCCCTTTCCACAGATGCTTAGTGATAATGATGCCGGCGTCATCATTTTGCTCAACTGCTCCTGCAACCAAACTATTAGTAGAAATCACAAACTCTGTGTTTTAACTTTATTGGTAGAAGATTCTTGACAAGTCTGCTGAATAGAGAGTTTTTAAGTGTCACTATTTTTCCGTCGTAAGTTCATTTAACAAGCACCCCCCCACCCAGTCTATACCTACCCAAGCGTGACGTAGTGGACATATCGTCTTTGTGTGAGTTCATAAATATATTTATTCATATATAAAATTTTAATTCGGTCATAGCAACAAGGTAAACTCAACAATAGCCTGATCATATGCCAAAATCGCCATGAAAAGCCCTGCTCACTCAAATGCAAAATAAACATGTGAAATTATTGTCTCATTGTACCACGTATTTTAGGATGAATATCTGCTACTAAATATGAAATACATATACAATACTACCATTGTTTTTACAGATAAAAATGTTCTTTTCAAAATTCAGTGTTACAATCTGTTTGAGAAATATACAACACTTTATACCGCTATTACACTATCTGAAACGTCGACTCGTAATACCCCCCATGCTCTGCAAGCCCGTCTCATTCATTACAATTCATTCTGGTTTAATTGTCATCTTTTTTATCCAATAGAGTACATTATAACTTGGGATGGGCATCGAGAACCGGTTCCAAAATTGTAATTCCAAAGGAATTGTTAAGAAATTTTTATTTTGATTCTGCTTATTGGTTCCTAAACAAATTTCACTTGCGCTAGTTTCTGTGGTGGCCGCATGCACCTTTGCCTTTGCCTTGCAGTCTGCCAGAAGAACAAAGTAGTTATATACTAATGAAAATATAGTAAATCCCACTTGAAAATTATGCAAATGTGTGTTTTATGAGCCAAAACTGTTGATTTGTAGTTACATATATTTTGTTTATTTAGAGCAGTAAACAATTTAGCCATTTGGATAGATTTGGAGACACTAATGTACAACACGGTACACTGCCTATATTTTGCATCATAGACCTTTAGTTGTTCTGCATATCTTCTTCAGATTTTGCACACTTGTTGACATGAAGTTTATGATCCAGGAAATGTATATATATTACCAGTTTCACTTATGTAGCCCAGCATTTTGTTGCAAACTAAAGGAAAACAATTTATTTTAGCATTTTTCCAAAGTTTCTTTGCATTTGTGGCACTTTATTTTGACTTATTATAAAAATAAACAAATCTAAGTTTGTATTGTAAATGGTACACCTGTATTGTTTTATTTAAGCCATTTACCCAGTTTATGTGATGCTCATACCAGGAGTTATAAAGCCTTAAACAGAGCACCCCCTAAATAGGTGAGAATTGACCAAATTTGCCATCTGCGCGAAGGGGTTAATCTTTAACCAAAACATGGCGTAGCCAGCTAGTCACATGTTTGTTTTACATTCATAGACTACAACTGGCCTGGCTTTTCATTCATTCTGTTCAGTTAAAATTAAAAATGAAACTACTTAAGTGTCGCTAGCTAGCCAGCAAGGCTATATGCGGGATCAATGATAATTATTCACATTAGCTGGATGGCTAGCATAAGTCATACAGTAAATATAGCTAACCATTACAATTACATTCACTAGGCAGCAAAAGCATGTAGCCTCTGCCAGCCTTGTCTTTTCGCAACAAACGTACACTCATGATCAAGCATACTGCCAAGCTAAATGACAGTCAGTTTCACCATTCATGGTCATTTAGGTAAGTGTTTATAACGTTTTCTTATGCAATATTGATATTCAAATTATATCACACGTGTTTAAGAAAAGTCATGAAGGGGAGCCATATGGATTTCATGATGGCGAATTTAGTTATTTTCTCAGTGACAACGACCACTGCGTTTCCGCTGTTAAGTATCGTTACTTTTATTAGGCTACTGTATCCACCTTGCAAACACATTAGTAGCTACGTCTAGCATGTATACAATCATTTAAAACATGTACCATCATCCATTTAAAAATATTGCAAACACTTTAATTTATTTGTAGTTCATGGTAAAGGACAGAATCCACGCCTATGTCTTCCTTTGAGCTAGAATGTGTGTGTTTGCATGTACTGTGTGTGCATGGCTCTCTCTAAATGTAATTATCTTATGGTTCGTAGATTTACATTCATTAGCATCATCAGTTAGCTACTCATAACAAACACAGTACAAAAAGAAAAGATATCTCAACAAAAATGTTTTCAACATACAAAAATGGCAGTCATGCATCGCTTACAAAGCACTGTCTGTAAGTAATTAAATAAACTTGCAAAAACTACGCCTGCCGTTAAAAGTATTGATATCAAAATGAGTCCAAGTTACAACTATATTGGATATCGTAGCTCACACTAATTAAACAAGCTCTATTCCATAGCAATGACACCCAATCTTTCCTAAATTATTTCATGTAACTTGGCCATGTGATTTTTCATGATACCATCTGAAGAGAATGTGGACATTCAAACTTTAAATGTCAAATAAAAACTGCCTCATTTAAGAACACATCATTTCAATGAATGTTTCAAACCGTTGATGAAAAATTACACTCCGGAAAAAATATGTTTATACTTGGTTGTCAAGTTAATTTTATAAAATTAACAGGTATTCAGGTATTCAATATGTTCTATGTTGCTAGAAATGTCTGTAGCAGCATAGTCTATAACGTTCAAATTTACAAACAGGCATTTATACCAAGAAACATCATGTACAATAGACAAAGTGGGGATGAATAAATAAATACAGATAAAAATTTGAAATATTTTGACCGAGTAAATATCCTAAATATAGAATTTTACAAACCTATCCAGACATATGTTTGTCCCATTAATGTAGCCTATTGTATGTTTGTTGGTCAGATGAAACCAAATAAGTAAAATAGTACTAATGTTATTTGTGAACACAATTTTGTGAACGAAACAATGTCTAGGCTCTGTAGGACCATACAGTGTGACGTACTGGCAGGGACGGACCCAAATGCACGACGAGACAGTCTTAGCAAAGAAGGGTTCTTTATTGGAATTCCGGGTCGGATCCACACCGGGAAATCAAATATAAAAGGTAAACAATAGTTAGTGGAACCCGCAGAGAGCTGGCACTGGAGATCCAGCGAAGTAGCCCGGAGAGGTCGCAGACCGGGTAGGGTAGCTGAGTCGGGCGGAGGCAAAGCCAGGATCCACAGCGGGAAGCAGGAGTGGCGATTCTGGACCGGGGTGGTCAGCTTGTGTCAGCAAGCTAGCAAGCGGGAAGACAAGCAATGCAACAAGGACCGTAGACGAGAACAAACTGCAATACTTTGACAAGGAAACACAGGAACAGCACGGTAATATAACTAGTGTCATTAGAGCTGATAAGCTACAGCTTGCGGGAAATGCATGCGAGATCAGCGAATTGATTGAACAATTAGGAAATGCATGAGGAATGCGGTGAAGGCAATAAAGTGTGAGTTGTGTCATTAAGATGTGGTGCAAGTAATCATGTGCAATGTAGACCCAATCAGGTAATGAACGCAGACATGATACAATTAGGTTCGGGGAAAACAGAGGAACACATCAAGGAAGGAACGGGGAGCGGAGCGGATCGTAACAGTACCCCCCCGTCAAGGTACGCCTCCTGGCGGACCACAGGCTCTGGTCGACTGGGCCTGGCGGTGATGGAATTCCTGGATGAGGGTAGGGTCCAGGATAAGACGAGGGGCAACCCAGGAACGTTCCTCGGGCCCATACCCTTCCCAGTCGACCAGGTACTGGTGGCCCCGTCCCCGGCGCCGGACATCGAGGATGCTGGAGACTGTGAACGCGGGGGCACCATCAATGTCCCGAACAGGTGGGGGGGCAGGAGTGGGAGCGCTGAGAGGGCAGGAGATCACTGGCTTGACCTGACTGACATGGAAGGTGGGGTGAATTTTGAGGGAGGCAGGGAGACGGAGCTTGAGAGTGACAGGGTTGAGGATGGAGTGCACAGTGAAGGGTCCGACGAAGCGGGGTTGGAGCTTGCGGGAGGTGCCGGGGAGGGAGAAGGTGGAGGTCGATAGCCAAACCTTCTGTCCCGGGCGGTAGCGAGGGGCTGCGGACCGGTGCTGATCCGCCAGGCGACGATTCCGGGAGGAGGTTTTAAGGAGGGCGTTGCGGGTGGCTTTCCAGATCCGCTGGCAGCGTCGGACGTGGGCGTCCACTGACGGAACCGCCACCTCGGCCTCCTGGGCGGGGAACAGAGGGGGTTGGAAGCCCTGGGAAGCCTCAAAGGGGGACCTCCCTGTGGACGAGCACACCAAGGTGTTGTGGGCGTACTCAACCCACGGGAGGAGCTGGGACCAGGAGGCAGGGTTGCGGGCCGTCACGCACCGTAAGGCGGCTCCCAGGTCCTGGTTAGCCCTCTCTGCCTGACCGTTAGTTTGCGGGTGGAACCCGGAGGATAGGCTGGCGGTGGCGCCGAGTGCGGTGCAGAATGCCTTCCAGACAGCGGAGGCAAACTGGGGGCCCCGGTCGGAGACGACATCCGCCGGGATCCCATGCAGCCGCACCACGTGCTGCACCAGGAGGTCGGCCGTCTCGAGGGCGGAGGGAAGCTTGGGGAGGGGAACAAAGTGCACCGCCTTGGAAAACCGGTCCACCAGGGTCAAAATGACTGTGTTACCGGCAGAAGGTGGTAGTCCGGTAACGAAGTCGACCCCGATGTGACTCCAAGGACGGCCCGGGATGGGAAGGGGACGGAGGAGACCAGCAGGGGGGGAGTGAGACGCCTTACTCCTGGCGCAGACAGGGCAAGCGTGGACGAAGGCCAGGGTGTCCCGCCGGGCGGTGGGCCACCAGAAGCTCCTGCGCACCAGCTCCACAGTGCGGTTGCCTCTGGGGTGGCAGGCCAGTCGGGAGGAGTGAGCCCACTCCAGGACCTGGGAGCGGACAGGGTTTGGAACGAACAGGGCAGAAGAGGGGTTAGGGCGAGGATCGGGATGCGTCACCTGAGCGTCCAGCACGATCTTCTGGATGGGCCACCGGACCGCAGCCACGACGCAGGAAGCCGGAACGATGGTCTCCGGGACAGACAGGTCGGCAGGGGAGGAGTGGATCCGAGAGAGGGCGTCGGGTTTGATGTTCTTTGACCCGGGTTTGAAGGTGATGGAGTAATTGAATCGAGCAAAAAATAACGACCAACGGGCCTGTCTGGAGTTGAGTCTCTTAGCTGACTGGATATACTGTAGGTTACGGTGGTCAGTCAGGATCAGGAACGGTTGAGTGGTCCCTTCAAGCCAGTGTCTCCATTCCTCCAGTGCCAGCTTGATGGCAAGCAACTCCCGATCCCCTACCCCGTAGTTGCGTTGGGTGGGGGAGAGGCGGCGGGAGAAGAAGGCGCAGGGATGGAGCTTGTGGTTGAGGGGGGAGTGTTGGGACAGGATGGCCCCTACGCCTGTGTCCGAGGCGTCCACCTCTACCACGAATTGGTGGTCGGGTTCCGGGCAGCAGAGGATGGGAGCCGTGGTGAAAAGTGCCTTGAGCTTGGTGAAGGCCTGATCTGCCAGGGGATTCCAGGCAAATGGGTTCTTAATGGATGTGAGGGTGGTGAGGGGTGAGGCTACCTGGCTGTAGTTCCGGATGAACCTCCTGTAGAAATTAGCGAACCCCAGGAACTGCTGCAGGTGCTTGCGAGTGGTGGGGATGGGCCACTCCGTAACAGCCTGGATCTTGGCCGGGTCCGGCCGTATGTCGCCCCTCTCCACCACAAAACCTAGGAACGAGACTGAGGGGGCATGAAACAGACATTTGTCGGCTTTGACAAATAATTTATTCTCCAGAAGGCGTTGTAGGACCAGGGAAACATGGTCTTGGTGTTCCCGTTGGTTCTGGGAGAATATAAGTATGTCATCCAGGTAGACAAACACAAAGCGGTTGAGAAAATCCCTCAGTACATCGTTCACTAGGTTCTGAAACACGGCTGGGGCATTAGTAAGGCCGAACGGGACCACCCGGTACTCGAAGTGGCCCAGGGGGGTGTTGAAGGCAGTCTTCCACTCGTCCCCCTCCCGGATCCGTACCAGGTGGTAGGCGTTACGGAGGTCCAGCTTGGTGAAGACCCGGGCGCCCTGCAGCAGTTCAAAGGCCGAATTCAGGAGGGGTAGAGGATATTTGTTCCGGACGGTGATGGAGTTGAGGCCCCGGTAGTCGATGCAGGGGCGGAGGGAGCCATCCTTCTTCTTCACGAAGAAGAATCCCGCTCCGACGGGTGAGGAGGAGGGGCGGATGGTGCCTGCTTCGAGGGAGGACTTGATGTAGTCCTCCATGGCCGTTCTTTCCGGGCCGGATAGGCTGTACAGGCGGCCGGAGGGTAGGGGAGCACCCGGAAACAGGGAGATGGCGCAATCGTAGGGTCTGTGAGGGGGTAAGGACAAGGCCAGGGACTTGGAGAAGACCCGGGACATGTGCCGGTAACAGTGGGGAACCCCCTTCAGGTCGACCTCCGGAACGGATGTCTTTATTTCCGTGCTAGAAGGAGGTTCCGCCGAGTGGAGACAGGAGGTGTGACATTGGGTGCTCCAGCTGGTGACGCTGGATGTGATCCAGTTGAGCAGGGGGTTGTGTTCGTGCAGCCAGGGCTGACCAAGGACCAGACGAGAGTGGGGAGTGTTGATGATGTAGAGTTGAAGGGTCTCACGGTGGTTACCGGACAGGAGCAGTTGGATGGGAATGGTGCGGTGGGTGATGTGGGCCAGGCGGTGGCCGTCCAAGGCATAGGCGTTGATGGGTTTTTCCAGTTCTTCCGTGGGGATCCCGGACTCGTCTACGAACTGGGAGTCCACAAAGTTGGAGTCGGCTCCTGAGTCGACGAGGGCCTGCACGGATACGGTGGCGGAGGCCGTAGTGCCCCATTTGAGGACCGCAGAGAGTTGGAAGCGGTTGGAAGTAAGGCGCGGTGTTTGGGTCTGGCTCGCCAGTAGGCCTAGGGTTGCTGACGAGCCTTCTCTTTTGGGCGCACCGGACAGGAGTTAAGGAGGTGATCCGTGCGGCCGCAATAGAAACATGCTCCGGCGGCCCGGCGTTGGCGGCGGCGAGCGGCAGGGTCGGATGTAGTGCCGCCCAGCTGCATAGGTTCCCCGGTCTCCGGAGGTTCGCAGGACATGGGAGCCTGATGGCGAAGCGCAGGGTGCGAGAATGTGGTTCCCAGAGGCGATTGAGCCGGAGCATAAGCCCTCTTCTCGCGGGTGCGGGCGCGCAGACGGTTGTTCACCGTGATGGCCAAGGATATGAGGTCATTCAGCGTGGGCGTGTCGTCGCGGGTGGCCATCTCGTCCTTCATTTCCTCGGAGAGGGCGGAGCGGAAGACGCCCTGTAGGGAGGCGTCGTTCCAGCCCGACTGCGCCGCGAGGATCCGGAATTTTATGGCGAACTCCGCCACACTGCGCTCGCCTTGCTTAAGCGCCAGGAGCTGCTGGTTCACATCTCTCCCGCATACGGGATGATCAAAGGTACGCCGCATCTCCCTGGCGAAGTCCAGGTACTGGGTGCAGAGGTTGGGTTGCTTCTCCCACAACGCGGCGGCCCAGTCCCGCGCCTCTCCTCCCAGGCAGGTGATCACGTACGCCACGCGGGTGGCATCAGCAGAGTAGGAGGATGGTTGCATTCGGAACGCCAGCTCGCACTGCAGCAGGAAGGGCTGGCATTTCCCCAGCTCGCCTGAGTATCGTTCGGGAGGGTTGGCGCGAGGTTCCCGATGAGGTAGTACAGGCGCTGGTGCCGGTTGTTGAGGTGGATCCTCCGCTTCAGGACGGAGTCCTGCAGTCTGGGCAGCCATCTGATTCAGCATGGTCCCCCATTGGGTAGTCTGTTCCACCATGCCCCGGAACATTTCCATGGCTTCGTCCAAGCGACGGCTTTGCTGGGCGATTTGGGTAGCCTGGCAGGTGAGGGCGTGGCGAATCTGTTCCGCGTCGGCTGGGTCCATTTCTGGTCAAAGTATTCTGTGACGTACTGGCAGGGACGGACCCAAATGCACGACGAGACAGTCTTAGCAAAGAAGGGTTCTTTATTGGAATTCCGGGTCGGATCCACACCGGGAAATCAAATATAAAAGGTAAACAATAGTTAGTGGAACCCGCAGAGAGCTGGCACTGGAGATCCAGCGAAGTAGCCCGGAGAGGTCGCAGACCGGGTAGGGTAGCTGAGTCGGGCGGAGGCAAAGCCAGGATCCACAGCGGGAAGCAGGAGTGGCGATTCTGGACCGGGGTGGTCAGCTTGTGTCAGCAAGCTAGCAAGCGGGAAGACAAGCAATGCAACAAGGACCGTAGACGAGAACAAACTGCAATACTTTGACAAGGAAACACAGGAACAGCACGGTAATATAACTAGTGTCATTAGAGCTGATAAGCTACAGCTTGCGGGAAATGCATGCGAGATCAGCGAATTGATTGAACAATTAGGAAATGCATGAGGAATGCGGTGAAGGCAATAAAGTGTGAGTTGTGTCATTAAGATGTGGTGCAAGTAATCATGTGCAATGTAGACCCAATCAGGTAATGAACGCAGACATGATACAATTAGGTTCGGGGAAAACAGAGGAACACATCAAGGAAGGAACGGGGAGCGGAGCGGATCGTAACATACAGGTTTCTATTCAAATACAAATATTCCAAATAAATAATAATATTTATTATTATTCTGTAATGTATTTACGCTGTGCTTTTCATAGACCCAAAGCACTGGATGCAGACAATTGTTAAATTCTATAGCCTAGTAATTTTTTTATTTTATTTTAAGTGTAACACACCTGAATTACAGATTATTTACACAATAAATGATTGCCATTTGACACTTTGATGTGGCACATGAAGTTTGAATGACCACTCTCGTCAGATGGTAAGGTGAAAACACACAGGGCCAAGTTACATTAAATAAATTGGAAAAGATTGGGTAGCACTGATTTGGAATAGAGCTAGTTTAATTACTGTGCGCTACGATAGGCAATATCGTTTGTTGTAACTTAGCCTCATTTTGATATCAATAATTTTAACGGCAGGCCTAGTTTTTGCAAGTTGTAATGACTTCCAGACAGTGCTTTGCTGGCTATGCGTGAGTAACTTGGCATTTTTGTACATTGGAAATGTTTTTTGTTGAGATTTACATTTACGTTACAAGCATTCAGCAGCTTATCCGGAGGGACTTGCAATGTTTCCTCATAATCATAATAATGCTTATCATTTTAAACTTCATAACCGTATGACAAGTGTTACAACTCGGTCATAATGTCAAAATGTATGCTTCTGATAAGGGTTATGTCATTATTTAGAATTGACAAATGCATTATGAAGATGAAAAAGTCATTGTTGTCAATATTGATTATGGATCTCAGCTTTGGCAGGGGAATTCCCAAATGGCGTGGGTTCACTATGCAGCTTCTTGCATAAACGTCGCTGAATGAACCTGAATCTGTCAGCTTCGCAGGGTTTCTGGAGATCTGTTGAGTTCCTGCTTGCCTTAAGTGTATTGATCAGTTGTGTGGAGTCAGCATGTAAAGCAACACACGCACACAGACACACACACACACACGCTCGCACATGCACACTCAGACACACACCCACGCACACAGACACAGACACGCACGCACAGAGACACGCACACACGCCCGCACACAGACACGCACACAGACACACGCACACAGACACACGCACGCACATGCAAACTCACAGACACACACGCACGCACACAGACACAGACACGCACGCACAGAGACACGCGCACACGCCCGCACACACACGCCCGCACACAGACACACGCACGCACACGCACATGCACACTCACAGACACACACACGCACACAGACACACACACACGCACATGCACACACAGACACACACACACGCACACAGACACACACACACAGACACACGCACGCACATGCACACTCACAGAGAATTGACAAAAGGACCAGTGCAGTAAACTACACTGTTAGAATAGTGTTCAGTGTTGAATAAGTTGTAAGGGCAACGGGTCCATTTCTTAAAAAGTAGCTGAGCACAAAATGAAACTTACCTGACGAAAATAAGATCAGTGATTATCTTTCATCAATAATGACAAAATAAATAAATGTTTTACCTTTTTATGTACTGAGTGAGGCACTTTTACTTCTGCTTATCTTTTCGAAGTTGGCCATATCCTTTTGTTGTAGACCAAGGCCCTCTCTTACAGAGGTTATCTACAGGGCCTCTTTGTGCAAATCATTACATCCCAAAACAACCCTTTAACTGTGGCCTTAACAGCTGACATTTAATAATATTCATACTTTAGTAAGATATTGTAGTGCAGCATGAGTATGCTGACCTTTCTGTATTAGTTCCACTATAGCAGGAGACTGTGTGCGCGTGTGTGTGCGTTTGTGTTTTTATGTGTATGTGTGTGTGTGCGTTTGTGTGTGTGTGTGTGTGTGTTTGTTTGCACATCATTGTGTGTGTATGTACTCTATGTGTGTGTGTGTGTTCCTGCTCTCTGGACCCTCTGGATGAGAGCTCGTATGTGGTGCTGGGAGCACACGGTCAAGTGGCCAGTAAATGGTGGATGTAAAATTGCTGCTGCTGCTCTGTTTGCAGAAGTGCACATGTGTGATGGGGGCGAGGGCGGGGTCAGGCCACGTACCCCTGCTCTCCCCATGATTGATATAATTGAGAGCAGCCGAATAATTTTTAAAGGAAATAATGCACAAGCACACGTTTCGTAAGCACAGTGAACAGAATGGGTGACTGATTGGGTGATTCTGCCTTAATGGCAGGATGCTGCTGTTTTGGGGGGTTCAGCCATTTTTCTCACCCCTTTTAGCAGGCTTCACAGTATATCATGTACAGACTTGCTTCAATGGTGGCGTGGCTGAGGTGTTATTTCTAGTTATTTATCCGCCGTTTATGAAGCCAGGTCAGCCAATCGGACAGGGATCAGCAGCAGGGAGCTGGACAGACAAAATTGATAAACAAATCTGCCATTTTGTGTCTCGCAGAGCAATGCAATTGCATGAACAAAGAAGTAATGTTTGTGTTTTTGTCTATCTCACAAGCGGACACATGTTATGACTTTTTTTTTTTCTTCTTTTAAACGCCGGCCATCCGGTTCTCCGCCACATCAGGCCATCCTGACTGCCCCCTCAGGGCGGGCGTGGGGGGGGAGGCGGGTCAGGGAGCGTGAGACAGAGCCAGCAGGGAGACAGGTGCCGCGTTCGGGGAGCTGAGCCAGTGCTTTCCCTTGGCGGACGAAGGTGCCCCGCCCCACGGGAGGGATTCTCCCGTAAACCGCACTGTCACGGCCACAGCGCGCCGCCTACTCGCGCAATCCGACCGCCGTCCGATCTCCGAGCGCCCGAGGCGGACCCTGAACATCGGGTTGCAGTACATTGCTGCCCCTAACGCGGACGAGTAACGCGTAACGCGTCCGGCCTCCGGCCTCCCTCCCTTAGTCCACACGCGACTGCACAGTGCCCTTTGCTTAATTTTTTATTTAAACAATTTCTTCTCTTCCTTTAAATACCTGCCATGAATAAAATTAATTAAAAATTAATAACGCAGCATTAGGGCTATTGATCTTTCCTCAAGTGGGGCAAACCGCCGTCTCTGAAGTCGATTGTCGCAGCTGGCGAGAGCGATGCTGAAGATGTGCAATTATAGAAGATGAAGGGTTTTTCCTGGCCGGCCGTCGTTTGACATGGCGTTACATGTGCTGTATTTGACACCTTGTGTTTGGTTTTGCTTTCCCATGAGTTTTTGTGCCCTCTCTCTGCATTTTGGCAGGAGAGTGACTGAGAGCATTCTGTTCTGATTATCACTGCGCAAGCCAAACAGATCTCACCTAGCAAGATCGTTGCTGCAGGATGGAGCGTTAGGTATTCAACTGAGATAGACGTATGATATAATTATGTACAGTTATTAATATACGGGAGCAGGGACTCGGAGGGTATCTAAATGAAGCACGGAATTGAATTATGAAACGGCTAATGTCTCTGTGGTGTTTTTCCTGCGCCAGGTTAGTTTCCCCACCAGGACAATGGCAGCTAGAGGAACATGGCTGGCTCTTAAAGAGGCAGCTATTTTCTCTCCCTTCAGCTCTCCTGATAGAGCCTCTTCTCCTCTTTCCTCTCTTTGTGTCTGTTCCTTCCCCTTCTCCTTCAGTTTATCCCTCTATACCTCCTTCTTTTCACTCTCTCGGCAGGGCCGAGCAGGTGCTGTGGGGTGCATTTATGTTGGGGGGGTATGTGTGTGTGTGTCTGTGTGTGACAGTGAAGCTTAGCAAAGAGGCTGGAAGACTTATTGTTGAGTGTGCCTGTACCTTCTCCCTCCCACTCTTTTCCCCTCTCTTTTCCTCTCTCCCTCCCACCTTCCTCTCTCTCTCTCCCTCTCTCTCTCTCCCTCTCCCTCCTCTCTCTCTCCCTCTCTCTCTCTCCCTCCCTCCCTCTTTTTCTCTTTCTCTCTCTCCCTCTCTCTTTCTTTTTCCCCTTTACCATCATTACTGCTGGATCCCCCTGTGGGGAGGAAAACTTTATCAAATTCTCTGTAACCTGTCAAGTGGAACCCATTTTCCTCCCGATGCAATTAACTGCTCCAACATTTACAATGATATGATTACAGCCACTTTGGCAAAGTCGGGGGGGAAAGGGATATTAGGTATCAGCGAGGGGTTGATCGTAATGGTCGTATTTTCAAAAGACTTGCATTTTCTTTGAGCAAATAAAGTGCTACTAGATTCTCCTTAGGCATTAAAAACCAATGCAGTGGAACCTCGATAACAAACACCACCAACAACTTTTCTTTTCTCTTCTTTTTTTAAAATTTGGCTCCTGTTTTCTCCCTTTCTTACAAACCCCAATTAATTAAGCCTTTCAGAGGCATGTAATTAGAAACATTAGCAAGTTGTAAAATTGCCACAAGTCTCTAAATTATGCGCCGGCCTGCGGCAGTTTGTTTTTAATTCCTTTTTTGAAGACAAAGGCGCTGTGGGGTCCAATGCGTCTTCGTAGAGACCCACTGTTCCCAGTTCCCTGTTTGTTTTGGGCCACACTTAGTGAGTGACTCAGCTTCCGCTGTTGGATTTAGGCGTCCTGCATCTCTGGAAGTGACCAGCAAAGTTTCGAGCGAAAGCCGCTGTTCATGCGCCATGCGGCGTGAGCCGTCCGCCCTGCGGACTCCTCCATTTGGAAGCCACTTTCGGAATGCTGTGTCAGGGCTGAGCAGAGGTTAGCAGTTAGCAGTTGGCTGTTAGCGTGGCGACGTGTGGCCACAGTGTTGGCTGATTGCAGGTCATCTGGGGGGTGGGTGTATATACAAACATATTCTTTCTTGATTTGGCTCTGTACACCACAATTTTAGATTTGATTTGTAATCAAGAAATTCACATGTGGTGAAAGCACAAATTCTCAGCTTTTATTCAAGGGTATTTTTATACATTTTGGTTTCACCATGTAGAAATGACAGCAATTTTTATACATAGACCACCCATTTCGGGGCATCATAATGTTTGGGACATATTAATGTTATGTTAATGAAAGTAGTCATATTTAGTACTTTGTTGCATATCTTTTGCATGCAATGACTGCTTTAAATCTGTGGCCCATAGACATCTCCAGGTGCTGAGTATCTTCTCGGGTGATGCTCTGCCAGGCCTGTACTGCAGCCATCTTCAGCTCCTGCTTGTTTCAGGGGGTCAGTTGCCTTAAGTTTTCTCTTCAGCACATGAAACGCATGTTCAATTGTATTCAGATCAGGTGACTGATCATAGGCAGTTCCTTTTGGCCTCCACACTTTGCTTTTTATTCTGATACAAGTGAATTTGGTCCTAGAGATCTCTGCAGGCTCTTTTAGGTGTTACTTAGCAACCTGTAACCTGACCATCCTGTTTTTGTGGCTAACTAGTGGTTTGCATCTTGCAGTGTAGCCTCCGTAGTTCTGTTCACAAAGTCTTCTGTGAACAGTAGTCACTGACACGTTCACGCCGGCCTCCTGAAGAGCGTTTCTGATCTGTCGGACAGGGGGGTTTTCTTCATTCTGGTGAGAATTCAGAATTCAGAACAGAACTATAGAGGTCTTCCTTGGCCTACCAGGCCCCTTGCGATAACTGAGGTCACCAGTGCTCTCTGTCTTCTTAATGATGTTCCAAACAGTTGATTTTGCTAAGCTTAAGGTTTGGCCTATATTTCTGACTGTTTTTTTCTTATTAATTCTCAGCCTTATAATGACGTCCTTGACTTTAATTGGCACACCTCCGACCCTCATATTGACAAACGGCAATAACAGTCTCCAAAGGCAATCAAAAGCCTAGAATCAAGGCTAGATACTGAAAGCTCTCTTATACCTGCACTCAGGAAGCAATGGAACACACCTGACTAATCAGAAACACCTGTGAAGCTATTTGTCCAAAATATTGTGGTGCCCTGAAATGGGGGTCTATGTATAAAAAGTGCTGTAATTTCTACATGGCAAAAAGAAAATGTGCAATAATACCCTTTAATAAAAGCTGAAATCTGCACTTTAACCACATGTGAATTGTTTGATTACAAGTCTAAAATTGTCTTTGTCCCAAACATTATGGTGGGCAATGTGTGTGTGTGTGTGTGTGTGTGTGTGTGTGTGTTGGGGGATAGTCTAACTGACCCATTGAGAGGGTGCTAAGCCAAATTACCCCCCCATCCCCCCCTCCCCCCCCAAGAAAAAATCAAGTGACAGCAGAGGAGACGATGAAGGTCTGGTCTTCATCCTCAGACTAAAAACAGTCGCCCGGTTATGAAAGATCAGGGTGGTGGTGGCGGTGAAAGAGATTGCCGTTTGAAGTGTTTTCCGTGCAGGCGTCCATGAAAAGGTCAAAGGAATCAGCGGTACAAAGCGCCTCGATCCTTGAACGTGCATGTAGCATACGGACCAAATCATATGTCCTATCAGCTGAGTGTGCTGTGACCCTGTAATAACCATATTCCATTGTTTCTGTTTACCGCCTGCCAGGGAAAAGAGCTCGGCCATATTGATTTGCGTTCCCACATATTGAAACCGGTTATTGATTTTCCTTCTGTTGGAGGGGAAAAAGGGAAAGCGCTTTGTTCCGTCGTAGGAGACGTCTTCAGAATTTTCCATGGACAGGGGGGTAAAAAAAGGCAGTGAAAGACCTAGTTTTTTGAGGATCCTTGTACAGGAGCTGATGAGCGTCGAATTAAAGGCACGGGCCTGCGCATGTGACGGTCGAGTTTCAGCCACCGCGGACGAGCGAGGGGTGCGCCTTTCCCGTCGAGCGATTCGAGGCTCCGCCCCTGAGATATCGCACCTCTTTCCTTTTGACGCTCGTGGCGGGCGTACTGGAGAGGGACCCGTGATGAGCTTTGCAGGGCGTCAGGCAATCTTCTCTGGAGAAGACGTATTCTGGTCAAAAGGCCACTTCTGATTAAGACCCGTTTACAGGTGTACCAGCTGCCGTGTTTTCCGTTCGACGCAGGTTAGAGCCGGCTCAGATAAACCATGAATCGACGAGGATAATGGCAAACGATCAGTCAGATTAAATGCATTTCCTGGGTTAAAGCCCTCCCCTCCCTGCTCCATATTGCGGCGGGGCCCCTGAGATGTGCGGTTGGGGGCCAGAGGTGGTGTTATCTGCCACAGTCTGCGGGAGCCGTGTCAATGCGGGAGCACGGCGTGGGGAGATGTTGGAGGGGCTGAACAAGGAACAACAGGCACTGATACAATCTACGCCCCCTGAGTCTCTGACACCCCCCCCTCCCCCACCCCTTTTTCAGTTAGCAGGCCCCATGAGACCCCCCCCACCCCCACCACCAGAGCCGATGCTGGTCAATTCACTTCAGCTTATTTTATTGGAATGACAAATATGACATATTTGCATCTTCAAAGCTTTGGACCTGTGCAGAAAGATACAGAGGATAGACTAGACATAAATAAAATTAAAGGTTATGCCTACAGTGAACCATGGTACTATAATAGTGTTAGTCGCTCGGCTGATGCTCTCTCCATAGAGTTGGTGGATTCTGGATCACTTGTTTTCCACACTCTGATGTTTGTGATGTTTTTCTGTTTGTGGTGACTGACACCCATTTATATATAGCGCCTTGTAAAACAGATTTTCACCAGGCTATGTACGCAATTTCCCCTCAATCCTTCAGTGCCATTCGAGAGCATGTACCCATTTCCCCAGCAGGGCAGAGGGCACACACCAGCAGGGCAGAGGGAACACACCAGCAGGGCAGAGGGCACACATCAGCAGGGCAGAGGGCACACATCAGCAGGGCAGAGGGAACACACCAGCAGGGCAGAGGGAACACACCAGCAGGGCAGAGGGAACACACCAGCAGGGCAGAGGGAACACACCAGCAGGGCAGAGGGCACACACCAGCAGGGCAGAGGGCACACACCAGCAGGGCAGAGGGCACACACCAGCAGGGCAGAGGGAACACATCAGCAGGGCAGAGGGCACACATCAGCAGGGCAGAGGGCACACACCAGCAGGGCAGAGGGCACACACCAGCAGGGCAGAGGGCACACACCAGCAGGGCAGAGGGCACACACCAGCAGGGCAGAGGGCACACACCAGCAGGGCAGAGGGCACACACCAGCAGGGCAGAGGGCACACACCAGCAGGGCAGAGGGAACACATCAGCAGGGCAGAGGGAACACACCAGCAGGGCAGAGGGCACACACCAGCAGGGCAGAGGGAACACACCAGCAGGGCAGAGGGCACACACCAGCAGGGCAGAGGGCACACACCAGCAGGGCAGAGGGCACACATCAGCAGGGCAGAGGGAACACACCAGCACGGCAGAGGGCACACACCAGCAGGGCAGAGGGCACACATCAGCAGGGCAGAGGGCACACATCAGCAGGGCACTGCCTCGCACCGCGTTCACTCTGACTCTGCCATCGAGCGTGAGAACGATGGAAGGCAAGTGATGCCCTTTTTATTTTTATTTTATTTTTTTTCTTTTCCCCACCCCAATTTGGAATTGCCAATCATCTGCAAGTGCAGCCGCGTACATTGCGCGAGTCGGAGGAAGACCTTTCGTCTGCGGCTTTGACTGCAATCTACGGGCGCCTGATCGACCAGCAGGGGTCGCTAGATAGCAATGCACACAGAGCGCTGTCTGACTGGACCCTTCCATTCCCTGGGCGAGTTACCGGCCACAGTCAGCGCTGGTACCATCCGGATTCGATCCGAGGCCGCAAGGCTCATCCACGCGCCGCCGTGCGGTGTCTTAACCGAAGGAGCCTTCAAGCAGCCCCAGCGATGCCTTTCCTGCTTGAACATGCCCCAGGCAGCTACTGAACCTCTTCACGTCCACGTGCGATTGCATGGTTGCGTGACTCTCGCCATAAGAACCTACAAACTATTGCGTCTAGAGGGCTAGCTAAAACGGGCACAGACGCTGATGCATGACCAGAGGGCAGGGGCTACAGACGCATGTTATTTTACGAAGGCTGGGGGGGGGGGGGGGCGAGGTCGCAGAGAGACAAAGCGATTGCAGGAGAGATGTCATTCAAAACGTTCAAGACTGTACATCTGTCACTGTCATAATGCTTTAACAATGACTGCATTGTGCACCCTAATACGTCCATTGTGCCGTGCCAAGGCTCCCAGTAGTCTTGCCTACACAAAGCAGTCTTGAAAGAAACAAAACGGAATGCAAATCTCTGTTTTTTTTGAGAAAGACGCACTATCCATCAGTCATGGATAGGCCGTCGTCTTCGGGTGTCCTTGATACATCTAGGCAAACAACTGATGCCATTTTTCACCTGCTCACATGCATACGCAATGCCTTATTATACTGTGTGTAACGGTAAGGAGTTGCCTCAGAACATGTCTTTGTTAACAAAGCAGGATCCTTTGAGCAGATCTTGTGGTTTTAAGGCCGTGTGGCTGTTCCCCCCCCCCCCCCCCTCCCCCCCCCCCGCTTTCATTGTAAAGTCGCTCACCTTTTTCATCCTCTGATATTAGATTAGCTTCTATGTGCACCCTGTGAGCTTGTCTTTTAGGATTTGTTTGTTAAGAGCGCTGAATTAAATTGAACTTGGATGATTGATTGATTGAATGATTTGATTGATTGATTGATTGATTGATTGACTTTTCACATGATTTATTTTAACTTTGGACTTTGACTTTTATAAAACCTCAAATGAGAGACAAATTAACTATGAGATATAAAATGAAATAAATAAGCCAAGAGGCTAACCTGAAACCGGGGCACTGTGATTGACAGACGGACGGACGGACGGACGGACGAATGGATGGATGGGCGGATGGGTGGATGGATGGGTGGATGGATGGGTGGATGGATGGATGGATGGGTGGATGGATGGATGGGTGGATGGATGGATGGATGGATGGATGGGCAAAATGGATGGTGGAGCCAGCTGATGAGCCAGCTGATGTGCCTATTCTTGCTCACGCCTGCCGAGGCCAGAGCTGTGGAACAGGGTGGTGAGCGCCTCCCTCACAGGGGCCGCTATCTCTTTAAAGGAGCGTCTCGCAGCACCCGAGAGCGGCTGTCAACGGCACAGAAAGTCATTCGCTGGCTGAGAGGGGCGGGCCAGCAGAAGTCACTGTTGATTATGATATAATTCTGCCTTCCACAGTTTTATAAAGTCACCCCTGCGATGCCCCCGTCCGTGCTGCAGGGGCCCCGGCCTGGCCCGCGCACCGTGTATTAGAAAGTCCTCAATTTCACACATGCTTACTCTTGAGTGAGTTTCGCATAGAGGGATTAGGAGGGCAGGAAGTGCAGGGGAAATGGGACGAAAGACACCACGTTTAATGGACTGACAGGCCTTGGCCAGTGTCCTCTCCATTTCCAGCTCTCTCCCCGCCTCTCTGCTCTGCTGCACTGACACTCTAATCCAGCCCCCAGCTCTGCCGTCCACCCCCTCCCCCTCTTCACACACACACACACACACACACACACACACACACACACACACACACACACACACACACACACATGTTGCTCCGGCAGTGTCTATTTTCTCTGACGTCCAGGTTTTTTTTTTTTTGTTTAGTTTTTTTTTTTTGCTTTGCTCTGGGTAGCAGTAGATGTATAATCAAAGGGTTCTCGAGGTTATCTTTCACTAAAGCAATTTTACACTCTGGGGCCTCAGTCCAGATCAATGATCAGGCCTCCATCTCAAACAAATAAACAAACACGGGAGAGAGGGAGAGGGGCCGAAGACCGGGGAGGCTGAACGAGCCCAGCGCTTGAATAAATAGAGGCCCGGTCAATCAGTGAGGGTTTGATGAATGTGTTGCCGGGTGATAAACAGCGAGGCATCTGGGAAAGCGGCGAACGGGGCGGCTTCGGTGTCGTCAGGGGGCTTGGTTCCCCCCTCCTACCCGCAGGCCATGGGACGTGCGCCATGTCCTGGGAAAGGGCTGTCCGTGGTCAGGGAAGCGTCAGGTAAGGGTGGGAGTAGGGGAATGAGGGCGGGTGGTTCCCGGGTCTCACAGCACATCCTTTCCTGTGTTGTGGTCACACACTACCTCACACTGCTCCACATTGGGCCCTTTCCTACAGTTCAATTTAGTTCAGCCGCACATTTCGGCTGGCAGGAATTGCCTCTCTGTATATATTGCCGAATAACTCGCGTTAACGGCTACGTTTCCATTAGCGGCGCCGGATTTGGTTCTTCAGAACTCAGTGGGAGCCGTTGTGATTTGCATTTAAATCGGAGAACTTTGACTTCCTAAATTCCATAGAACAAACAAAATTAAGAGAGTCAATGTGCTGGGAAGATGTGGGCTCACGTGTGCTTTCACGCACACAAAATGTAATCCGAGTAGGTACTTTGCAATCATGGTTGAGGCATTACCCAGAATGCATTGCAAAATGAGGTCTCTGTACACAGATCTACTGAGAAAATACTTTCAATTTTAAGTATTATTACTTGACCCAATTGAAGCAGTATTAGGCCCAGTAGATGTAATTGTAATGATATTCAGTTTCTTTGTTGTTAATTGATGTCATTTATATTTTTATGTGGATCTGTATGATTCTGAAGAGATTTCTGGGCTGTGTGTGTGCGCGTGTGTGCGTGTGGGTTGTGTAAGTTTATCCCGATTG
The DNA here is from genome assembly GCA_022702515.1 of Ilyophis sp. 1 JC-2022. Lineage (NCBI taxonomy): Eukaryota > Metazoa > Chordata > Actinopteri > Anguilliformes > Synaphobranchidae > Ilyophis > Ilyophis sp. 1 JC-2022. The sequence goes on along the minus strand of CM040401.1, from coordinate 18,342,118 downwards.
ACCTTTTGAATACCACATAATTTTTTTCCATCTCTTTGTCCTTCCAGATATTTCTCTTTCCCTCTTCATCTCTCTCTCTCTCTCTCTCGCTCTCTTTCTCTCTCTTAGCCTCTATAGCCTAACTCCACTATAGTCCAAACGATCCCTTTATCTCGCCTTTAATTTGTGCTTGATTCGTTCTCATTTTCTCTCCAGTTTCCAGTTCTCGTCCTGCTCTCCGCTCCCTCAGATCGTCTGGTGTGGGAGAGGATTAATAATGGCCGGCATGTCTTGACAAATGGTCCCTCAGTGAAGAGGAGATTAAGCCAGCTGTGTCCCTCTCTCTCAACCCCAACCCCCCCCACCCCCCTCCCAGAGCCCATGCCAGTACCTGTCTAAGCCTGCTCATCAACTTTTACCAGCCCAACCTTGTGCACCGTCCACCCTCTTCTCTCCTCTGCCTGCTTTTCCAGCAGTCGCAGGAACCTTCTTCATCCTGAAATACCCACAGCCGCCAAACGAGCTCAAAGGCATCAGAATGGGGTTTGTATCAGCCGAGGGGCCAAAACCGGGCTTCGCTGTTGAAGCTCACTTCCTGGTCTTGTTGAGAGTGTTGCTCTCTGGCACCAGTGCGGTCGGCTCCAGTATAGGTCTTTCAGGCCCATTATTCATTGCAAGTCAACGGTACAAAATGCGATCAAAATACAAAGTCAATACATTTTTCCCACGAGAACATGTAGCCGCAATGGGTGCTTTTTCTTCGTCTGATGTCTCCCCGTGTGCCGATTAAGTTTTTGTATTGTAATCTATATTTTATATTTTGTCGACCAATCCGGGACAGTTTATTGCGTGTCACTAGTATCTCACGCGCTTAGTGGACAAACCGGACCCAGCCTGGACGTAATGACCATATAAGGGTCCCCCTGCTCTCTACTGCTCAGTCTCTGGCTCCAATTTTTGTACAACATGGCAGCACTTCCGCAGGTTCAAAACGCTTTTCACAAGCCCACGGAAGGGTCTATGGGTGATGTCACAGTCACTTTGTCCATATGTTTTCTACGGTCTATGGTATCACCGTATCCGAGGCTCAGCCCAGAAGCAGGTAACTGCTTCGCTGGTGCCGTTCAACCGCAGCCAGGGTGCAGTTTGCACGGAGGGAAGGGCTCGCTTTTGCAGTCCTGCTCACCCCTGAAACCTACTGCAGCGGCAGAGACACGTCAGGTGATCCTTTTTCCTTCCCGCTGTCGCTCATTCCGGCTCTCTCTGTCCTTATCAGCGGGACGCTCTCACATATTTTCAGCATTTAATACGGCTACGCTATGCTACGCAATGGCCCCAGTTCAGAGTTGCCACAGCAGTGCAGCCAGGAGCCATCGAATACATACCTCTGTCACAGCGATGCGTCAATGCGGACGTCGGAACACAAAGCCTGGAATCTCAAAACGATTCAATTAACAAACAATCGTCTCTCTTTAATTAAGGCCTTAATAATTGTCATTGAGCACTAGTTAAATTTGATAAGCGCTGTCCTTAAAAGATAATTCACTTGTTAAGTCATTATAATTTTTTTCTATTACAATCTCCTAATATGGGCTTCCACCAGCCATTTTTAAGCAATTTGTAAAATATTTTAACTAACTATCTAGCGATATTGTAATTAATTTGCCCTCCGATCAGATAATTGGTCACTTAATTAAGAATCTATTAACTTGATAGATGCCTGTAAATGAATGTACTACATGAATAAAGATATACGTGTAAAAAGTTTCTGCTTGGAGATGGTGATGGTGATGTTTGGCAGTCGGAGAAGCCAGGAGACCTCCGAAAATAAGATATCCAATCTAACGCAGTCTGTTTATAAGGCAAGATTCTGAGATTAGATGTGTCGTGATAAGATGAGTCAGTTTCTTTAAAGGGTTTCCATTCAGTTTCATGCTGTATTCAATTTAGATTCAAAGATATTCAAAGAAATAAATGAGGTTTTGGGACGCATGTTTTACGTACAGCGTGTCTAATTTAACAACATGTGGGTAAGATGTCATCAGATTTGGGATTTGCTATAGGACACCGGCATGAAGCAAGCAGAAAACACAAGCGTTGTGCTCTGAAATACGCCACGGTGATTTAACAGTAATCTGCAATGAACACACAACAGTTATTTTGATCTGCTTGTACATTAGCACCTCGTTCAAAGTACAAAAAAAAGAAAAAGTGTGCGGTAGATGAAGGTGCTCTCGCTCGAACTCTGCCTCTCTCAACAAGCCTGTCTCAGGAGCTGACAGCCGATGACTAACTTGGTAATCAGCCCACAGTTGCTCGTAGGTGCCATCGGATAATGCCGGTAAACGCTGCAATGTTGCAGAGCGGTTACAGTGACAGTTGTGGTCGCAGCGACGTTCTGAAACGGAGCCAGGCTCAAACAGGGCTGTGCCGGACCGGGGTCTGTGTGCCGAGCTAGGTGAACCTGTGACGTGTGTGGAGGGCACTGCGTGTGCCTGCTGGCCTGTTCACAAACCGCACACACACACGCACGCACACACGCACGCACACACATGCACTCACACTGTGGCCCAACTTCCATATGCCAAGCTAGGCCTTGCCTCTTGGACAGTGTGAATTTATCATTCTGTAATATGTGCCCGGGTCATTAATCCTGTCTTGCCACGGGTCCACTGGGCTTGTCAGCGGGGTGTAACACATCTATACATCTACCACCCCAACCCCCCGCCCGTATTTTTTACCTGTACTGCTCAATGGGCTGGTCTGCCATGCAGCCTCTCTAGACCTGGCTGACCCATTTTTTTTCCCTCCAGTCCTTTGAGAGAAATAATTCTTCATAAAGTCACGTTCCCTGTTCTTCCTCTTGTGAGAGAAGGCACTAGAAGGCAGGGTGGCCTCCCGCGCGCTCGGAACGTATTGCGCGTAATTCCGCGTGCACCTCCGGTGTACGGCGGGAGTCTGAACCGCGGAGTAGAGGCCTAGGTCGACCCTTTGATTCTGCGGTTCTGGGAGGGCTGTTGTGTGCGTTTGCCCTCAGGCCAAGCGTGCCTTGATTCGCTCAGTGCCGCCCTCAGGCAGTGTCTCTTCCTGCCTGCGTGAGTGATACATTGACCTGGTGGAATTGGGGGGGGGGGGGCAGCTTTAGGGGGGCTTGGGGGGTTGCTGGCACCTTTACACCTCTCTCTGAATGGGTGAAGTGAAGAGGGTCAGAGCTATTTGTGTGATGTGTTTTGTCACGAGCGTCTGTTTTGGTTACGAGGCGCGGTGTAATCCTCGACCTCTGGTGCATTGGCAGTGGCTCTGCATTGGGATCAGCTGTTCCCCGGCATGGGTCCATTAGCGCAGCCCACACCGCCTCTCCCCACAGCCGGCCCCGGGCCCCCCTCGCCACCGACACCCCCCGCCCCCGGGAGGAGACAAACAGCGCTCCCGTTTCTTTATTCTGCCTCACAATGGCTGAACCAAAAGTAGACACGTGCTCCTTCTGCGTCTGTCTGTCTGCTTATCTATCAGCTTGTCTTTTCCTTGTGTGGCTGTCCGCCATGCATGTACAAACGCATGCTTTTGCTTACTATATCTTGTCCTGATATGAGGCATCTAGGAATTGTCTTCAGTGGTGTTCAGAAAAAGAAGAAGAATTAAAAACAGCGGCCGTTCTTATCCTGACTTAAAAATGTATTTATTTTTTTTGCATTTTTTACATGGTATCCATTTATACAGCTGGATATACTGAAGCAATGCAGGTTGGGTAACTTGCAGTGTCCTACCGAGGAATCAAACATGAAACCTTTAGGTTACAAGGCCAGATCCCTCGCCATTATTCTGACCTGCCACTCTCCCACTGTGGTAAAAGCAATGGGATTCAGTGTAAATGCATCAACTGTTTGTGAAACGCAGTGTCGAAGAGGAGAAACACAAGGTCTGTTCTGAATTAAGGACATTTCTGATTGATAGAACTGATTTGTGAAGGGTAAGGAAAAAATGCAGGATAATGGGACAGGAAAAGAAATGCAAATTGATTAAGGCTCCGGGTTCGTGCAAAGCAAAGTCAGTTGTGAGCCATAAAAAAATACTTTTATCAAGCCATCCTGTGTGCTTTCTTGTGCGCTTCTTACACCTCCAGTCTCTTCGCTCCTGATTCCATGCAAAGGCCTCTCCTCTCCTCCCTCTTCTTCTGTTCATCATACGCGTAGTCATGGCTGTGTTCGGGAGTGTTTTCATGGTGGAGGAGGGTAGCGATTGGAGAGTGGGAGACGGGGGCATGTAACTGGCGGTTTTTGAGGGAGGGGGGGAAGGCCCATTACGGAGAAGGGGGGGGGGGGCGCCTCGGTGGGGTGACTCTCTCCAAAGCGACTTGCCCATCCCTACTGTGGCCAATTAACCAAATTGCAGCAAAAGAGCATTTTATTAGTATTTGCCCACAGCCCCAGCACATCGCAATAAATTTCCTTCAGGCGCACTGAAAACAAATTGGCACATTAACTTGTGAGTGGCTGAAGAGGTGCTCTGGCTTTGCCTGGGGGCTGCCTGGTATCAAAGTGTCAGCCGTTCCCAGCAATCTGCAGGCTTTATCATTCACTGGCCTGCCTCTGAGAGAGGGACTGTGCATGCAGCAGGGTCGCCACGGGGGCTCTCTCTCTCTCTCTCTCTCTCTCTCTCTCTCTCTCTCTCTTACTCTCTCTATCTCTATCTCTCTCTTACTCTCTCTATCTCTATCTCTCTCTCTTACTCTCTCTCAATTCAATTCAATTCAGTTCAATTCAAATTGCTTTATTGGCAGGAAATACAGATGTAAATATTGCCAAAGCATACTTAAAATGTACAGTAAAATAATAATATAAATAAGAACAACACAATAACAATAACAATGTTAAAGATAAATAAACATTCAATTTAAATAGTATCTCAAGAGTCTCTCCTGTATGAGTGGATGGTCACTCAGTGTCCCTCAGGTTATGACAGGCTAAAATATATTGGGGCTGTTGGTCCTTCTCCTAATAGGATTACACATTTTTCATTGTTTGATGGGAAATTGAAGTTCTGTATGATTCTAGAAAATAGAGTATTTTGTGCAGTTAAGGAGGAAGTGCATCTCTGTCTCTACCTCTCCTGTCTTACAGTGACCACATATTCGTTGTTCTTTTGGTAACCATGAGTTTTTGTGTCTACCTTTTTCAATTGCCAGGGTGTGGTCACTGAGCCTGTATTTGGTCAGGATCTGTCTCTGCTTTGTATCTCTGACAGAGAAGAGATACTCTGCTGGAGTATAATCTTTTTTAGGGTCCGATAGCAAATTAGTCGACTCTGTGTTTTGGTTTCTTTATCCCAATGTTCCAAATACAATTTTTTAGTTTGTTGCATAATTTGGGTTACACTGATTTGTGGCTGGTTAGCAGTGCTGGACTGAGCATGGTGTAGGTTAGTTTAGGTTACAGAATTAGTAAGCTTCAGTACCAGCTGACTGAGGGGGCTCTTTTCAGGGTTCAGTTCTTGGGATTGTAGCGCCTTATATTGTAGCGTGTCATTGGGGCTTGATTTAAGGTGCATCCAGAATTTGAGTGCTCTTTTTTGTATACTTATTGCCAATGGAAACCTGCCTAATTCGGCCCTACATGCGTTATTAGGTGTTTTCCTTTGTATTTGTAAAATATTTCTGCAGAATTCAGTATGCAGAGTTTCAGTTGGATTCTTGTCCCATGCAGTGTAGTTTTGCTGACTGAGTGGACCCCAGACCTCACTTCCATAAAGCGCAATAGGCTGAATTACACTATCAAATAGTTTAGACCAGATTCTAATTGGGATATTCAGTTTGAAAAGTTTTCTCTTTATTGCATATATTGCTCTTCAAGCTTTTTCTTTTAATGCATTTACTGCCATGCAGAAACTCCCCGATGCAGTGATTGTCAGACCAAGGTAGGTATAATTCATAGTGTGCTCTAGGGCGGTGTTACCTAGAGTAAATTTGTATCTGCTTTCCTGACATCTGGGCTTCTTTTGGAAAATTATAATCTTTGTCTTTTTTAAATTTACTGCCAGGGCCCAGTTCTGGCAGTATTGCTCAAGCTCTTTCTCTTTCTGTCCCACTCTCTCTTTTTCTCAATTCAATTCAATTCAAATTGCTTTATTGGCAGGAAATACAGATGTAAATATTGCCAAAGCATACTTAAAATGCATATGTACAGTAAAATAATAATATAAATAAGAACAACACAATAACAATAACAATGTTAAAGATAAATAAACATTACATTTAAACAGTATCTCAAGAGTCTCTTCTGTATGAGTGGATAGTCACTCAGTGTCCCTCAGGTTATGACAGGCTAAAATATATTGTGCCGCAATTGGGGCTGTTGGTCCTTCTCCTAATAGGATTACACATTTTTCATTGTTTGATAGGAAATTGAAATTTCTCTCTCTGTCCCACTCTCTCTCTTTCTCTCTCTGTCCCACTCTCTCTCTTTCTCTCTCTGTCCCACTCTCTCTCTTTCTCTCTCTGTCCCACTCTCTCTTTTTCTCTCTCTGTCCCACTCTCTCTTTCTCTCTCTTGCTGACATTTAGTCATAACCAAACTCCAGTGCTGTTTGATGTGGGTGACATTTTCCAATTCCTCTCTCCCATCTTCCTACTGTCTCATGTCTCTCACAGTCACTGTCTTCCTCCCTCCCTTTCTTTTTTCTTCTGTTTAAATCCTTCCTGCTTTATGTACTTCTCCTGTACTACTCATTTGTTGTCTTTTAAATGAGAGCATAAGAATATATATAATAATATAACGATGAGAACAGGCATTCAGCCCATCTTGGCTTTTAGTGCTTTCTGCTGTTATTTAAGTGTCCAATATATTGTTATTTAAGTGTCAATAAGTAGTATGCATTCTCTCCTGCTGTTATCACAGGATAGATCGGATTACACTGTGTGTTGTGTGTATAGATATTAGATACATAGGTACTTGAAGTACATTGCTCGTGTATTATATGTAAGCCCTACATGTTTATGTATTTGTGTGTCTGATATCCTTCATCGGTGCATAAGCAGCCCTTTACGTGATTTCTATACGGTATTAGCACATTTGTATGTGTGGTGATAATCCGATTATATATAAAAATATATATAAACGAAACCGTTTGGACAGAGGCTGGCCCATCCAAATGATCTGAGAAAACAGGGATGTGCACTCCCTGCTCTCTCCCGCCCCCCCCCTCTCTCTCATCCCCCCCCTCTCTCTCTCTCTCGCTGGCCCACACAAGGACCGCATGGGCCTGTGAGCCAAAGCTGGTCCTCCAGCACGGCCACCTCCACTGCCAGTCCCAGCGGGCCATCCAAGGCTCCTCCACCCTGCTGCCAGAAGTGGTGCCAGAAGTGGCAGTTGGGAGGCGGGGGCGGGGTGGGGTTGTGTGTGGGTTGGGGGGGGGGGGGGGGGGGGGTTATGGCAAGAAAGGTGCTGGGCAGGCCAGGATTTGAGCTGTGAGACGTGGGGGTGAGGTCTGGATCGGGGCCAATCGGCACACAGTTCTGTCCCAACATCACAGAGGCATCAACGGTGCCTGTGAACCGTGGAGCTGAGCCAGGAGCAGCGCACCACAATGGGAGGTAGAGCAACAGGCCCTCTGGCTTTTATTTAGCCTCCATTCCAATAGCTTGTGAGGGGGAAATGCTAGCTGTAAAAACATATTCACATTAGCTCATCGTTTGGTGCGCCGCTACAATGGCGCATTTTCTACTGCCTGTGTGCAGCACAGAGGCATTCTCTAAGTCTCAGTCGCTAGGCCAGGCCGCGATCTGGAACTTTCAGATGGAAACCGTGGCAACAGTAAACCAGAAGCTCTCCAGGAGCCCTTGTTTTTTTCGATCTTTTTTTTTTTCATTATTTTTTTTTTTTTAAACTTCCCTTGCCTGGCTTTTTTTATGCCGGCGTAAATGAGATCCCACAAAATCTATACCGCATCTTTAAAACGAAATGGCTCTTCCTTCTCTGCGCTGACATTGACCCCGGTAGGGCAGTTCTGGTTCAGTGGCCAGATCCTGCCTACAACCCCCCCCCCCCCCACCCCCGCCATGGATCGAGCGCACTCAGGGAGAAGGCGCGGTCACCGGCGGGACCCCAGGTGTGCCGAGGCAAGGCCGTTAAATTTCATCATTACCCTTTCCTACCCGCGCCGGCTTTTTACAGCCTCTCCGCTGTCAGCGCGGGAAGGTGCGGCGGCGGTCCCAGTGGCGCAGAGGCGAGGGAGAGAGAGCGAGCGAGCGAGCGGGGGAGACGGAGACGGACCATCACCTGTCACGCCGACGGCGGGACGATATAAAAACAGCAGCGGGGGCGGAGGATAAGAGCGATGATGAATGGGCCGGGGACGTTGAAGGATTCACGGCCGAGGAGCGTCCCGACACCGACATCTAAGAGAAGAAGGAGCGCGACAAAAGAAGGGAACGTGGGAAAAATGTGATGTTGGGGGTGGATGTGAGGTGGCAGGGGTGGCAGGGTGGATGTGAGGTGGCAGGGGTGGCAGGGTGGATGTGGGGTGGCAGGGTGGATGTGGGGTGGCAGGGTGGATGTGAGGTGGCAGGGTGGATGTGGGGTGGCAGGGTGGATGTGGGGTGGCAGGGTGGATGTGAGGTGGCAGGGTGGATGTGGGGTGGCAGGGTGGATGTGAGGTGGCAGGGTGGATGTGGGGTGGCAGGGTGGATGTGGGGTGGCAGGGTGGATGTGAGGTGGCAGGGTGGATGTGGGGTGGCAGGGTGGATGTGAGGTGGCAGGGTGGCTGTGGGGTGGCAGGGTGGATGTGGGGTGGCAGGGTGGATGTGAGGTGGCAGGGTGGATGTGGGGTGGCAGGGTGGATGTGGGGTGGCAGGGTGGATGTGAGGTGGCAGGGTGGATGTGGGGTGGCAGGGTGGATGTGGGGTGGCAGGGTGGATGTGAGGTGGCAGGGTGGATGTGGGGTGGCAGGGTGGATGTGAGGTGGCAGGGTGGATGTGGGGTGGCAGGGTGGATATGGGGTGGCAGGGTGGTTGATGTACAGTGATAAAAATAAAAAATTCACAAATGTGCAGTGGTGTGTGTGGGTACGGCAGTCAGAGAGAGACCGCCACTCTACCTGCGCGACTCTCCATGGCTACCTTAGAGGGATGTGCCTCGCATCCTATCCCAGTATCTATCCAATCAGTTCATCCCACCCGAACCAACTCTCACGCCAATGCGTTTCCGTGTCGCACTGATGTACTATCACCACCACTGCTTCCCCCTTTCCCACGGAGCTTTAATGTCTTTTTGTAAGGAATGTTTTTGTTTGGATTTGATATAATTTATGCTGCGCTGATGGCTCCAGATACAGCTCTGTGGTAAAATTGTCCTCATCTGTCCTCAAATATTGTTGCACAGTACGCTACGTGTTTTTATAGAAGAAACGATACTCGTTATCTTCATGAAAGCTTTTCAAAAGAGGCTGCTGGGTGGCTCATTCGGTTAAGGCACCACGCTGTGGTGCATGGATGAGCCCCACAGTACCGGACCGAGCCAATGCCGACTGTGGCCGGTAGCTCCATTGGGCGATGCGCAATTAGCGATCGCCTGGCTAGGATATGGGAGGGTTCAGTCGGTTAGGGGTCTGCGTTTCATCACTCTCTTCCTGGAGAATTATCATTTTTCTGTCTTCTTGCTTATCGGGTTGATGGTCTGCTTTCAAATGATAAAGTATTAATATCTGAATTAAAAATATATTGTTGATATTATTACATTAATATATGTTAGTAAGTGTGTTACGGTCCACCTACAAATGATAAATAAAGCATTAATAACTTGTACATTTAAAATTGCTGACATTTAATCCAACATGAATATAAGTTTGTAAATGTGTTACGGTCCACTTACAAATTATAAATAGAGCATGAATAACTTGACTTATATTATTTTTTATTAATTGCTGACATTTACTCCAACATTAACACATTTTAGTAAATGAGTGTCTGACTGAGAAAATTATACACAAGGTTTTGATTCAAACTGATGAGTAAAAATATGCACAAGGCTATGTCAAGCAAGTATGCACGAAATTGCACAATTTGCACTGTTACGATATTTTATGTTCCAAATTCAACAACATATATTACAGTCTTGCATGGGTTGCCTAAAATATGGCAATCCTGGTCAGTCTTGGTTAAAAGACTATCCTCTGGTTATAACAGTAGTCTCTGGTTATAAGAGTAGTCTCTGGTTAAAAGTGTAGTCTCTGGTTAAAAGGGTAGTCTCTGGTTAAAAAACTATCCTCTGGTTATAACAGTAGTCTCTGGTTAAAAGAGTAGTCTCTGGTTCAAAGACTATCCTCTGGTTATAAGAGTAGTCTCTGGTTATAAGAGTAGTCTTTTGTTAAAAAAGTAGTCTCTGGTTATAAGAGTAGTCTCTGGTTCAAAGACGAGTCTCAATAATTGTTACACCGTCCTGCTGGCCCAATGCAAACCAGTATGGTTTTTCCTCTCCCCCAGGGTGAACTATATAAATATGTATTCCTGACGCATACATACAGCATACAGTTATATGGTTCATCTGGGGGAGTGAAAAACCTGCATATAAAAACTATGTATGCGTACATACATATATAAGTATGCACACATACATAGGGTATGGTGCTTATAAATCTTCCTTCCTTCAGAGGAAGAGAGTGGGGTGCGTGTAACAGTGGTCTGCCGTGCCCTTGCACTGTGATCAAGTGGCTGGGCGGCGTCAGTGTCCCTGGGCCAGAGTCCACACCCTGCTCCATGGTCTCGCGCTCGCTCTGCTTAAACTCAGCGCCCGTGCTCCTTATGTCACAGCCATTCTGTCCCGATTTTCCACCATCTGCCAGGCCCGCGCTTTCGAGCCCGGCGCAAAGGTCACTGTGGAAACTACGCCGGCTTATGCTCCTGCCCCGTTAGCAACTATCCGTAAGGCTCCATTTAAGGCCAACAACTTTCTTGTCGTAGATTTACGAGATAAGCGCGTTAACATAAGCGGGGTGGAATCAAATGGGGATTAAGGCAAAAAGCAAGGGAATAAATGGCGAGCGATATGGCCCGCTGTAGACATTGGCCTTTACCTCAGCGTACATTGGCCAGCTCAGTTCTGAGCTCAGGAGACCTTCTCTTGTCTCTTATAGAGCAGTACCATTCACCTGCACACTGAAGATCCTCAGCGGCATGACTGTCCAGGGTTCCTCTCCAGTCTCTACAGGGAGGGGGACAACTCATTCATCATGGCTTGTGATATTATTTGAATTCGCATTAGAGAGAAGTATTGTTTCTCTGTTTTTTTGTTTTTTTTTATCACTGCACGATAATGTCAGTCCGGGCTTACAGTCATTAATTTCAAGGAAAGTAGCCCGATTTCTTTTGTGGGTATCATTTGTGCTCTTATTTTGATGGATTAGTACCCTGCAAAATCATCATGGTGTCAGTATTACGTGTGTCTGTGTGCGTGTGCATGTGTGCGTGTGTGTGTGTGTGCATGTGTTTGTGTGTGTGTATGTGTATGTGTGTGTGTGCATGTGTGTATGTGTGTGTGCATGTGTGTGTGCGTGTGTGTGCGTGCGTGTGTGTGCGTGTGTGTGCTCAGAGACATGGTAGGCGGGCCAGAGGGAGGAGAGGCCTGTTCTAACGGCTTTTTGAAAGAGATAAATGGCTTACAGATGGCCCAATCAATATATTCAAATGAGACATGCAGAGCAGAGTAGAGGGGACACGAGATGAGGCCGGGACAGCGGCTAAACCTGCCTGCCTGTGCTCACGGGCCCCAAAAACAGCCATCAGCCCACACCCCACACCCATGCTCTCTGTCCCTTTCACCCCACACCCCACACCCATGCTCTCTGTCCCTTTCACCCCACACCCCACACCCCACACCCATGCTCTCTGTCCCTTTCCAAATCTAAGCACATAACTTGGGTCTCTTACATCTGTCTGCTCTTATCTTTGCTACAGACCAAACTAGGAGCCTGAAATTGAACAACAAACACTAATTTGACCTCTTGACTGCGGTGTAACTCTTCCAACACGATGAATTTGACTTTTAAAAAAAATTATTAATAAACAATTCAATAATGATTCAAATGATTTTTTTAATTGGCTTATGTGATTGTTTTAAAGATTGGTAAAAGACTCAGAAATAGGAGTAAAGCACTTCTGATATGTGCGATTTATCATTTTCACATGATGGTTTTTGTCTGTGTGAGTGAATCTCACCTGAGCACCTTTGTCAGTCTGAAGATGTACTTCAACAGCATCTGGACAGTGAGTCAGAGAGGGTTCAGGTCGCAGGCACCTGTGGGGCCCTGCGTTACACACAGAGGGCCCGAATGCACAAAAGGCCCCTGTCTGTGTCTGAAAATAGTCAAATATGAGAACAAATCTCACCTCTCATTTACATCCTATATGATAAAACTGCATCCTATATGATAAAACTGCATCCTATATGATCAAACTACATCCTATATGATAAAACTGCATCCTATATGATCAAACTACATCCTATATGATAAAACTGCATCCTATATGATAAAACTACATCCTATATGATGAAACTACATCCTATATGATAAAACTACATCCTATATGATAAAACTGCATCCTATATGATAAAACTACATCCTATATGATAAAACTGCATCCTATATGATAAAACTACATCCTATATGATAAAACTACATCCTATATGATAAAACTACATCCTATATGATCAAACTACATCCTATATGATCAAACTACATCCTATATGATAAAACTACATCCTATATGATAAAACTTATCCCACCAAAGACTAGAGATGTGGTTTTTCATATAAATTCTATATAATGACAAGAATTGAACCTCTTTTGATTAGTTGCAGAGATTTTGGAGGTGAATATATGTCATTTTCAACGCTTTATAAATTCCAGATTGAAGAAAAGAGCGTTCTGTTGAAGGTGGTGTCACAGCTTTTGATTACTGTTGCTCCCTCTCTCTGAACAAAGAGGCAATCAATCCAGGTTATTAAACCTGCACGGATTATTTTACTTGGAATGTTCTAGCAAAGGTAATATTCACATAAAACATACAGAGATCAGTGCAGTGAAAAGACCAACATAATGCAAATAATAGCACCTATTCACCTTTGAGAAGCTTAATCCGTGATGCAGTGCAGAGCCACTGCATGGCTCTGTCTCGTCGAGGTGTTTTCATTTCAAGTGTCACACTTGTAGTAAAGGGATTATTACATCATTAGAGAAAACAGTATTCGTGGATGGTCTGAGGATTTCACAGGGAATGTGGTTAATTCTATTAAACTGATTGATAATAAATGTGGTGTTATGGTTAAATACAGGAGGAAGGTGTCTGGTCGTGCGCGAGTGTGAGAGAGTCGTTGGGGCAAGGCTGAGGGAGAGAAGCTCGTAATTTAGCGTCGTTTTTATCGTGTCCCGCAGCTTCGACGACAGCAGCCATGTTTGGCGCGCAGCCGGGCCTGGTGAGCAGACGGAGCGTGGCGAGAGAGCCGGAGGTGGCGGGCGTCTGCGTGTGGCCAGCCGCCGCCCTGCTCTTCCAGGTAACGGGGGGCCTTGGCCTATTAATTGCTGTGACAGTGATAAAGGAAACGAAAGGCCCTGCTATTTGTCTTTAATGCAGCCTCTCGCATATTACAGCAGCAAGACGAATGGAAACGCTTCTCCCGACTGCAGCCGCTCGCTCCGTTTCATTTTGCAATACCCTTTTGGGGGTTTGAGTTGGAGAAGGTTGGGGATAGAAGAGTAGAGGTTGTGTGTTTGGGGGGAGGGGGGGGTGGAGCTGGTACAGTATGGGGAAGGGAACCACTGGGCTGTTGGTGTAGTACAGGGGTCAGCACCCGGGGCGAAAGGTCAGGGAGGGGTCATGCTGGGAGTGCGCTGCTGGCTTTCTGATGTAACGGTGTGGGGGGGGGGGGGGGGGGGCCTGTCGGGGCAAGGAAGGTGGAGGGGGGGGTAAGTGAGTGCCGCTGTCACTCTGCAAATGACCATTGTTAATGGCGCCTGCGACGCGTGGGCCGCTGCTCGCCCCGCGTTGTGTCCCTTTCCTGGCGGCCTCTTCCTGCCCCTCCGCGGCACAAAGACGTCTCACTCAGCTGCTGACCTTGGCTCCCCGGGGCGACGGAGAGCCGGGGAGATGGATGCCTTTGCGCCTGGCGGCTCGCGGGCATAATGTACGCCGCTGTCATATCCCCCCCCCGCCGCCCCCCCCCCCCCCTCTCGCCGCGAGCGAACTTAAAAAAGACTGTCACTTCCCCAATTGCAGGGCCGACAGAAAAGAGGAAGAGAGTGGCGGGTATCCTCTCTTGTGTTTTACCTGCCTGCTGCTCGCAGAGGGGGCTTTCGTCATATTCAGTCGCGAAACCAGAGGGACGTGGAAAACCTTTTCTATTCCTAAAAGCAATATTGCTTATCTGGTACTGGCTGCCTGGAAAGCTGTGGCAGAAGAGCTGCGGATTTGGATGAAAACATTTTAAAGAGGTCTTGGACTTGAATGAGAGAGCGCATGTTAACTTTTTAATCTTCGTCATTTAGTCATTCAGGACACAACAAACAGGGCAAGCGACTGGGTTGTGTGCATGGCTATGATATGTATTTATTATATTCTAAATGAGCTCTTTGTGTTGTTAGGACCGTATAGAAAAACTATGTTTCTATAACACTAGCACTGCACAGCTGGTCTGCTTTCCTTGCACACTTTGAAAGGCCTTGTATTTACAGCCATTAGAGTTTGTAGGTGGAATTGGACACAGAACACTGCTCTGGCTGCAGGAATCGTCTTTACCTTTTCCCCAATCCCCAGTACGTCTCCTGAAGGCCCACTTTGTTAGCACATTCAAATGAGTCTGATAATCAATCAATGAGGATTAACTTGCCGAAGGTAAGGCCACTTTTTACATGCATAGGAAAAGCCAAATGCGATTATGCATATGAGGAAATTATACAGAGATGAGTACAGTTTAATATATGGTAATTATTTGACAGGATATACTTACACACCGATTAGCATATCTTGAAGACCAGACAGAGATAGAAAGGCGGCGTTTGCGAACTGAAAGAACAGCAGCACCCGATAAGGGCCTCCATGCGCTTGCACATTTGTGTGTGTGTGTGTGTGTGTGTGTGTGTGTTTTAATGTAGATGAAGAGCATGAATCAGGCTACGATGGGCTTTGTTCACACACATCATGCTGTCTGCATGTACTGCCGCAGATAAACTGTCAGCAGATAGAAGACGAGGAAAAATGCTAAACCGGCCGAAAGCATCAGATGCCGCGGAACACGCAGCGCTGTCCATAAAAAGAATGCGGTTGAAAATGCGCGCATACTAGGCGGCTGTTTGCGGCTGGGGGCTGGAGCCCCCGTTCACATGTGGAATGCACGGAGGCGCGCGCTCTCGCATCGCCGTGCGACGCATCGCGGCTCTTTCATATCTTATCGTATCGAGACAGAGTCCCGGTGAATATTTCCCGAAGCATCTCTCGCAGTGAGTATCTGCCGCGATCTGCACTGCTCTCTCGTCATCTGTGTACCGCATAAGTCATTCTGCCTCCCCCCTCCCCCCTCCCCACTCCCCCCTTCAAAATCCAGAAGAAAAAGCTTTCTTGCTGTTCTTGCACCTTTGCTGCCGTCCGCTTATTGGCGAACATGCAGGGCATCCTAAATTTTTACTGGGGATGGGGGAGTGCTGGTCACGGAAAACCGCTGGCGAGTTTGTGCGATATATATGCTATGATGCATAATGGCAGTCTATTATATCTGAATTTATGTAAGCATTTTATTTATAAGTGCGCTTGTCCCCGTTCATTTGCATGTGACAAGGGAAAATATGTGTTCATGTTGAAGAATTTATTTGTCACACATTTATGACATCCTTCTCTGTGATCAAGGTTGCATCATTACTCATGTGGAGTGGGCCTGTAAATCTTATATTTTTAAATACGCTGTATCTTTTATCATTTCTGTTTCTGTCTGTTCCCTTCAAGAACAAACAGGCTGCATTTTACAATTATTGTTTAACAGGTCTACTGAAATTGAGCTTGTTTAGCCTGTATACAGTACATATACAGGTATAAACACACACATACGATATATATATATATATATATATATATATATATATATATATATATGGGTCATTCCATATAAAAATCAATCAGTGCTTCCCACCTGACCCTCTCAAAATTACCAGATTCATTGTGTACATTAACGATAATCTATCTAATGAAGTTATGCAAACTGCAAACTTTATGAATATCTTGCGAGTTATGGCCCCTTGAAGTACAGTACCTAGGGGTAGCTCTGTTTTTATTTCGCGTAAACCTTTTAGTCATTTTTGAGCCCTCGTAGCTTCATAACTAAAAGTTCTAGCCACATTAAATGCTCAGGGCTCAAAGATACATTGGAGTTGTGTTCAAAATCAGATCAATTTTACATGTATAACACTTCTCACAATCTCAAGCCAAAATCTCAATTTCGTTCAGCTCAAACTAACTTTGGCCACCAATATTACAGGATATATTCTGGGATCGATGTCTGTGGCCTAGACTAATACATGCAGGCATTGGTAGAATGTACATATAATCTGTTTTCTGAGAGATCATTTGAGAAATCTCAAGAAATACATATTTGTACTTTCTTTGAAGGTTCATATCACCTTCAAATAAAGGTGGGTGAAAACAAAGTGAAAGGCCTCATTTTCCCTACATTTTGATACCAGACCTCTAGCTATGATTCCTTCTCTTTCTAAAGAAATGTCAAACATTGGCCAATTTTGACGCTCACGAATATACACTCCTCAAATAAATTAAGGGAACACTTAATCAACACAGTATAACACCAAGTCAATTAAACTTCTGGGATATCGATCTGTCCAGTTCGGAAGCGTTAACGATTGTGAATCAATTTCACCTGCTTTGGTGCAAATTAATGTGACAACAGATGGACAGGAGAGGCAACAGCAAGACAACCCCAAAAAAGTAAATGGTTTTGCAGGTGGTTGGCCACAGACCATTTCTCTCTCCTTATCCTTCCTGACTGATTTTTCTCTAGTTTTGCATTTTGCTAGTGCCGTTGTCACTACTGGTAGCATGAGGCGGTACCTGCAGCCCATTCAGGTTGCACAGGTAGTCCAGCTCCTCCAGGATGGCACATCCATACATGCCATCGCAAGAAGGTTTGCTGTGTCTCCCAGCACAGTCTCAAGAGCGTGGAGGAGATACCGGGAGATTGGCCATTACACGAGGAGAGCTGGACAGGGCTGTAGAAGGGCAACAACCCAGCGGCAGGACCGGTATCTGCTCCTTTGTGCGAGGAGGAACAGGAAGAGCACTGCCAGAGCCCTACAAAATGACCTCCAGCGGGCTACTCGTGTGCATTTTCTGACCAAACTGTCAGAAACAGACTCCATGAGGGTGGCATGAGGGCCCGACGCCCTGTAGTGGGACCTGTACTCACAGCCCAGCACCGTGCAGCTCGATTGGCATTTGCCAGAAAACACCACAATTGGCAGTTTTGCCATTGGCGCCCCGTTCTCTTTACAGATGAGAGCAGGTTCCCACTGAGCACATGTGACAGACGTGAAAGAGTCTGGAGGCGCCGTGGCGAATGTTATGCTGCCTACAACATCATCCAGCATCATCCAGTTTGGTTTAATTGACTTGGTGTTATACTGCGATGATTAAGTGTTCCCTTCATTTTTTTGAGCAGTGTCGTTTAGGGCAGTAAAATTGATAAACAACATCGGTATATACTAGATGCACAACTGACAATGTATACTATTATTTTGATGAAGATATAACGTTGGAAATCACATCATCAGCGAAGTTCACAATCTGACAACGGAAACAGGGTTAGGTTAGGGTCCCATATAACGGAAACAGGGTTAGGTTAGGGTCCCATATAACGGAAACAGGGTTAGGTTAGGGTCCCATATAACGGAAACAGGGTTAGGTTAGGGTCCCATATAACGGAAACAGGGTTAGGTTAGGGTCCCATATAACGGAAACAGGGTTAGGTTAGGGTCCCATATAACGGAAACAGGGTTAGGTTAGGGTCCCATATAACGGAAACAGGGTTAGGTTAGGGTCCCATATAACGGAAACAGGGTTAGGTTAGGGTCCCATATAACGGAAACAGGGTTAGGTTAGGGTCCCATATAACGGAAACAGGGTTAGGTTAGGGTCCCATATAACGGAAACAGGGTTAGGTTAGGGTCCCATATAACGGAAACAGGGTTAGGTTAGGGTCCCATATAACGGAAACAGGGTTAGGTTAGGGTCCCATATAACGGAAACAGGGTTAGGTTAGGGTCCCATATAACGGAAACAGGGTTAGGTTAGGGTCCCATATAACGGAAACAGGGTTAGGTTAGGGTCCCATATAACGGAAACAGGGTTAGGTTAGGGTCCCATATGGGTGGAGATTTTCCAATGTTATATCTTCATCATAATTATTACTCTATAAAATGTGTATACCAATGTTTGTCAATTTTCCTGCCCTAAACTATATTCACGAGCGTCAAAATATGCCTACGTTTGATATCTATATATGTATATATACATATATACACCGATGAGCCACAACATTAAAACCACTGACGGGTGAAGTGAATAACATTGATTATCTCGTGGTTATTTTGGTTCTGTACTCTAGCACTTTAAAGGATACAATGATAATGAGTGTAGGCTGTCAGCTTTAATTTGAGGGTATTTTCATCCATATCGGATGAACCGTTTTGAAATTATAGAACCTTTTGTAGATGCCTTTTGGGCATCAACATAATGTAGAATAATGTTTAACATAATGTAGAATAAAGTGTTAATATTTGGTCGTATATCCTCTGCATGCCATGACTTCCTGATGTCTGTGACCCAACAACATCAAAATACCCTTGATATCTTATTTTCTGGTACTCTTACAAGCGATACTATAACATCTCTGCATTTGAATGGATCTCTATGGGAATTGGGGGGTGGGACTAAATTTAGCTGTAAATTATGCTAGAACAGTATGGAATACATGGTTGGTAAAATGGCTGTAAGTCATCAAGGGTCTGAGGTATTGATGACTTGGAGCCATTTAGATAATAATTTTTAATAATTACAAATTATTACTTTACTCTACATTATGTTAAACTGTCCAATATTTTTTGATGCCCAAAAATGGGGGGGGGACTATGTACAAAAGGTTCTATAATTTCTAAACGGTTCATCCGATATGGATGAAAATACCGTCAAATTAAAGCTGACAGTCTGCACTTCAACCTCCTTGTCACTGTATCATTTCAAACTCAAAGTGCTAGAGTGCAGAACCAAAATAACAATGAGATAATCAATGTTATTCACTTCACCTGTCAGTGGTTTTAATGTTGTGGCTGATCGGTATATATATATATATATATATATATATATATATATATATGAGTCATTCATATCCTTTCTGTAGGATGTGACCCTAAATAAATGTACAGTATATATGTTGTGCTATATATTATTGAATATCTTGCATACATGTATATGCTTAAATATAGCTAAGAGATACAAACCCTTGCCCAAAGTTATGGAATGGCAGAACCAGAAGTATGCATTTGTTTTTATCAAGCTTGTTATCACTGTTGTCAAAATTCAAGCATCAATTTGAGCACAAGAAGTAGTCACTTTCCACTGACAAGCAACTTGAAATTCCATCAAAATTAGACAAACAGCTAAGTCAGCACTGTTACTCAAAAATACAATATGGGGGTAGACAGTGTTTGATGTAAAGAAGGGAAGACCAGTCAATTAAACAAGAGGCCAAAGCTAGTGAGTCATTTTAGATGGGCTGTAGCATTTGGATAGCTGACTTAGAACAAAGTTAATGACTGTCTTAATGAAATCACGATTTCTTGTGCGTAGTTTGATTATTGCTTATTAACTTAAAATAGCCTTTTGTGGCTATAAAGAAGGCTACAGCTAAAAACCAAGGCCACCTAAATAAGTAGGCCTAAATGATGCCAACCAATACCAGTTTCCAGTTTCAAATAACTTGCAAAGTCTTGTGTTTGAGTTTTCAGTTCTGAATGAGCTTTCTTTCTGATGGGTTTGTTCCGAATATATAAATATTGTGCGTTGAATTACGAATGGTTGCTATGTCCAACCAAACACGTTTCCCGGGTTTTATTTCCTCACTGTGCAACCGAACGTGCCTGTTATATCGTCACATCGAGTCCATTCCTGTTGAATATGTGTCTCTCTTTTTCCCCTCCTGTGGTAATAGGAATTTCTCCCTCCGCTGAATTCTGGCTGCTTCCCTCTCTCGCCGCTGCACCTCTCTGTCTGGTTGCCTGGCGGTGTTTAAATCCATCAAGTGCACATGATTTTGTCGACTGTGACATCTAACTTGAATGCTGCCGCAAAATGCAGCCCCAGAGGATATTAACCAAAGACGCCTGAGCCTGTAATTTTCTGCTTCCACGTGCGAGATGCTATAATGATCAAAAGAAAATGACTTTCTAACTACCCCCCGCCTCTTTGTGCTGCTCCCCTTCATGGCTGCTGCACTAATTGAATCCACACAGAGTCACTGTATCAATTCTAACTTTGGTATTGGGATGTAATCAGGCATGCTGGAGACCAGCTTGGTGAGGTGAGGGGGTCCTTTGTGGGGCTCCCATCTGTTTGTGACACACGGCCCAGTCAGACCCCGGCGGGCCGCGTGAATGAATGGGGGGCAGGTCGGGGGAGCAGAGCCCGGGCCCCGCCAAAAAAACACGACAGCGGGCGGACACCTCCTCTACCGCTGCCACCCTGGGACGTCTGTCTGGGACTCTTTGGCTGGCTTCATCACAATACCCTCCTTTTTTAATGTAGCGCCCAATGTTCAAAACCCGAGCGGAGCGCGGTGACAGACAGCCTTCCCCAGAGGGTGTACGTGTGTGTGTGGGGGGGGGGGGCTCTTCTATCTTCCCTCCCCTCCTTTCACCCAGCTGAACATATGTAACTATATTTCTTTATTACACCGGGGTACTTTGTATAATAGGGTGTCTTCCTCTTTGCAGCTCATGAAGCCGGTGATGTAGATATTGCACAGACCCGATCACACCTCAGCATAAAAAAGGGGCAGGGAGGACATTTTTCTCGCAGCTACGATCAATTCCAGCAGCGGCCTCCCTGAACTGCGCTCTGAATGGGTGGTTGAGGGGGGAGGGTCATGTGGGAATAGTTGATAAGCTACAGAAAAGCATTCGTATCACTCAGCCGGCTGGGTCATGACCCCACTGTAAATGGACCGCTGTCATCGCCCACCTAAGCAATGGTTCCTACCGTATTATGAACGTACCCTGGGGTTCCGACTGTAGAGGACATTATCCCGGACCCATTAAAGGGCCGTGAGCACGCTCACGATGCATCCAGCGACGATATTCACGCGGTGGATTGCGGCGCTCGTTCCTCGCACGCTTTCCCCTCCGTTTGCTCGTCTGTCATCGGATGTCCCCGGCGCTCCTCCGAGACCGCCAAACGGCGCTTTCCGTAGCATGTGACCCTAAATTAAATGGAACCCTTTAATCTCTGTCAAATACGATGGTGCTGAGTGTCCAAAGATGAGTCGCCTCCAAAACTTGGTCGCAAGAGAGCGCTGGGTCGTTTATTTGCTTTCTGTTAGTGTTTGCGTTCGGCTACCTCCTCGAATGGCAGCGCGTGGAGAATCGGTTTTTGAAATGAGCAGAACGTTAACAAGAGAAATGGAAGCAGAGCAACACCCCAAGATGTTTCCTGACATTTAAAGCAGTTACCTGTGTAGTAGAGACCTCTCTCCGATCGTAATCCGGCTTCTGGCTCAACTGGTCTCTTAAAACGTTACCTTTATGGACCCCGGCCTGCACCTGGCATGTAGAGTGATGCAGATGGAGGGCGTTGCCATGGATTCACTGCAGATGGGGGTTAGAGCACTGGAAAGCACACAGGGGGGAGGGGTGTGTGAGGGGGTGCTTTGTGTGAACGTTGGCATGTGGAGTCAATGGCACACTGTAACCCCCCCCAAACTCTCACACCCTTGTTCGTCAGGCACCATATGCCACCTCATGCTGCCCTGTCAACACCCGCCCCCCCCCCAATCTAGCCACCCCCTCCCTCTGCCTCACCCCAACACTCCCTCCCCTGCCCTGCTCTGCTCTGCTCGCTGCACAAATTAGCACAACCCTCAGCTGGCCTCCGCACCCCACTTGACATGAGCCTGACCTCTCCTGTGTGTGTCTCCCCAACTGGCTGGGGCAGGCTGTCACTCCAACACCCCTCGCTGCCAACTGCTCGGAGGGATAGAGGGAAGGGTGGGGGGGGGGGGCAGTTGTGGGGGGTAAGTGGGGGGAGTTGTTTAAGGGGGGCCAGCATGCCAAGGCCGGGGGCCCTCTTTAGGTCGCTTGGTCAATTAAATTCACATTTAGGATAAGTGATTTGCAAATTATATACAAACAAGTAACTGTCTCCTATTGGAGTGACACAAAGAGCTTCTCTTTCACCGCCGCTCACAGACACTGGGATTTGCTCATAGCGCCTGTGCCAAGGTGTCTATCTTGTCCATTTGTAGAAGATTTTTATGTGTTAGTTGTAAATAAATACAATTGTCTATTGGGGCTTACCTTATGAACGGATAAAAAGATTTTTTATCACCATTTGAAATTGATGTCGAAATGTACATAGAAACACAAATAAATGTTTTAATGAAAAGGCATTTAAAAAGACATTTATAAAATAACGGAAAGAACAAATTAATGAATGAAGGTTTTATTGCCCCAAACAGGAAACAGGAAACCTGAGCATAAGCATAAGGCATAAAAACAAAACAAGACTGACGATTTAATATTTAAACTATTTTAAAATAGTTACCTAATTCAACATTAGGTATAAAAATAGATAACTAATTAACGTGATAAATAAACGAATATTCTCTGTTGAGAAAGGTGTGGAATTCAGTTTTCCACAAACGCACATGCAGACACTCTCACACAAACACACAAAACACCAAACACACACACACACACACACTCACACACACACACAAATAAACAGACACACTCACACACACACACACACACACACACTAATGTACTCATGTTACTCTGAGCAAGTCATGGCTCTATCCAGGGGGAGGCGCGGACGGGAGGTGTGTGGCAGTTCCGCTCCCTCAGGACTCCATCATACTAAAGACACTAAACAGAGGCCCCGCTGTGACATGGACGAGGGGGGTGGGGGGCGGGGGGGGGGGGTGTGTGCAGGGGGTGGGTGGCGTATCAGTGCCATTCCGCTCTTTTGCAACTTTACAAAATAGGCTTTTAATTTTCCTGAGCGGCTGGGGCGTCTGAGCCTGCCCACATCAATCAACATCATGAGACTGCAGGCTGCCACGCCCCCAAGGGGCCATCTCATCCCCTCCAGCAGGAGCGGGGGCCGGCGCGGGCCAGCGCGGGCCAGCGGTATCTACCAGGGCCACTCTCACACTGACTGCTGCTACAGCCCAACATGGAGCCTTTGTAAGTGCTGTCCCTCTCGAATGGCAATGGGAAAATGTTAACTGTTGAACTCAACTCTGATGGAGCATATCTCTATTGGACTCGCTATACGTGACCCGCTATAGTTTCATCATTTTAGAAACGTGATTCCCGCTCTCACACTGTTTCACTCTTTTTGCTTTTCCTGTTCTCTTCAGCTTCTCATGTTCTCCCTCGACCCTTTGCTATTCTCAGATGGGTGATTTATATTCCAGTTTTATCCTGTAGAATTTGTTTCTTTTCTTCTGCATCAGGTCATTGGGAGCTTCAGTCCTGATTAAAATGTGATATTTGAGATTTTTATAACTTGTCATTTGCATGCACAAAACAGGCTTCTATGATTTTTCTCTTCAGGAAAATTGAAAAATACATTTATCTATTAGGCATAGGTATTGCTACAGATTCAGCTCTGGTGTATCGCTTTAAAAAATGCGTCCCAAGCTTATGGAACAGACTTGTGCAAAAGCAGGAATAGAGTTCTGGAGGAACCCCCCCCTCCGCCTCACACGCACCCCATATTGTGTCATGTCTGAGAATAGCCCTGAACCCCCAGTCCCCCCCAAAAAAACCTACTGTATTGGTAGGAGCACCACATTATCTAGAGTGGTCAGACACAGAGCTGACTGTCACCATACAGAGACCAAGATGGGGGTCTGTAACATCCATCGCTCTTACATCTGACTGTGATTGGTTGTCCTACATGACCGTTTCTGGTCAATCTGCATCTGAAGTCCCCTAAAACCGCGTACGTGGTTCCTGCTGGCGAGGTTCTACAGTGATTATCTTCCATCTGACCTCAGATGTGAGGAACATTACCAAACAAACGCACCATGAACTCTCGTGACAGATACTCATTGACAGTTTAAATGAGAGACGTGAACCTGCATCAGCACAGAAGGGGGAGGAGTGTTAAACCCAGTGTTTTAATCGAGTCGGTCACAAGCGGTGTGAAATTTTTAAATAATATTCGTGGTCAGCATTAACACCAGGGAACATCAGAAATGAGAGAGAGAGAGAGAGAGAGAGAGAGAGAGAGAGAGATCCCATGAGATCCCATGAGATCCCATGAGATCCCATGAGCCTCACGGAGCGCTGTGTCACAAACGTCTGCGTTTTCTCGTAACACGCTCTCTCACACGTTGGGACCCGTGCAGAACTGAAAGCCGCGCGTTCGCTGTGAACGTGCATCTCAGGAGCTTCATTCCTGGGGAAAAATAATAATAACCCCGAAACAAAGCAAAAATGCAATAACAAGCGGGGGGAATGCTGAGGAGAACATCTGGTGCGTCCGTATGCGTTATGTGCAGCAGACTGCCTCACACAGGAGCAAGTGGATGTACAATAAAAGGGGGTTATCTCTCTCGTTTTCTCTCGCTCTCTCTCTCTCTCTCTCTCCATCTCTCCCCCCTCCCTCTCCCTGTCTCTCTGTATC
Organism: Ilyophis sp. 1 JC-2022; assembly: GCA_022702515.1. Classification (NCBI taxonomy): domain Eukaryota; kingdom Metazoa; phylum Chordata; class Actinopteri; order Anguilliformes; family Synaphobranchidae; genus Ilyophis; species Ilyophis sp. 1 JC-2022. The sequence goes on along the minus strand of CM040401.1, from coordinate 18,317,188 downwards.
CCACGGGCCCGCTGATCAGATAAAGAGAGCCAGGAGGTGTGATAAGGCTGGGCCCCAGAGCGCCGTGCCCCCCCCTCCTGCCCCTGACTTAGTATGCATAGAGCTGAGCTATCTGCTCCATTGCACCTTGACTCTCGCTGATCAGCTGCTCTGACAACGGCTCCCCCACCCACCTGCACTTCAGCCCCCTCACCTCAGGAGGACTGGGGGGGAGGGGGGGGGGGGGGGGTGGTACCAGAGGGCAGCAGAGAGACAAAGGGATAGTGGGATGTGGGTGGGTGGGTGCCAGAAGCCATAGGCACCTGGTCCAGATGAAGGCCTGAGCACTAGCCCCATACCCCCCACCCCCTCTCTGATTTCGCACCAGGGCACCGCATAGCCTCAGATCTTCTGACTGAGCGCTTTCCAGTCATAACCAAGATGAATTGAACACCATCCACACCATAACTGTCACAGCCACATAAGGAGGTGTGAAGGGAGAGAGAGAGAGAGAGAAAGAGCGGGAGTTCCACTTTCTGATTTCTGATGTCTTTTGGCTTTCTCGCGTTTCTTCTCCAGTTCCGAGGGCTTCTGTCTTGACGGCATTCGGAGGGCACGTGGGAACCCCGGCTTTCCGTCCCGCGGCCCTGGTTCCGCCTGAGGCCCTTCCCCCCCCCCCGGTCCCTCCTGCCGGACGACGGCGTGTGCTCCCCTCCGCCTATGGCACGGCTCTCTATCCGACCGCTCCGCCACGTGGAGGCTGGCTCCAAACCCAAGGGTCTTGGGCTCTTGATTCAGGACTGAATCGGGCCACAGAGGGTGGAGAGAATGAACGTTACTTTTTTTCCTCTCTCCCTCTGCAGTCATGGGAGATAAGGCAGAGCTAGTTGTTTGCAATCCCTCTCTGCACCACGGCCCATTAAAGCTGGACTTTTATCAGATTGACTGTGCAGGCCTCGAGCACGCCGATTCAAATACGCGGCCCCTGCCTCCGCGACGGTCGCGTCTGCGTCCGTGTTCCCGCCGCACCAAACAGTGCCACGCGCCCAACGAATCCACGTCCTCTTTAATTCTACCGTACAGCGCGCGCGATTTGTTTTATTCTCGGTCTAGCTTTTTTTTTTGTTCCCCGACTGTTCCGACAAGCTGCTAGTCACACATTAATCTACATTCCTAGTGGCTTCCCCGGACGGCGTTATCAGCTCGCGGCTGATACGGGCGCCAGCCCGGGAGAGGGGATGGCAGCGAGGGGAGAAACAACACGACACAAAAGAAATTGATGTGGAGGCCGAGGGTGCGACGCCAGGACGTCACTCCTGAATGTTGATGTGAGGATGTTCCACTGGCAGAGCAACCCCGGGCTCCAGCCACTGCACTCCTGTACATAGAGGGAGATGTTCCTTCTTGACCTCACGTGCACACACACGTGCACACACATGTGCACACACACAAGCACATTCACGATAAGCACAGAGCAAGATGTAAACACAATAATGTGAGTATGCAAATACGAGCCCCAATGAAAAAAGCACACACACACACACACACACACACACACACACACACACACACATACACACATACATAGATGTACACATCTACACATGAAACCGCACACATTCACAGGTTTCGTGTTTATGACCAAAAGAAAGCAGCTTCTAGCTGCTTTTCCTAATGGGTGCTGCAATTTAGATAATTACTCGGGTACGAGTAACTGCCATTCAGTCCTCCCCCATTTTTGTCAGTGATCATTATGTGCTGCCTTTGAGTGATGATATGGCATTTAGTGAATTTATGTATTACACTAGCATTACTGGCACTGTTCTGTCAGGAGAGAGAGAGGGTGGAATAGCATGGGAGATGGAGAGGGACAGAGAGGGAAAGGTTGGGGAGGGAGAGGGAGAGGGAGAGGGTGGATAAGAGCGAGGGAGAGTGAGGGAGAAGGAGAGAGAGAGCGAATACGAGAATACACTGTGGCAGATTATCTGACCACAGTGGAAAAATTGCAAATCCAGAAAAACATTGAGGAAGTAGAAACTCAGTGAGCACCGACTGGCTATAGAGACCGGCCGACACCGGCAGACCTGGCTGCCCCAAGAAGAGAGGCTGTGCTCTCACTGCAGCCAACAACAGGTTGAGACAGTGCTGCATTTCCTTACTAAATGTGAAAAATATAAATAAAATCAAGATAATTTCTTCCCAAAATTCACAAAACTGTATCTACTGAAATTAAACAAATGCACATACTCCTCGGAGAGTGAGTGACCTGTTAAAAATTGCTAAAACAATTATTTAAAAAATAATTAAATTATTATTATTATTATTATTTGTTTATACATATAGTATTATTATTTGATTAATAATCCATAATTGCTATTTTTATGGTTCATGATTATGACTATTATTACCATTCTATTCTGCTTTGCGTGCTTTGGCAATATGTATGAGAAATATATCATGCCAATAAAGTGAATTGAATTGAATTCAATTGAATTGAGAGGGAGAGTGAGGGAGAGGATGGGAAAGAGAGAGAGAAAAAGAGAGAGGGAGAGTGAGGGAGAGGGAGAGGATGGGGGAGAGAGCGAAAGAGGGTGGGAATGAGAGAGGGAGAGGGAAAGTGAGGGAGAGGATGGAAAAGAGAGAGAGTGAAAGAGAGGGTGTGAATGAGAAAGAAAGGGGGAGGGAGAGGGAGAGTGAGGGAGTGGATGGGAAAGAGAGAGAGAGAGAGAGAGAGAGAAAGAGAAAGAGAAAGAGAGAGAGGGTGGGAGAAGGTTTACTGTGAGACAGGGCTTAAGGCCGGCTGTGAGCCGGACACTTGCACAGATAAAGCCCTCCCCCAGCCCTGGTCACAGCCCGAGTGGAGATGCAGCGCTGCTCGCTGCTCTGTAATCTACAGATTAAACACAGAGGTGCAAAATGCCCCCCAGCAACACCGTCCCCCCAGGTTTTGGTCCGAAGCAAGCATGTTCAATATACAACCACCTTTTTTTGTGCGCACGCCCGGCCGCTCGAGATGTGTCATTTCACGCTCACCTTACGGTTGATTAGACGGCGGGGACTGTCAAATTAACCCCTTGCTGCCGGGTGTTTGTTTTGTTTGTTTGTTTCACATAAATGTTCATTTGTTTGTTTGCTTTTTTCTCCCCCTTTTATTCTTTCCAGTCATCCCTCCATTATTTGGATCTGGAGGAGAATAATTAAAAGCGCATTGAAAACTAATGACGTTATGGATTAATGTGGGAGAACTTGACGGAGGCACATCATTGAGAGAGACAAATCCATGTTATAAATTGGCAGACAAAGCTAGAGGCAGTCAATATGGATTACAGCTAAGCCTCTCCTCTTTGTCAGCGTTTGGACTGGCATTGAAGGGCTCTCACAGGTCTACCGCTCGCACTGCCAGGAGAACGGAATTTGGCGGGACGGGGGGGAAGGGGGGAGAGATAACGCGCTGGGCGCTACGCCACAAACACCCCCTTCTCCACCTAAACACACACACACGCAAACACACACACACACACACACACACCTCTCTGGGCAGCGTGCTGGCACTGCCATGCTAAGTTTACGCCAGCTGGGCAAACACTTGACTCATTGATGAAATAAACACCTCTCGCAAAACAAGAGCCACACAAAGCAGGCGAGGCTGAAGGAGCCAGAAGCCCCGTCGTCTTTGGACGTGGGCGACAGTGGGCGCTGGCACTCCGCCCCTCAGTGCCCAGCGCCACTTCTTCACTATTATTTTTGTTTAACAACTGAAAGTGCAAAAAAATAAATAAATAAAACTCCCACAAATTTAATTTGTGCCCATAGAGGTATCATGCTCCATGTATCTGCCTTGAAGGACATAGTGTAAGGGTCTCTCCTCACTGGTTGCAATAGTTGTGCACGTGTGCGTGTGTGGTTCCACAGGAGGCAACATCCCACAACAACCCCCGTTATTGTAGCTGGAGTCATTTTCCTTTTCTCAGTCTCCCAGCAGCTGACAACAGAAAAAAAAATCAATTCAAATCCAGATCTGTTTACATCTGTAAATATTAGCAGCCTAACTAGAAAGCACCAACCGTGCATTTTCTGTGTCTATTAAGCAAATAAGCAATAAACATGTGTTTGGATCAATCGAAAGTAATAATCCAATACTAAAAAATATAATCCTTGCTTTGTGTTGGCAAAAATGAGACAGTGGAGGTAGGGGGTTAAGGGAGGGGGATTATTGTTTGTTGCTTTTATAAATCTGGCCTCTTTTTTTTTTTTTTTGACTATTTCTTATTTTTTATGTTAATAATGTCCATTGTTTGCCTGAATCAGATATATATGTACTTTTGGTGACATATCTCCAGTCTAGATCCTGGCCAGCTTAGTGTAAGACAAAAAATAATGGAGAATTGTCTTGAATAATGGGGGAGATGGAGGATTTGGTTCAGCTGTGGCTTTGCATTCAAATCTGGGGGCCGTCTCAGCGGAGCCCAGTGCCGCTTTATCATGTCTTTACAGCCAGCCCGCTTGTTTATGAATAAAAAATGTGGCATCAAACCAGAGGAGTGAGTTGTCTTTGTTTTGTCAAGTGTGCCGAGACAAAACGCTTCCCGCGCGCGGCTCTCCTCTCCCTCGCTACACGCCTCCAGGGACCGGCGGGGGCAGCTGCACCTCAAAGCCCCCTACCTGACCAGCCGTTGCCATGGGAATCGCCCCCCCTGCCCCGGCTAGCACCACCAATTGAAAACCCCTGCCCACCCCCCCTCCCCCCTCCCAGTCTGAACCCAAACATACACACACACCACAACCAAAACTAACCCCCATCCCCCTCTCCCCATTCCAACAAGTCCCATTGAATATTCATGGAGTGTGACAACAGGAGTGTCCCTGGCTGTTTATTCTTCTATTTCACTCTCTGTTCCCCCTTTTCTTTCTTTCTCTCTCTCTCTGTGGCTTTGCTGTTAGTTCCTGCTCTGTCTCTGACCTGATCAGGAACTGGACTGTGATGACAGGAAGTCTCTTGATAAGCTCATTAAACTCGTCCAGTGGCCCTTAAACAAATTTGTGTGGACAGAAAAGAGCTGTCAGTTTCTCTATCTTGTTCACACCACCAGGCCCTCCTGCCTCTCTCTCCCTCTCTCTCTCTTTCTCTCTCTCTCTCTCTCTCACTCACTCACAGGTCAGGAGTACATACCGCATACAGCACAAGCCACCAACACTGCCTGGATACACCTCTGGTTAGCCTAAGGGATGCTGTAAATCTATACATACCCCTTGTCTTTTGTGGAGTTGATGAAGGGGAGCGAAGCAGTGCAGAAATTTGCCCAAAGTGAACTACATGCATGGAAGCACCTCGCCCTATGTATGCATCAGGCCATGCCTCACTCCAAGCCAGAGACCTTGTGTGTGTCTGTCACGGCGGTTGGGTAAGGATTAGGTGTGTGGGTGAGTCTGGTAGGGTGGTGGGGTAAGGGTTGGGTGTGTGGGTGAGTCTGGTAGGGTGGTGGGGTAAGGGTTGGGTGTGTGGGAGAGTCTGGTAGGGTGGTGGGGTAAGGGATGGGTGTGGGTGAGTCTGGTAGGATGGTGGGGTAAGGGTTGGGTGTGTGGGTGAGTCTGGTAGGGCGGTGGGGTAAAGGTTGGGTGTGTGGGTGAGTCTGGTAGGGAGGTTGGGTAAGGCTTGGGTGTGTGGGTGAGTCTGGTAGGGTGGTGGGGTAAGGCTTGGGTGTGTGGGTGAGTCTGGTAGGGTGGTGGGGTAAGGGATGGGTGTGGGTGAGTCTGGTATGGTGGTGGGGTAAGGGTTGGGTGTGTGGGTGAGTCTGGTAGGGTGGTGGGGTAAAGGTTGGGTGTGTGGGTGAGTCTGGTAGGGAGGTTGGGTAAGGCTTGGGTGTGTGGGTGAGTCTGGTAGGGTGGTGGGGTAAGGCTTGGGTGTGTGGGTGAGTCTGGTAGGGTGGTGGGGTAAGGGATGGGTGTGGGTGAGTCTGGTATGGTGGTGGGGTAAGGGTTGGGTGTGTGGGTGAGTCTGGTAGGGAGGTTGGGTGGTGGGGTAAGGCTTGGGTGTGTGGGTGAGTCTGGTAGGGTGGTTGGGTAAGGGATGGGTGTGTGGGTGAGTCTGGTAGGGTGGTGGGGTAAGGCTTGGGTGTGTGGGTGAGTCTGGTAGGGTGGTAGGGTGGTGGGGTAAGGCTTGGGTGTGTGGGTGAGTCTGGTAGGGTGGTGGGGTAAGGGATGGGTGTGGGTGAGTCTGGTAGGGTGTTGGGGTAAGGCTTGGGTGTGTGGGTGAGTCTGGTAGGGTGGTGGGGTAAGGGATGGGTGTGGGTGAGTCTGGTATGGTGGTGGGGTAAGGGTTGGGTGTGTGGGTGAGTCTGGTAGGGTGGTGGGGTAAGGCTTTGGTGTGTGGGTGAGTCTCGTAGGGAGGTTGGGTAAGGCTTGGGTGTGTGGGTGAGTCTGGTAGGGTGGTGGGGTAAGGCTTGGGTGTGTGGGTGAGTCTGGTAGGGTGGTGGGGTAAGGCTTGGGTGTGTGGGTGAGTCTGGTAGGGTGGTGGGGTAAGGGATGGGTGTGGGTGAGTCTGGTAGGGTGGTGGGGTAAGGCTTGGGTGTGTGGGTGAGTCTGGTAGGGTGGTGGGGTAAGGCTTGGGTGTGTGAGTGAGTCTGGTAGGGTGGTGGGGTAAGGCTTGGGTGTGTGTGTGAGTCTGGTAGGGTGGTGGGGTAAGGCTTGGGTGTGTGGGTGAGTCTGGTAGGGTGGTGGGGTAAGGCTTGGGTGTGTGGGTGAGTCTGGTAGGGTGGTGGGGTAAGGCTTGGGTGTGTGGGTGAGTCTGGTAGGGTGGTGGGGTAAGGGTTGGGTGTGTGGGAGAGTCTGGTAGGGTGGTGGGGTAAGGGATGGGTGTGGGTGAGTCTGGTAGGGTGGTGGAGTAAGTGTTGGGTGTGTGGGTGAGTCTGGTAGGGTGGTGGGGTAAGGGTTGGGTGTGTGGGTGAGTCTGGTAGGGTGGTGGGGTAAGGGTTGGGTGTGTGTGTAAGTCTGGTAGGGCGGTGGGGTAAGGGATGGGTGTGTGTGAGTTCGGTAGAAAGGTGGGGTAAGGCTTGGGTGTGGAGTGTGTGTGTGTGTGTGTGTGAGTCTGGTGGGGTAAGGGGTGTGTGTGTGTGTGTGTGTGTGTGTGTGTGAGAGTGGTGGGGTAAGGAGTGGGTGTGTGTGTGTGTGTGTGTGTGAGTCTGGTGGGGTAAGGTGCGGGGGTGTGTGTGTGTGTGTGTGTGAGTCTGGTGGGGTAAGGTGCGGGTGTGTGTGTGTGTGTGTGTCTGGTTTGGTAATGAGTGGGTGTGTGTGTGTCTGTGTGTGTGTCTGGTGGGGTAATGAGTGTGTGTGTGTGTGTGTGTGTGTGTGTCTGGTGGGGTAAGGAGCGGGTATGTGTGTGTCTGTGTGTGTGTCTGGTGGGGTAAGGAGTGGGTGTGTGTGTGTGTCTGGTGGGGTAATGAGTGGGTGTGTGTGTGTGTGTGTGTGTGTGTGTCTGGTGGGGTAATGAGTGGGTGTGTGTGTGTGTGTGTGTGTGTGTGTGTCTGGTGGGGTAATGAGTGGGTGTGTGTGTGTGTGTGTGTGTGTCTGGTGGGGTAAGGAGCGGGTATGTGTGTGTGTCTGTGTGTGTGTCTGGTGGGGTAATGAGTGGGTGTGTGTGTGTGTGTGTGTGTGTGTGTGAGTCTGGTGGGGTAAGGAGCGGGTATGTGTGTGTGTCTGTGTGTGTGTCTGGTGGGGTAAGGAGCGGGTATGTGTGTGTCTGTGTGTGTGTCTGGTGGGGTAATGAGTGTGTGTGTGTGTGTGTGTGAGAGAGAATCTGCCGCAGTGCTGTGTGGTGATACCCTACAGGAGGAGCAGTGTGCGGGCCGAGCTGAGCCGAGGCTTGCCCGTCACCCCGCCGTGGTCGCCCAACGCTGATCCATCTGCCACGCGTTTGCACTTCCCCCGCGTGGGGCCGCCGTGCTCTGCGCCGCGGGCCAGAGACCATGTCAGCAAGCGTCACAACGGCTGTGGGCGGCGGTTTAGGAGAGATGCGGTTTGGAAGAGATGCGGTTTGGAAGAGATGCGGTTTGGAAGAGATGCGGTACGCACGGTCTGATCTCACACATGGGCTCCACCTACTTGGACAGAAAGCGCTGATGGGAAATCTGAGTCTAATCTTTGTCTGGGTCATGATGGCTCGTGCAACAGCCGTGTCCGGGTCTTGTGGCCAGAAAAGGGTAATTGCAGCCTGTGTTAACGGTTCATGTTGCAGCGGATGTGACTTTGTCTGGTGTTAGATCGTGGCCACCAGATTACCAGCACAGTGCAAAGACACACTTGGTTTTTTTTAAGGAATTGTGTTTTCTGCTTTCGCCTTACAGCGCAGGAGAGATCCTTCGCATGTGTTTTTACAGAATTATTTTTCCCATGATCCATTTCAACCTTCCCTTTACACTTTACACAGTTAATTGTAATTATGACGACGCACTAGTGTGCATTTTTCCTAGCGACGAGGGCTGCGTGATCATCTAAGGCTGCTTGGATGAGCTTACAGTTCTTTTCTGCAGCCGAGCGCGGTCGTCGCAGCCGGAGGACTTCTCTTTCTTTCTTTCTTCCTCCTGTCCTTCCCCTCTGCCCTCAATCTCTCTCTCTGTTCCTGCCTCGCTCTCCTCTCTCTCCGCTCCGCGCCCGACCCTGGCAGCGGCTCCTCTAATCTCCTCGGGGCAAGCTGTTTCTCCGCGCTGGCTCCACGCGAACACGCAGATGCCCCCCGTCCACGGGGGCGCCTCTTGCACAGGTGTGTCGCCGGGCACTGCCAGCGAGGGGGTCGGAGGGTCCCAGGGTGGGGTGGGCCGAATCGAGCGCGCCACGCAAACAGATGCTGCTTCCTGCGCGACGCACGCGACGCCTCCTTTTTTTGTTCAATTTTTTCCCCCCACCGACTCGACTGAACGTCGATAGTTATACTTTTCCCGTAGCTGGCATCACTTAATCAATGCTAATTTGCTTTAATTAGCATATGTTAATTAAGGATATTTGCTACCAATTAAAGGTATGAATGGTCCCAGAGGGTTTCCTGTTCATCTCATTAGAACCAATTAGCTGCAATTAACACGTGTAAATGAGATGCTATTGAGTCCAAAACAAACAGTGTGTAGCCTGCCTGATTCCCGCGCTGTTTGACCTGCGCGGTGTGCATGGTGCTGCCGAAGCGGTGGAGGCTTATAACTGCATACACTGCGCAGTGGCACAGAGAGAAAGCAGGCTGCTTTTGTAAAGTTTTGTTCATATTCAATATTATTTGTGGGTATTACTCCTAAAATAATTTTTTCAAATTATTTTGCTCCACAATCTTTTTGCCAGTTATCACACACTGTTATTTCAGATGTCATAGGAAATTTCAAAATGGCCGTTCAATGACACCTGCTCCTCTGTGCTCCCACTGTACTGTACTATGAGGATACACCCAGGTGAATTTCTGACTGCATCCATTTTGTTAAATATAGCATACACCTGCTATTTTGCTATTTTACTTTAAATTCTCTTCAGCCTGCAACCCCCTTCGCCAACATACTCTCCTCTCACTTACGCAAGGTATTCTTTGGATCAGGGAATATCATCAAAGAGCTGTAATCTCAGCACACTAATCAGTACATAAAGTCACGTAAATAATAACCCACAAATTACAAAGTTTTCAATCGTCATGTTCTTTATTAAAAACAATGCATCACACACAGGGGACAGAACACTGGTGGGGTAAGGAGCGGGTGTGTGTGTGTGTGTGTGTGTGTGAGTCTGGTGGGGTAAAGAGCGGGTGTGTGTGTGTGTGTGTGTGTGTGTGTGTGAGTCTGGTGGGGTAAGGAGCGGGTATGTGTGTGTTTGTGTGTGAGCAGAAACCATGTTTGGACTTGCTTTTTATTCTATAGTCAATTTAACAATGTACATATTGTGTGGTTAAAAGTGCAATCACATTTATCCTAAATCAGAAGGGCTGTGCTACTGCTGTGTAATGACACACTGTTACAAAACGGTCATTATCCAGGTAATTACAGGTGATTTTGGTGTTTATAAAGGTTCAGTGGTGTACTCTAGACGAGGAACAGATTTGTGGTTGGGGTAATAACTTGCGCTGGGGCACTGATAGCCAGTATACTTATTCAAGTGGCAGTTTTGTGGTCTTCGGTAATTATTTCCTAACAAGGAATTATGTTTTTTATGCAGGCAAACTCTAAATGTAGTTCCACTTCAAGCAATGTACCTGTAAGTCAAACAATCAATTTAAATAACAAAAATGTTGTATGACAACCTTCCTACTAGCCGTTCAATGCGACTGTTTCTCTGGGAAAGAGACTATGTTTCTCTGGAAAAGGGACTATGTTTATCTGGGAAAGGGACTATGTTTCTCTGGGAAAGGGACTATGTTTCTCTGGGAAAGGGACTATGTTTCTCTGGGAAAGGGACTATGTTTATCTGGGAAAGGGACTATGTTTCTCTGGGAAAGGGACTATGTTTCTCTGGGAAAGGGGCTATGTTTCTCTGGGAAAGGGACTATGTTTCTCTGGGAAAGGGACTATGTTTCTCTGGGAAAGGGGCTATGTTTCTCTGGGAAAGGGACTATGTTTCTCTGGGAAAGGGACTATGTTTCTCTGGGAAAGGGACTATGTTTCTCTGGGAAAGGGACTATGTTTCTCTGGGAAAGGGACTATTGTGTCTTCTCTGGGTGAGCAGCGGGCGGGAGGTGTAGCACATATTCAGTCTGCTGGTGTGTTTGCCTGAGCTGCAAACAGAACACGTGATCTCAGGCTTAACAGACATTTCACTCTGCCACCTGGCATGGCGTGGATGAGAGAGCGATAGAGAGAGAGAAAAAGAGAGACCTTTAGATCCGCCGTTGTTAAATCTTCAGAGTGAATGAATTTTAATACAAATAGAAATAAGTACAAAAAAAAACGACCAAAAAATCCATCAATGCACACACTAACAAACCAGAAACAAGACTAAAAAATCTAAAAAGAAAATAGAGAGGGAGCAGAACGTGGGAAAGAAAAAGGGCAGAGGCTGCATTGCACTTGTTACTCCAGTGTTAAATAAGCGTTAAAGGGGAAAAAGACAGGAAATTACAAACAACACTTTGTGTGCCAACTGAGCACAGCAGAGTCAAATGCCACCCCTCTTTGCTATTTATTTCTCCCGCTCCAAGCCCCAGAGGAGAAATGTGAAGGTCTGACCAAAATAATGGATTTTGTGTGTGTTGCACAGAACCCACTTCCTCTCTGAGGTCACACACCAGCAGGGACACAGGAAGATGAGGAGTTTCCACTGCTTTCAAAGTTTGAAAGAGGAAAGTAGGGAACAAGAGGATCATAGAGGGGATCAGAGAGGAGATCGGAGAGGAGAGAAAAGTGTGTGGGAATCCCCAAAAGGAGCAGAAGGGAGGATGCCAGGCAATCACAGGTAAAGGAGTGGGGCGGAAGTGTAGTATAATGGTTAAGGAACTGGCCTTGTAACCGAAAGGTTTCAGGTTCGATTCCCAGGTAGGACACTGCCGTTGTACCCTTGAACAAGGTACTTAACCTGAATTGCTTCAGAATATATCCAGCTGTATAAATGAATAATATGTAAAAAGTAAGTTGCTCTGGATAAGAGCATCTGCTAAATGCCTGTAATGTAATGGGTACACAGCTATACACACAGAGAATGGAGAGAGGAATACAGCCATACACAGATAATGGAGAGAGGAATACAGTCATACACAGATAATGGAGAGAGGAATACAGCCATACACAGATAATGGAGAGAGGAATAGTCATACACAGATAATGGAGAGAGGAATACAGCCATACACAGATAATGGAGAGAGGAATACAGTCATACACAGATAATGGAGAGAGGAATACAGTCATACACAGATAATGGAGAGAGGAATACAGTCATACACAGATAATGGAGAGAGGAATACAGTCATACACACAGGGACTGGAGAGAGGAATACAGTCATACACAGATAATGGAGAGAGGAATACAGTCACACAGAGAGAGAATGGAGAGGAATACAGTCACACACAGAAAATTGAGAGAGGAATACAGTCACACACAGAGAACGGAGAGAGGAATACAGCCATACACACAGGGAATGGAGAGAGGAATACAGTCACACACAGAGAATGGAGAAAGGAATACAGTCACACACTGAAACTGGAGAGAGGAATACAGTCATACACACAGGGAATTGAGAGAGGAATACAGTCACACACAGCGAATGGTGAGAGGAATACAGTCACACACTGAGACTGGAGAGAGGAATACAGTCATACACACAGGGAATTGAGAGATCAATACAGTCATACACACAGGGAATGGGGAGAAGAATACAGTCATACACACAGATAATTGAGAGAGGAATACAGCCATACACACAGGGAATGGAGAGATCAATACAGTCATACACACAGGGAATGGAGAGAGGAATACAGCCATACACACAGGGAATGGAGAAGGGAATATAGTCATACACACAGAGAATTGAGAGAGGAATACAGCCATACACACAGGGAATGGAGAGGGGAATATAGTCATACACACAGGGAATGGAGAAGTATTCAGTATTCAGCTATTTGTGCACAGAATACAGATAGGTGTAATGTGATCCATATGGGATGTTTAGTGATGTAAGGTAATCTCTCAGAAGAAAAGGAGTAGAATGGCATGTGGATGTCTTGTGTCATGGTCCAGAAAAAAAGAGGATGATGAGGTGCAGTTTAGGTGAAGCTACCACAGAAACAGGGAGAAACAGGAACTCCACATTTGCAAGACAATATTCCTGTCACACACTGTCAGGATGCAGATAAAGTTGCTCAACACCACACAGACTCACACACAAACAACGACTGTTCTGACTTTGTCCGGAATTGGTGTCATTTCCTTACTCCCTTGCTACCATTACTCCACTCTTTCCATCACCTTTCCTCTATTATGTCTGTGTGCCACATCACATGCTGTAGGTATAATCATTTTGTTAAACCCCAGAATCATGCGCCCAAAGAACAATGTGCCCTAAAACGCTTGGAGATCTTATGCATTCACGGGCCGATGATTCAGATAATCCAAGTTCAAATACAATTCTTGTATTATGGGATTTAAATGGCATTGTATGGAAATCAAATTTCAGATCAGCAGCATCTCAGAAACCAGATCCAATCAGTGCTTAATTATGCAGTTTTTTTTCCGTTCTGTTTTTTCAAGCAGGTCTTGCTAAGCCTTTTCTCCTCATCCTTTCTTTCTATTCTACTTGGAAACAAACGGCACATACTCTTCTCGTCACTACATCTATTAAAATATGAAGAAACCCAGGTGCTGCAATACATTTCGAGTAATGGCACCCAAGTGTGCTGTGTTTGGCTTGATTCACGGCGGCTCGCGGGCCTCTTTGTAAAACACGAGACGCACTGTATCTGACACGCCTATCTGCAACAGATAAATAGCTATCTGAGTGGAAGGTGTGTGGGACTGATTAGTTTACACGCAGATACACACGTGAAGATAGAGAGTCCTCACTAATGAAATATCACTGTGTATTTCTCGAAACCGGGGCATTTTATGGGGGCGTGTGATCAACCTGCAATGATCTGATAACAGGACTTCCACTGTGCTGATTGCATCTGGAGCACTTTTGTCTGCCCGTGATACGGATTAGGCTACACGATTTATTGGGAAGCGTGGTCTAAACCGCGTTGGGTGCTAATTCCTTCCCACAACCTCAAGACTATGTTTTGGAGAGCTGAACAAGATGGAGAATTGCATATTAAGCAGCCGTGCTTTATAATGACGGTGTGGAAGTGGGTCTCTTTGGCTCGACTTACATGTTGAGGAATCAGGAATTCGTATCGTAATTCTGACACTTTCTGAATCGCCAAGGATCAAAGATTTAGTCTCACTGGTCATCTTTCGTTTGGTGATTAACTGAATGCCACACTCATGGCGTTGTGGTCATCTGACTTTCAGCATGAAGTCAACATAACTAAGGTACTGTGTTGCCTCCAAGCAATCACCACCCGCCAACCTGACCGAGGGGTTTCAACAAGCTCTGTCCCCCGTCACACTGTGCCCACCAGTCAACCTGACCGAGGGGTTTCAACAAGCTCTGTCCCCCGTCACACTGTGCCCACCCGCCAACCTGACCGAGGGGTTTCAACAAGCTCTATCCCCCGTCACACTGTGCCCACCAGTCAACCTGACCGAAGGGGTTTCAACAAGCTCTATCCCCCGTCACACTGTGCCCACCAGTCAACCTGACCGAGGGGTTTCAACAAGCTCTGTCCCCCGTCACACAGTGCCCACCTGCTAACCTGACCGAGGGGTTTCAACAAGCTCTATCCCCCGTCACACTGTGCCCACCCGCTAAGGGTGTTGAGTTAACAGAATCACGCACCACCAAAAACAAATCAGGCCATTCTTTTCATAAAATACAAAAAGGTCACAACCTCTTCTCCTCCTCAGCTCATTGGAAGGCATGCCAGCATAACATTGCACCCCCAAAACCACCCCCAGTCTCCCTGTAACTCTCATCTGTCAGCCTGTAAATCCACATCCACACAGAGGAACAAATCCTGGAGCCAAACTAGGGAAAATATCTGTCTTACCCCATCGTCTCGGCTTTTGGGTTACATCTGAGGAACGTTTGACCTCCGTTCACTGCACCAGCAAGCCTCGAGATACTAGAGCTGCTGTATGGTTGTCATGGCAGAGGAATGCAGATTTTAGTCTGATACAAACCAATGAATACTCTGTGGCCGCTGTCAAAAAAGCACTTTCCCCTCCGCGGTGACTGACTATCGTCTATGCCTGCTATGCTGCTAAGTTTATTGTTTGTTGGAGTTGTTTTCCTGATTCTGCGGTATTGTTAATGTTTTACATGTCACACAGCATGTCAAAAACTCACATTTTCTCCTTTTCTTTGAAACAGAAGAGGACATTTAACTCAGACAGATTATGAGATCTCTGTAAAGCTGCAGTAGCAAAATTCTCCTTGATTTCCTGCAAATTAAAATGCAAATGGAGTTGTGCTCGACTGCAAGTCATGGGCAATGGGCTTCACTGCATTCTTGTCCAGAGATATTGCATTCTTGGTGTTTAAAAAGTAGGATTTCACCAAAAATGATTAATCAGACTCAATGCGTTTGTCTGTTTCAGTAATAGGTCAGGCAACAGTCCTATGCAGCCACCAATGTGAAAATAGGAAGTACTGAAACAAAACGAATGGAAGAATATAGTGGGGTTAGCGCTGATAATCACTTACTAGATTCTAATTTCTCAGCTTCAAATGGACATAGTCTGTCCTCTTTGTAAATTACAAAAAGCTTGCCTGAAGCTGTGGTAATTTGGAAGAAAAATATGTTCTGCATCAAACGGGTTACATTATTGCGCATAATATATGAGTTAACTTATTCATCAGCTATACAAAACGTTTACCATATTTGCAGTCAATCAGATATGCAGACTTAAAAAAAAAATTCTATTCAGCATGGAGCAATATGATGGGGTATCATTTCTTCTTTATCTCGGCAGCCTGTTTAAAGAAAATGTGGGCCGCCATGTTGACAACTGTCTCAATCGAGAAATTAATTGAAAATGCCAGGGAAGTAGATCATTGCGGGGAAAATACTTAGCAGCATACACCCATGGCCAAAAGCAAGGTGACTAAGACAGTTCTTTCAGCCAGACCTATTTAGTTTAGCATAATATCTTCTGCCATCTAACGTTTAATTAATCGATGGATTTATTCATCCAACAGCAGTGGGTTCAAGGTATGTGTGTGGGCGCGCGAGTGAACGTAGCCTAGGCTACTTCCTTTTTTAACACTCGTGCAACAATCCCAACAAGGCACCCACTGGTCCTAAATCCCAGCCGTTCTCCCCTTGCGAGCTCACGGTGACGTGCAGCATGCCGGAGCGACAGCGTTTTGCCTATGCATTAGCCATCCATTTCATCTGCCTGACACCTCTCCAACATAAAACCGTAAGGCAGGGGTGAAATATAACTCTCCAGACGGAAATAAAGCTTTGTCTGCCTCCTGATCTATAGGATATAAAATAAAGCTCTGGCTTTGAGGGTGGCTTACCTTATGCAAGGGTTGCTCTTTGCGCCCACAAATGGCAATGAAGACAAATGGGAAGGGATTGCCCGTGATGCGTTTCTCTCGGTCAGTTAGGACCACTCTCTCCCCAACTTTCAATTCACTTGTAGTCCATTCTTAAGAAATAGGTTAGGTGTTTGACGGAAACGCGTTGATAACATGAAAACGGTCGACGACAACAAACGATTGTAATGTCCCGCGTTAATTATTTATTTATTTATTTATTTATTTTTGCAGCTCATCATTTTGTAGATCGGTAGGCCTCTGATAAGTTATAAAAATTTAACTGAACTTGGAGCTGGTGGAACTGGTGCAGGTGGGCATAACATGGCGAATTCCATTATATCACACCTGTTTTCTTTTCTGTGTGCCGTTCTTTTTCTCATCGTCTGATTTTTGCGTGTTCAAACTACAAATAAGATCGACCGTCCCTGTGTATTTATAAGAATTCCACTTCCCTTAGCCTTATTGTAAAGGTCTTGCAACGATATATTCTGTATAACGCATAGGTGTTCAAGGCCGTCCGACCTGTAAATCATATCGACAGATTAGACTACAGACAGGATTGTATGAAAATGAGACCTGATAATGGTGAAAACAGAAACACAGCGACATAATCTTAGAAAAGCTCTTGGTTGAATTTGAGAGTAGGCTTATTTACAAATATAATCACCGGCTGTTTTCATTAGTAGAAAAGTTTGCAATGTCTTTTGAAACCAAGTAAGTTTTATCGTTCAATTTATAGGCTATATTAAAAACGTTTTTTCACAAACATTCTTATATTGTTTAGATTTACTTTTGCATAGCTGTCATCGTTTGGATTTGATGAGTCTGCGTGTTTGTGCTTACAGCCATTTGTGCTTAATGTTTAAATTTTCTTCTGAGGCTATTCAGAAACGTGGACTATGTCCGCAACGAAGTGCGTATAAGAAACTTGACTGCCACCATGCACCCATAGGCTATTCGTTTTAAACTCTCCTGGGATATTGATATCAGTGGGGAACATAACCCAGCTGGGAATGGTAGGCCTACTAACGCAACAAAAAAAAAGATCCGTGCCAGATTTAGCTATCTACCGATTTCCAGCCTCCTTGCAAGCCCCTTGTGCATTGGCCACTATGCGATAATATCTCTCAGGGAGTGGTTATCACCAGCCATTACATTATAATAATTAGTGATCCTAGCCTGTTCGCCCGAATAAACGCATTAATATGAACTAGAGCAACTGTTATATAACTCACATAGACTACCAATTCCCATTCTCGCTCAACGGGGTACTGTAATAATTTCTCATCGCTGTCTCCGAGTAGTGTTAATGAGAAGGGGTTGTATTCTAAACGGCTTAGTCGACTTAGATGGAAAATTGATTAAGGTCCTACATTTCACTTGGATTACACTCTAAATAGTTTAGCCACATGTATAATGTATTTTATTACTTCATATTGTATATTTTAGGATTTGAATTATAGTTATTGTGGTTATCTTCGTTTTTATAGTGATGAGAAAATTATTTCAGTCAGACCATTTGCAAAGACTGGCATGTGTCCTGCATGGCTTGTAGGCCTACTTACTTAGGCACAAGGTATCCATTCTGGTTGCAATGGCATTCCTTCTTAAACTTTATGAACACTTTTATGTGCCGATATTTTTTTATAAATTCGAAGGAGTTACTATGGATTTAATTGTCAGTTGGATGAGTGAAGAAACTACAGCTGCATGGAGAGCGAAGGGAGATCTATAAGTCCCATCGAATTTCTCTTCCACCCCCACAATAGAGTTTTAAAATTAAGAAAATGTTTTTGCTGTGGTCAATGTTCCACCTTGTTTCTGCGTAGCCGTGCGTTTTCACTCGTTTCTTTGGTTTTCAACATGGAACATAGACGATTCATATAGAGATTGTGTGGATTCGTCAACTTGTTAAGGTTTTTAAGTCATCCGTACGTTTCTTTCTGTGTGTGTGTGTGTGTGTGTGTGTGTGTGTGTGTGTGAGACAGAGAGAGAGAGTGAGAGAGATTAAACGTAACCCGTTTCCATAGATATGTGTGTGACGCTACTGCTGAAGTCACGGGAGGTGGAAAGAAATGGCCTCTTTTGTGAAATGTGATGTTTCTTTAGTTCTGCTTCGGCGAGGCCACACTTCTAATCAGTACACCGTTGGCGGCAACATAGCGGGAGTATAGAGAACCACAGCGCCTCTTCAGCCGCTTCGGCAGACAGCATGTCCCTTTCTAGTCCCTGCACATCCCTGTCCACGTTTATACGCACTGGCACGTATTTACGCAAATTTAAGACGTTTTTAAGAATGCAAATCAAATCGATCTCTTGGTCACAGTTCTTAACCTGGACCTGAAATATCCATTTCTATCCAACAGCCATTGGGTGGTCTTGGCACAGTCAACTGTAACAAGAACACAAGTGTTTAGCCTTGTATCAGTAAATCCACATTCCGATTGGTCTTCGATAAACGAAGAGAGTCAGGTTAATTTCTAGAAGGAAAAACAGTGATGTTTTTCCACGTTATAGACTTCATATTAATGTGTACATTCAATTTCGTGGGTAGGCCCACTTTATATTATTAATTTGTTTATTTAAACATTTGATAAAGGATTTTGGAAATCTGTAGATACTGCGTTGGTGTTTTCCGTATAGGGACATCCGAATTGCTTTCACATATTTTCGCCGCAGGAGAGGGCCGAATATTAGTAGCATCTTTTCCCCTCTGAATACAAGTGTAATATTCTGTGTGGTTGAACGGTTGTAATTAATCAGGTGGGCAAATAACGGTCAAGTGACAATATAGCAAGGAGCCTATCAAGGAAATAAATAATTTAATGAACGAATTAATTGATAAGTTGATTAATTAAATTAACCCCACTCCAAACGAAATAAAATAAGTTATTCTCGCTAATCTACACCAATTTCAGTGTTTAAACTAACATTCATATTTTATTTTTCACTGAGCATCAGGGAAAACAGGGTTCGTTTGGGGGAAAGAGCGGGCCGGTTTTATACCTTTACAATGGGTGTATTCGCAGTAAGTCAGTAGGCCTAACTGAATGAAAAAATAAAACCTGTAAGTAAATCTGTACAAGATACCCCGGTCTAATAAATATATCGTCATTGAATGGAAATATTTCTGTAAAATATTTTCATTTAGCTACTTTAATTGATAGTCTTGATTTGTGGTCTGTGTAACTAGTTACTTTTTAAATGACCAAGTAAATATTGCATTAATACGTCTTCCTCTTGGGTCTTTGCAAGTGAGTATGATATTATTAAATATTAATAGATTTTGGGATTGGCATATGTGAATGGGATTCACAAATTGATCAATACTTCAAGTGCATGCACAAACAGAATAAGGTCAAATCCTTTGCTTAAAGACTTGACTCAATGAGAGAGATGGAGAGAGAGAGAGAGAGAGAGAGAGAGAGAGAGAGAGAGAGAGAGAGAGGAGCTGATCAAAGCTCGACTCAGGGGTAATACTTCTCTATGGCAAGAGTCGAGCCTCCTGCACGGCCTCCGATAACGAACTATGCGGTTGTCATTACCGTTCATGTTAAGGTCATAGCAGTAGCCTTTTCGAAGTTATTTTCGGAAGTATACAAATATTATAGACAATTTGTAGCCTAACTGCAGTAAGATTAGGCAAATTATCTGCTTTTCTCTTTCCCAGTCTCCACACTTTTTCTCGAGCCTATTTAATACCTATTACTTGAACAAAATGCTTTACTGACACAAATGATACGTGTTCATTATATATTTATTATAAAATTGTTGATACACACAACGATAAAACAGCGTTAAAACACCAATGATACACGAGTATATATTTAGGCTATACTCAGTATACCTAATTGTATTACTCATAATTATATAGTATGAGGAATGTTCCAAACGTCGTGTCTCCTCTTTAAGAAGCAACGGCGGCGTCCATCAGTAGTCTCTAAACTGTAGTCTTTTTTTCTTGATAATCTCATTTTGTCTTGATTTTTCATTTATAGTGTTGTAACTATTTTGTATTATTTTGTTTAACGTCATGCATAACGGTACAGATTGTTAATTCTATGCATTTTGCTGTAATGAATGCAACCGCAACACAGATTTAGGGGGTTGGTCACGTCTTATCAATACAGACGTTTTTTAAAAATAACAATAATATAGGGTCGCCTACTGATCATAAAATGTAATGGTACTATTCCCACATTTAGGAATGCTCCACCTTTCCACATGTGATTCGTTAGGCTGTGTCGGAGTTATATTCAACTGCATTTCGATGCGATTTCGTGCACTTGCCATGGACAGGTTTGGGTCAAATCGTGCGGACACGGTTTGATCTCGTGCTGTATGAAGCCCAGCCGTTTGTGCGTCTGCGGGCCGGGGAGTTGAACTTAAACTGAACTTATCATAACTGGAAAGTGCCATTTTCCCCTGAAGAAATTAGGTAGAAACTCCCACCCAACGAGTAGCCTAATAAAGATGTCTGCAAGACAGCCAACTGTGGTACAAAATGCTATATATATATATTTAAGGCATATTTAAGGCTATATATACACGATGAAGACAAATATTTTACCCACGTCTGGCAACAACGAGTAATATTTTAATGTATTAAAATGTCGTCATAAAAAGGCAGTAATACATTTCAGACTGCTAGAACTTGACCAGTACCTACAGTAATTTAATACAGTGACCTTTTCTGGGTTGAAATTACTTTACACCCTTTAAGCGACTAAGTAAGCACAACAATTCAGAACGATTACACACTCAACATAGGTGGCTTACTTGTGTCTGCTTTTTAGCTGACGTGCATTATAGCGCTTCGTTTTCTTGGAATTGTGCGTTTTTCAATTGATAGCTCTTCTGCAGTTGAAGCTTCTTGTGGTTCCAAGGATAGGCTATACCAGTCAGAAACTGACCGGTGAAACTGTATCAGATAAAGCAAAGCCTTTATTAGTAAGTATGCCCACTTATTAGGCTACTAGTTAGATAAACATAATGTGTTTGTGGGCATAGTATATCTAACCTTATTGCAAAAGATTTGTTTAGCCAGTTTTACATTTCGGTACAATGTCGGTCGGAATAACCATCCTAAATGTAAGTTGAATAAATGTTTCCCTGTATTTGAAGGATATGCTTGTAACCTAATGTAAAGTGTTTCCCAGCATTTAAGCTCTCGCAATTAGCCTGCAACTAGACTCTCTCGTATTCTCTCGTATTCAAATGTGAGTGTTTATATTATCTTCAATTGATATTATCTTCAGACTGCCATGTTTACATCAACAGAATGAGTTATGTAAACACATTCTGTTGAGGTTTCCATTATCAATGTGATATATCGTATAATAAATACAATAATAATTTTTATTATGGGTATTATTATTATTATAATAATATTCACAAGAAATAATAACAATAGTAATAATAATCATAATAATAATAATAATAACCGTGCATATATTATTATTATTATTATTATCGTTGCAACAATTTAGTCTAAGTAGAAGAAAAAAAGTAATTGATAAGTCGTTGGGGTTGGGGGGGGGGGGGGGGGGGGGGGGGTGTTGTTACCTATGTGATTATGAACTCCTGAAACTCAACGGATGATTCCACCGATTTAAGAACATCATCATTTCAGTGCGTTTCAGGTCCGGGGGCAAATTAATTTGCTGCACTCCGTTTTGGGAAAGCCCCCATGCCCCCCCACACACACACTCTCTCTCTCTCTCTCTCTCTCTCTCTCTCTCTCTCTCTCTCTCTCGCTCATGCTTGCTTCTCATTTGGCTTCGCGACGCGGTAGGAAGTATAAACAGATGCTTAGCAAATTAATTAAAAGGCACTAGCACGCACACTGTACAAACAGATACATAAGGGGCTGGGAATGGGTTGTGGTCTGAGAAGAGAAAGAGATGCAGGGGCGCTAAGATGTTGTGTGCTCATCTCTTATCTGTTGTTCTTCCCGGAACAACACATGTCATCCTGGGTCTTGCAGTCAAAGAAAGTTCTCCCCAGACACTCGAAGGCAGCTGTCACTGTGCTTTGCCTATAGCCTTGTAGGCCAGCTCCTGTACTTTGCATGAGAAGTGACCCATATGCACGAGGAAACGTGATATTGATTCCAATTTTTCAACTGGGCGTTTGCACAGTATATGCAGCGAGACTGTGAATGGCTATGTGTGTGTGTGTGTGTGTGTGTGTGTGTGTGTGTGTGTGTGTGTGTGTGTGTGTATTTGTGCATATAGTTGTGGAGGACAATATGAATACATGCCGTATATAATTGTGGTCCTGGTTATCCATAAGCACTCGGAGAATGACTCAGAGGTGCCCCTGTCACTCTGCAGTTTGCGTTAGGTTTGACTGCCAGCTCTATGTCTTGGACTTACTTGTGTGACCATATTAGTTGCCTGTGGGGTCCCCCTTATGCCCACATATTTATGGGAACCCTACTGATTAGTTATAATAATAACAACATCTGTTACGGTGTTATTATTATTATTATTAATATTATTATTATTAACGAAGGCAATCGAATTTAAATTCTGCTGCAATTAAAAGATAATCTTCAATTCTACTTTCTCGTTGATTGGTATTACGATTCTGTTGTTAATATAAATATGCCTATTATTAACAACAATATTGTTAATGTTATTATTACAACAGCAACATGGTCATAACCATCATTATGATTATTATGGTCAATATATTGTCTGTGGTGTATATATCATACGTCTTAGTCGATTGCAAATCTTTCACAAAAATATAAGATCTACAATAGTTCTACGGTTCTATAAATAATCCTATATTATTTACATTTTTTATTTATTCTCCTTTTTTATATAACAGTTATTTAAATACTGATGAGTTGTTGATTTTAAAAAACGACCTAATTCTTTTTCCGAGTTGTTTAAAAGAAAACGACTTGGAATTTGTTTCTTTCTTGAGAAAATCGCTATCTGCACAACGTTAATCGAAAACGAAAAGATATTCCCGTAGGATGTATATTGGTGAATTCAACATGAATGTCTTGGACGGCCCTAGAGCCTACACTACAATAGGCGTCAAAGTAATCCCTAGGTGTCAAGGTGATCAAACCACCCGTGGACTCTAAAGCGTCATTGTCTTTCACGTTCTTCCTTCCATAAGAACTAAACGAAGCAACAGACGTACTGACAAACTGCTTGTGTTAATATGTATAGCCTAATGAAATAATAATGATATATACTATATGAACTCACTTGTTAACATTGATATATCAACATCGGGTTGTCTGGTGCGAGTATTAAACACTGGCATTAATATTTACACTTCGTCTACTTCCGTTCATCGAGGTCAAACATGTATTCAAATACCCTAACAGTTAAATGAGGAAAATAAATTGTTAGATTAAAGTTTATCTGAAAATAAAACGAAAAGTTTGCGAGATGAGTAGGCCCACTTACCTCCAAATATGATCTCCTGAGAAAATAATTAAGATCTCGAACTGCATCAATAATTCCAAAATTTCCACACACTGGCTGGAGCATATTGAAAAACAAAATCAGTTTTCCTTAATATCAATTTGGCTTTCATGATTATAAGAAATAAAACATAACTTGTATTTTGTCAATTACAGTAATTGCAAGATACTTAAGCCCCCTGACCAAATGATTACAAAGACTTCACAATTGATCAAAAAGGGTTTCATAAATAACCTCCTTGATCAAATGAATCTTGATGCCTGTACAATAAAATAATCTGAATTACCATGAAGAAGCCTGTGGACTTAAGCCGTATCCACTCACATGACAATTCCTGCGAATTTATTATATGTAGTTTTATTAATACTTGGACAATTGGTTTGTTCTGTTCCCTATGCATAGTACAGAGTGCGTCAGGTAGAGCTTGGTGGAGATAGTAATGGTTACTTGGATGACAAAATGCTGATTGGTTGTGGATCCCGGTGACGTCACGAGGCTGTGCATAAGGCTGGCTCGTGTGCTTTCAGGAACATGCAGAATAGTGAAAGCTGGTCGTGGAGCATCAGTCCTGCAAAAACATGACATACGCACTATCTCCACACTAACATCGCATCCCACGCAGAAGAAAACAACACAACCGGAGGGAAACGCACGTGCTTCTTCGTTAAACAGCTGGGTTTATTCTTTTTTATGAACAACAAATAACGGGTGGAGAAACGGTCATGAGGAAGTCCACAACAGTGTTTGTAGGCACGCTTGTCTCGCTGTGTATAGCCCCTAAACAAATTTATTAGAGGATTAATCGGTATCTGGCAACAC
Organism: Ilyophis sp. 1 JC-2022; assembly: GCA_022702515.1. Classification (NCBI taxonomy): domain Eukaryota; kingdom Metazoa; phylum Chordata; class Actinopteri; order Anguilliformes; family Synaphobranchidae; genus Ilyophis; species Ilyophis sp. 1 JC-2022. The sequence continues at coordinate 18,292,843 of CM040401.1, read as the reverse complement.
TCCACATTGATGACAACAGTTCTAATTTAATATGGGGCTTTCAAATTGCTAGGGTTTTTGTGGTGATTGATGTTTGATTTACATTGGCTTTTTTATTGGTTAATTTATTTGTTTGTTTTCTTGTTAAATAATAAATTCGGTCAGCATTTTTTTTCATCTTCGTGGAAACTGAACGAGAAAAAGCCCGTGGCTTTGCGACCTGTGCTGCTACCTCATACCTGAAAGAATTTATCTTATATCCTGGATTTGGACGCTATACGGATCTGTTTGCCGCCGACCTCTTCGAGAGAGAGAGAGAAAGAGAGAGAGCGAGAGAGGGAGAGGGTGAAGCACTGTTGATTTCCATTTAATTTTCAACAAAATCCAACACGGGGATCTGAAAAAGGACAATGAATCAGCAGTTCACTTGATATTTTTTTTCACCCGGAGAATAAGAAAGATAAAAAGGAGACAAACGAAAAAGAAGAAAACTCTGGTGTAAGAACACAGCGTTAGAATCGTGGGGGCTAATCCAAAGACGATGGTTCACTGTGCTGGGTGCGAGAGGCCTATATTGGACAGGTTTCTTCTGAACGTTCTGGACAGAGCTTGGCACGTCAAGTGCGTCCAGTGCTGCGACTGTAAATGCAATTTAACAGAGAAGTGTTTCTCTCGAGAAGGGAAACTGTACTGCAAAAATGACTTCTTTAGGTAAGCACGCGAGAGAATTAGTAATTCTTCTTTTATTATGCTTATTTTTATTCTTTGGGAAATTGGTTTTATTTGGCATTGTGCAGCCTATGTCACGTAGCCCACAGAGAGTAAAGAAACGCAGTCTTGTCATTTAAATTACTTACAGATGTATTTTTATAGATTGTGTTTTAAGTGATCTTCGTGCGCAAATGTTCCAGATGCACTAACATAAGATAAACCCTGAAACAATGTGATGCAGCCAATAATCTTCAAGTGACTGAATAAGAATAAGAAAACAATTGTAATGCAGAATATTTATTTATATTTATAATATTACTTTGAGGATTCAAGAGCTGTATAGGCTTTAAATGACTATTTTTAAAGTAATTTTATTATAAGTTTTGTCGTTACAGTATCGGTCATTTTAAATAGCCTAGGGTTCTAACCTAATTGTATGCACAATATAGGCTATTCTATGGCTGTGAAAGTTGCAATAGTACACCTCATCACACGTGATGTTTTGGACGTACATTTTATGCATCTATAGTTTAGAATATGAACATTTCCACATCTAGTAATCATTTGAGATTTCTTTACATCATATATTTTATAGGGTTTATGTTTAGGGATGATAAAACTTGGACTAAATAATGAGCATTAATTGCCATATTATCCTTCCTCCTATTTTAGATTTATGTGTTTATATAGTGCTTTTTAAAAAATTAACATACAATATCCTATTTTTACTACCCTCAGTTTATCACAACATTTTGAAGATTTGCGAGCCGCCACACTGTAAGGAACAACTGTAACGCCACACTGACACTACTCTTCGACTTTGAAAGATATGTTTTTTGGATCGATAGGCCTACTAAGTTAGTCTACATTTAGTGCGTATTCGTTTTTTATTGTTATGTTAAGGCGAGAACAGATATATTAAAGGTCTGTGCCCTGGTATTCTGTGAAAGATGTAAGGAAATCGCCCTTTGTTTACCATAAATGGCAGCCAGTCGTGCCACAGAGATCAGAGTACTGCCAAGGTTCCAGGAGGAAGTGTTACCCGCCCCAGGGGCAAGCAGACCGCGTGTTTGCCGCGGTTCGAGTTATGATGCGATAAGTGGATTTGAATAATAAACTAGCTTAAAGAGGAAACCCGCAGACAAGGCAATCACAGACTTACAGTCAACACACAATTGTATACAGTTGGAATACACACCATTTATGTGAATTCGCCGTTAGAATGACGCTTTTTCTAGCACTTGCTGCCATTGGTCTTAATAAGAGTAAATTACTAACATTAGTTCAATTAGCCTAATTGTACAATGAATCGCTTTAAACGTATCACAAACGTATTTTATGAATGATAAGCATGAAGTTAACATGTGTTACTCTGAACACGACGGTAGTCTATTTGAGGCATTGTCCAAAGCAGCCACAATGTTTAACTAGGCCTTTCCTGCTTATTAACCATTTATGTTTAAATTACTACCCATAACCTTCTTGAATACAACTTTAGTTTTTAAACATGTCAGTTGTATTGTATTTATAATTACACGTTTATTTGTATAATTATAATCGCAGTTATCTTCTTGAATGCATGAGAAAATAATAATAGTAATATATAGCGCTATGTATATTTAAACAATAATATAGCAAACCATGGACGTTGCATGACAAGATCTCACACAGAGCATCTATTAGCCTAGTTAAATTCAGTGCAGTACAGAACGAGTCAAATGGGTTTCGCCAATACGTTGAAATTGCTTAAACAAGAGCATTTTGGTGCACGACAGTACCAAAATGCTTTATTACGGCATTGTTTTTGTTTTAAAATGGTACATTTACTGTCAGTATTAAAGTATGTTATGTCCTTTTGTTGATGTGGCCATTGCTTGCTTTGTTCCTGATGGTGGCTTTCCCTCTTTTGATTCGTAGGCGATTTGGTACGAAGTGCGCGGGCTGTGCTCAGGGGATATCGCCGAATGACCTGGTTCGAAGGGCAAGGAGCAAAGTGTTCCATTTGAACTGTTTCACGTGCATGATGTGTAACAAACAGCTTTCCACCGGGGAGGAACTGTACATCATAGATGAAAATAAATTTGTTTGTAAAGAAGATTACCTGGCCAGTAGCTCAAGGGGGGACACCAACCTTCTTTCCGGTAAGACATGCTTTTTTTCTTAAATCTTAGAATTACTCAAATTCACTTCAGTCACGGATCAGAGTGTAGGCTATTCACCAACAGATTTAAAACAATATATTGAATGTAATTAAACTGCGCACTGCTATTTTACATACCAATTAGGCGAAAAATGGTTAAATAATAGACTACGTCCGTGTTATAATTTTGATGTACACAAAACACATTTAATTACTAAACACTCTTGTTGGAAATAATTACATTGTAATGTGGATATTTACTTTATTTTTTTAAATGAATAGCAGGGCAGCTTCAACGCCTACAATTAAAGTTTATTTTATTTGAACATCATTGCAACCGTGGGAAATAAAATAAGAATATTGTGCTAAAACTGCTTTGCACCGGGATTTATTTTGGCTACAATCTTTTTGGAGACTGCATTCTTATGGACCCATAAGTACCGAAGAGTTCGCTGACACATTTCTGTTGTGATAAAATCACAGGAATATAAAGAAACCCGATTTGAAAATTTGAAACACATTTTCTGCATTCTTTCATGCCATATTGTATTATTATTATTATTATTATTATTATTATTAATAATAAATAATATATATTTTTATGTAGCTCCATATTAAAACAACACTACTTCGCTTTTAATAAAACCTTAGAACATGCATGAATAGGGCTATACATTTTTTTTAAATCGATCTCATATTTAGTTTTGTTGGTTTTGTTGCAAGTTGGCTATTGTGCCCTTCAATTAAACATATTAATAGCCTATGCACATTTCCACATCAGAGTTGAGGATTAAATTTAAATTCGAACATTTTTTTTGTTTTTCACAGTTACAGCCTGCAGTGATCCAAGTTTGTCTCCAGATTCCCAAGACCCGCAAGATGATTGTAAAGACTCGGAAACCGGACATCTATCGGACAAAGAAACTACTAACAATGAAAACGACGACCAGAACGTTGGCGGAAAGCGACGTGGACCGCGGACTACCATAAAGGCCAAGCAACTTGAGACCCTAAAAGCCGCTTTCGCGGCGACCCCGAAACCCACGCGACACATCAGGGAGCAGCTTGCGCAGGAAACCGGGCTCAACATGCGTGTCATTCAGGTAAGGCTATTTTATGCTTCCAGACACCATCAATGTGTCTGAAAGACAATTTTATCTTAATCTTTTGAAATAAATTATAATTAAAAGAGGAGGTAAACATATAAAAAAAAGCACTTACAAATACGACAATAAATATATCCTTCGTAAAAGTGGTTAATTTAGCTTCCAACCGATTTGACTATATTACACACTATAAGTCTATTCGTCGTCATTTTTACTCATTTGGCTTTATGCAGGCTACTGTTGAGTCCGAAATATGCTATAGTCTACAGAAAAATGTTGTGTTAAATAAATTCCGACATAGTACATTTTATCCGTTTTGGACATATAAACTCTATTAGGGTTGAATTAACAAACAACATTTTACTGTATACGATTTCAGTAGGCTACACGTTGAAGCAAAGATTAATGCAAGCTTCTTTTTTTTTTTCAATTAAAACACACACTGACAGAGGGCGACGGGAACATAAGGAGTGTCCTTTGGCGCACGCCCCTGCGGGGCGCAGGGCGCACTGTCGCGCATCGGCACACTGACAGACATGTTTTTCTATCCCCTTTTAAGACTCTTTTTAATTGTTAACTTGTAACTTATAAATATGAGTTGTGTTCAAATATGTCATATTCTGCTGTAGTGCTGATTGCTATTTTTAAAAATTATACCAGACCTACGTTTGATGGACAGAAATGATATGCCAACTGCCTTATGACGCGTATGGAGTCTTATACGGAGCAATATACGGACCATAACATTTTGAGACCATACTTTTGCCAGTCGCTATCTTGTGAAATCAATGCGGAGTAATCATTTTGATTTTACAGGATAGCATGAGCGTACTTGCTTCGTTTCTATAGGGGACTTCATATAGCTACATTCTTTATAACAAAACAAAAACAATACTACCACTACAACAACAACTACTACTACTAGCTACCAATTATAATAATAGGTAATAGGCCTAATAATAAGAAGAAGAACACAAACAACAATCAGATTTGTAAAAAAAAATCTATCGACCATACCATGCACACAATCACCAATAAATGATTTCGGAAGCACAATTGCGCACTTAATTTGATAAATGTTGAATATGATATATTTACTGGCTGTATCGGCTCTTGTCAGACAATGAGAGCTTTTTATAGCCTACTGCCCATATGTCTGGAGAGAGGACCAATGGTAAGTCCACCTTAATAAAAATAGAGTCCTCTACCCATGTCAAGACCTTACTTATAAGTAGCCTAGCCAGGAAAACAAATAACCAAACCCACGATTCAAATCTTGAATGGAACGCAAATGAGAAATTTGTCACGAGATTAATATAACTCCGGTGTTAGATATTTGAGAGAGGACGGGTCCAGTATAATTATTACAGGGAATTAAACGATGCATGTACAGATTATGAAATGATAACACTACACGACCAGTAATATATCGGTTACAACCCTCTTATTAAGTATTAATTTGAAATATTACGTCCGTTCTGTTGCCTCGACAACTGGCGTGAATGGAAGGCTAAAATTAAAGAGAAAAATCACTGTTCTGTGTGGAGAAGGAAAAGAGTAGCCTATTTATATCTTGAATTTGTGTTTTACAGGTGTGGTTCCAGAACCGGCGATCCAAAGAAAGACGAATGAAGCAGCTGAGTCAACTGGGTGCGAGGAGGCACGCGTTTTTCAGAAGCCCGAGGAGAATGAGAACGCTCGTGGACCGACTCGAACCTGGGGAACTGATCCCGAACGGCCATTTCTCATATTATGGGGGTAAGAGTCTTCTGTGTTTGCTTTTGTTTATCTTTTTCACATATTTGTATTAAATGTTGAATAATCAAGTGTGTTTGCAAAACGGTGAGAACATTTGCTGAGCTTCCCCAGGACGCCTTTGAAGACCGAAATGAAGATTATCCGAAGCGGTTTGAACTCGGTTTAACAAGCACACAATATATCTATGTACTCGGGTCTCGGTCCCCGTACAAAGTTTCATTTATTTCAGTTTGGTAATATGAAGGACATCGTATTAAACGTCGAAAACAGTAGCCCTATCCTGTGTTTGCTAGGTCCAAGGTCCAAATTTCAATTAAATCACCCACACCCATGTAGCGATTCTCTCATCACAACCTGAGAGAAAAACAATGGTCTAGGATACATTGTTTTACAATATATTAATAGCAAATTTTGTGTAACATGTATGATTTTGTCCTTTGGCGTCAGCTTGGCTGATTAATAATTGTTATAGACTATTTTGTAGGATGTATCATTGTGGACTGAAAAATGTTTATTTATTTATTTTATTTTATTTATTTTGCTCTGTAATTATTTAGGGTAATAGCAAAGTCGTACGCAATATGCTGCGCAACTGTCAGAAATATATGCATACTGTCTTATCGATATTGCTTTTGACATTCTTCATATATTTTCCGTTTTTTGTTGGGGGCATATCCATTTAGGCGTTTACTTAAACATGTAGCTATTTTACTTTCAAAGGTTCTGCTGCTTTGGTTGATTTTACGCTTTTCGATGAATATATTGTAGGGCCTATTTATTTTTTAAATAGCGATAAAAACGAAACACTTCAGTTTCCTTTCTTTATTGTCCAGCGTACTTTTATGAATACGTCACTGCACTTAATCTGAAACATATCAGTTACAGAGCCACCCGTCCCCCCCCCCCCAAAAAAACTGTTTGACAGCATCTATTGCCATGCGAAACTATGCTGAGAAAATCGTTGATCTAATACGTTACTAATAGATCTAACTCAGGATTGCTTGTTCTATTTAGCTTGTGATTCTTTGAACTGGTTAGAAAAAAACTTGTATTTCAGTCTGTGGGAAATGGAGCGTAATTTTGGTCAAAGTGTATACATAGCCTATACAGTAGGCCTAGCCTATATCACTTCGGATAATCGTTTATATAACTTTGAATAATCGCATTGGATAATCTTCATGCTCCTTGATGCATTTTCATTCTTTTCCTATAATTTTGAGCTGCCGTTGCTGAGGACACGCTCTTAATTTGTTAAATAGGGAGGTCAAACTACAGGCGAGATTCTCACCTCACCAATTAATTTCTTAGAAATTGCTTTGTCCACACATTTGAAAGTGTGAGTTAAGCTGAGTGTCCTCTGTGATAATAGGTAGCCAGCTTCTGTAATGGATCTTGGTTGAACAACAGAAAATACACTGCATGGCCAAAATAAAAGTCGCCGTTGCACCCGTCATGCATAGTGCCCACTGTACAAGCCTCTGATGGCAGTGTTATGATCTGGGGTTTCTTCAAATGGTCAGGTCTAGGCTCAGCAACGTTATGCAGCAATAAAATGAAGTCAGCCAAGTACCTGAATGTACTGAATAACCAGGTTATCCCATCAATGGGCGTATTCCAGGACGACAATGCCTGATTCATCGGGCTCAAATTGTGAAAGAGCGGTTCAGGGAGCATGAGGAATAATTTTCACACATGAATTGGCCACCAGAGTCCTGACCTTAACCCCATTGGAGAAGACTTTACAGAGTGGTTCGACTCTCCCGTCGTCAAGACAAGATCTCGGCCAAAAATGAATGCAACTCTGGACGGAAATAAATGTTGTGACGTTGCATGTGACGGTCCAACTAAATATAAGAGTGTATGACTTTTTGTTTGGCCAGGCAGTGTATGATTTGATGCATTTTTGAGATTCTGTGTATTTAAGTGTCTCCATCTTCTTCCTCTGCAGATTATCAAAGTGAATACTTTGGTCCGGGAGGAAACTACGACTACTTTCCACAAGGCCCCCCATCTTCACAGGCGCAGACCCCAGTGGACCTCGCCTTTGTGCCCTCCTCTGGGCCCGCCGGTACCCCCCTTGGGGGCATGGACCATCCCCTACCAGGGCACCACCCATCTAGTGAGGTGCAGCGTTTCTCAGACATCATGTCCCACCATCCCGGGGACTCGCCCAGCCCAGAGCCCGGGGTCCCGGGACCCCTCCACGGCATCTCCTCTGAGGTGTTTGGCCCCAGCCCACCCTTTACCTCACTCTCGCTAAACGGCAACGGATACAACAACCACCTGTCTCACCCCCCCTCTGAACTAAACGAAGGCACAGTTTGGTAGCCAGAGAAAAAGGACAAAGCGGTGTGATGGAGAGAAAATCATTTGTGACGGAAGAAAAGAAGTGGGACAGAAGCTTCTCCATCTATGTTAGTTTTATTCATTTATTTATTCATCCCTCCCTGGTGTGATTTTGTTGGGGGGGGTGGGGTTAAGAAATATACACATATATATATATATATATATATATTGGTATATATATATATATCTGAAAAAGCAGCGACAATGGACATGCTGTAAACATTTACGTTTATACACTATGTTGTTGACATTCTTTTTTTTTACATTATACAACCATGCAAGGAACTGGGCGTGATTTCCGACCAATCACAGGCTTTGTATTGAGATTAGCGAAGCAATGCCTCCTTCAGAAGTATTCAATGCATGATTAGGGGAAGCAGTCACATTGAACTATTTATGAAACATGAGAACATTCGCAACTGTCCAATAAACGGAAAAGTTTCATAGGCAAAATACTTAGGCCTTGATTCAATCTAACTGAAATGTGCTTTAAAATCTTTAAATTCCAGAAATGAACGTAAAATCCAGGAACTCATTTAAGAAAGTGTGACCGATTTTCTTTATTAGAGTTTTGCTATTTTGGTAGTCACTCAAATAACAGGATATATATAGAAGATACAAAAATTTGAAATCTCTTTTTTTACCCAAAGTTCACAACACAAGGATTAAATCAATTAATAAACTGAATCTTGCCTTGGGACAGTTAGTCTGTGATATTAGCTCGAGGAATTTTGAAAGGCTTTAAGTTCACGTGTTTATACTAGGCATTACCGACCTCTTTCGCCTCTATAGGCTCTGCCATATTGACGCTTAAAGACCTCTTTGACTCGAAACACATTTCTGAAGGCTGGGGGAATTGTTTTCTATCTGGACTTTGTTGGGTTTTTTCTTTTGTTTTTGTCTTTTTCTCTTTTCTTTAAAGATTTCTACCAAATCCCAAGAAGTTGGCCTTCAAAAGGCACACTTTAAAAACACTATATGGATTGTAAAACCCTTTATTTATTGGAAAAGAACTTGAAATGTTAAATGAAGTCTAGCTTCTAAAAATACATGAACAAGGGTCTGAGAGGAACTTAGAACAGTCAACTGTTTACGTAATATATTTCATTCAGGAGTTTAAATATCAACTCTGTTTTAGAACCTCTTGATCCAGATGACAAAATGTTTCAAGCAACCAACCAAACTTTTGTATTAATTTTATTTATATTGTATGATGAAAAAAAGTTTGCTGGGGTCGTGGTTCACTGTGCTAGTTTGTACAAGATGGTGTTTACAAAAAAATTGTAAAAAACAAAACAAAAAAACAAAAGTAGTCAGTTGCCAAATAAAAATATAGCACAAATACTGTAAAAGTGCTTTGCACCATTAACTGCTGACCATGTTCAAACAAAGTGTACGTGTGTTCAAAAAAGAATAAGAAGTATTAACTTCTTGATTTTTTAGCCTGATGAGGAAAACATTCATACAAATTGTTAATATAACATACTTAGACCAACAGGCTTTATTTTTGTGTCTTTAAATGAAAACTCAAACTTATTAAACATTGATGGTCAAATATGCAGCCAGCAGCTGCTATATTCTTTAAATATCAAACCCCTCATGGTATGTCTTTTATTGTTCTAATAAACCTAAGCTTATGTGACCTCCAGTGCATATTAGACCATTCACTGTATAAGTACAACATGTTGAAAAATTTGTGAGTTTTTAATAAAATTTGAAAAGATAAATAAATGAATAGTACAGACTTTTATTGTTTAGGCTACCGTGCTGTTTACACCTTTCCTTCGCGTGCAATGAGGAGACTTCTGCACTTTATGCTTTTCTCAGTTGTGCTGCTGTAATATTAGTCTGGTTGCACTGATTTCTACATTGAACACTGCATTCAATTTACATCCACTCAGAACCACAGCAATTTAGATCATAATCTTTCATCTCTAAAAAAAAAAAAAAAGGGCAACATTGAGACAACTGACCAGAGACGATGAGTGACGGGACTTTGATCAACCGCTGTGTAATTAAGTTATTTAACAGTTCCACCTACGTTTTATCGCAGTGAAAAGTCATACGTCACATAGACGCTTAAAGACCTCTTTGACTCGAAACACATTTCTGAAGGCTGGGGGAATTGTTTTCTATCTGGACTTTGTTGGGTTTTTTCTTTTGTTTTTGTCTTGTTCTCTTTTCTTTCAAGATTTCTACCAAATCCCAAGAAGTTGGCCTTCAAAAGGCAAACTTTAAAAACGCTCTATGGATTGTAAACGCTTTATCTATTGGAAAATAACTTGAAATGTTAAATGAAGTCTAGCTTCTAAAAATACATTAACAAGGGCCTGAGTTGCTTTCACCTATGTTTTATCGTAGTGAAAAGTGATATGTCACATAGGCCCCTCTATTCGATCTAACCTGTGTGGGTTTTTTCTCTCCATAATTTCCAACAACAAATGTGTTTTTTATTTTTTAAATATAAGAGGTTGGTTGTCATTTGAAATAAAAAGTTTATCTGGTGAAAGACAAAGTACATTTCATTTTGACACCAGAGACAGTATGCATACACATACAAAGCTTGGAGTGGGAAGCCCATGGGTGACCTTTTCCTGTTATAATCAAGGATTTGGTTTCTCATCACACTACAGTTATTGGACTAACAATGAAGTAGACTATCCTATTGCCCCTGGTGATATAACTTATTAGACTGTACCACACGCGCAAGCTTATTCTCTTGTGCTTGTATTATGGGGAAATGCAGTAGATATAAGTTCCATCTACTCTTAATCACAAAAGATGAAACTACTCACATGCTGCTCGCTAACAAGTGATCTCTGTCCAGAAGCAAAATGAACAGTCGTCAGGCCAAAATAACGAGGAAAGAAAACATGCAAGAATACACTGAAGTAACCTACTGTAACCAACCCAGCTTCCATCAATAAAAAAAAATCTTAATACCTTAGCATTCAATTTATTGAGCTACACAAATACATGTTTGTTATGTCTATTTGTGTTTCCTACTGATTTTGCTTTGAGATCATATTTATTTCAGAAAATAAACCAATATAATCTCATTGATCATGCTCCTTTCCTCAACACATGCTTGGTCAACCTCGGGTAACCGTCATGTCCCGTCGGAATACTTCAGTTTAATTCAGAGAGGCGTCGCGGGGTCTCTCATTCCGGCTGCACGTGACTTATATTTTTGTATATTAGGCTAGTATACAATAATATAAATTATCATTATTATATTATTGTAAATTTTATTCGAGTTATTCAGACCGATCAGTCTATTTCTCGGCTACAGCCTATCAAAACTATCTAAAGCAAAACGTGCAAAACCAATGACATAAAACTCTTTGATAAAACTGATTTTGCAGCGAATCGGATAGTCTAGCATCAGCGAAATGGGGGTACAGAACTTATTTTTAATGTTTTATCTTATTTCGCAGTAGGTTTAAGCGAACGAGACCAGCGGTGCCAACCGAACCGCTCATCACTACATAATCCGATATCGATTGATGAATCATGACCCTGAACATTCAGCATTCAGCAGGCCCGGTGATGCCTGGGCGGCCCTTCCAGGACTCCCGGGCGGCCCTTCCAGGACTCCCGGGCTTAGCTGCGCCGTTTAGTCCAGCGACCCAGCCCAGGAGAAAAGAGCCGAAGAGCCTTCATTTTAATTCACATTGACCAGGTATCGACTTTCAGTTTCAACCAAACATGTTAGGCGTTAAATACATATTTATTTTATAGTCCTTAATGTTTTAAATATCGGACTATGGCAGGTCATTTCAATTTCATCCACTAAGTTTGATGATTTTTGTATCGGGCAAATCAAATATAAATAACTTAGCTTGCTATAATTTTACGTTACCGATTGTTTTCTGAGATAACACATTGCTGGCTTGACATTTGAGTTTCTTTGTGGTTTTTATTTACCCAATAGTATTATGTCGGCTATTGCGTTATCAAACTAATCTAGCGTGATAGGCAAACGTTAACCTTTATTATTGGTAACATGCTTTGCATGTCCTTTCAAACCTATTTCTTAAAAAACCGTCACATATTCGGATGAGTTTATTTAAACTCGTCAGGCAGCTAACGTTAGTCAACGTTACCACCTCTAACGTTACATTAGCTACGTGTATGAAAAATGATTAGCACTAGAAGGTAGCTAAGGTAACTTATCTAGAAAAATGTAATTTACTGACAGCTCGAACCTAACGTCAATATAGCAAACGTTAGTATCAAACTAGATCGATCGTCTAACTAATAAATCCCAGTTTGAGAAGTGAATACGTTATGCATCCCCCAACACTCCCATGAACAAAAAAGACTTCATATATAATATTATTAATATTATTTGAGGCAAATTACTGTAACGTTATGTCTGTGGGTACTGTGAATTCCAGCGCTAACGTTCGGTACCTGCTATGATCAACGTTCAACACGCCGAATGCTTGGCGCTTTTTGATGACGTATTGTGCGACTACCTACCACGTGTTTGCATGCAAGGAAACGCTTGCAGTTGCGCCAAGATGGCTACGTCCATATCACAGCAGCTCGAGGATTTATTAAACCCTTTACCGAAATTTGCAGACCCTGAGGACGACCAAGATGAAGGTATCGCGTGTAGCTGTGAGCTATTTCTCATAACAGACATAAATGTACTTTTTTTGTGTGTCTTGGTACGTCTGTGTAATCTCGAACGACTCTACGTGTGGGAAACCTTGTTGAAAACGTGATACCCAACCTTAGCTAACTTTGCAAAGAAAACAATTACTCGGTTTTAGAGTCGCAAATACGTTACATTTAGTTAATACAGACCATCTAAGCTTAATCGTGCATTTTACTTAATTATGTGTGCATTTTAATACGCGGTACCGTTGTTGGGTTGGTAGTTGATTGATGTGGAACGTTAGCCTATTCTTCTACAGTCTGAGTGTCGACACGCAAGTTCATCAGTTAACTGTTCACGTAATTCTAACAAATATTATCGTCAATGTGGTCGACGTTTGTACTGACATTGGTGTATAATTATGTATGAAGCAGAAAAGCTAGTCGTCATATTTTGTTAATAAGACTAAATGGTTGATTAATAATGTAGGCAGTGTTCTGTTTGTATATGCGGCGACACATGTCAAATGTACGGAAGGTCTGATCAATGTGATTTGAGAATTGGACTGCCAGTACAGAATAAAGTTTCTAACTGTAAAGAGAATGACGCCAGTAAAGTACAGTGCCGTGAAAAAGTTTTTGCCCCCTTTCTGATTTCCTCTATTGTTGCATATTTCTCGCACTGGATGTTTTCAGATCTTTAGTCAAAATATAATATTGATTTTATGGAACCTGATTGAACAAATGACACATTTGTTTTTTACTTATTTCATTTATTTAATTAACAAAAAATCCCAACACCCATGTCCGTTGTGTGAAAAAGTAATTGACCCCTTACACTTAATTGCAGGCAATGTAGAATAAAGTAATCATTTTTCATATTTGGTCGCATGTCTTTTGTACGCCACGACTTCCTGATGTCGGTGAGCCAACAATATCAAAAGGCTCTTGATATCTTATTTTTTGGTACTCCTACTCCTATAACCTCTCTGCATTTGAATGGATCTCTATGGGACTAGATTTAGCTATAAATTATGCTGGAACGGTATAGAATACATGGTTGGTAAAATGGCTATAAGTCATCAAGGGTCTGAGGTATCAAACGAGCCTCAAACTATCAGTCTGCTGCCAGATATGCAGTAAATATGAATGGATCACTTTAAGAGTTGTTTCTCCTGGCAAATTTTCCTGTTGAAATCTATGGAAAAATAAGTCAGCAGAAGAAACCCTTCAAGTTATCCATCCATATTTACTGTATTTCTGGCAGCAGAGTGATGGTTTAAGGCTTGTTTGATACGTCAGACCCTTGATAACCTATAGCCATTTAGCCAACCATGTGTTCCATACTGTTCCAGTGTAGTTTACAGCTAAATCTAGTCCCACCCCCCAATTCCCATAGAGATCCATTAAAATGCAGAGAGGTTATAGTATCGCTTGTAGGAGTACCAGAAAATAAGATATCAAGAGTCTTTTGATATTGTTGGGTCATAGACATCAGGAAGTCATGGCATGCAATGGATATGTGACCAAATATTAAAAATGAGGACTTTATTCTACATTGGCTGCAGTTAAGTGTAAGGGGGCAATTACTTTTTCACACAACGGAAATGGGTGTTGGGATTTTTTTTTGTCATTTGTTCACTCAGGTTCCCTAAAATCCATATTATATTTTGTCTAAAGATCTGAAAACATCTAGTGTGAGAAATATGCAACAATAGAGGAAATCAGGAAGGGGGCAAAACCTTTTTCACGGCACTGTAGTTAGTGAATATTTTTTGTGCATTTAGAAGTGCGTTGCATTATGCGTTGCTCGGCTTTTAAGTTACAAACACTGTAATTCGGACGTTAAATTTCTCATGTGAGGAGTCTTCTGGTACAGAAGCCCGCGAGTCCTTCAGAAATTGTGTACGACATGCCTTTATTGCCTTCTTTCTTATTTATCTAACGTTATTGGTTGTTTTCACGTGATGTCACGAGCTGACGTTTCTACCGTAGACTGTATAAAAATAGGGTTTCTACCATTTTTATACAGTCTATGGTTTCTACACACACTTGGTGTGTGCTCAACCGTGCTGAAGTAAAAAAAATAAAATAAAAAAAATGAAGCCCTACTCTAGTCTTTAGGTTTTCCGTCACCGGACACTTTGGATCTGAACCCATTTATCTAAACCCATGCCTAATATCTACTTGACAAACTTTGTATCTAACTGATGTTAAATTCACAATACAATTTTTTTCATTCTGGCCTGGCAAAACTAACCTAGCTCACTAACAATATCTTGCTGGTTAGCCACTATAGCGCACTGGTCTATTTCACCTCAATATATGATAGTTAACTTGGTAGCTAGCTAACTACGCCTCTTGGAAGGCACTGGATTTAAATATCAACCTGTCAGTTCATAAACCGTAACATACTTGAACAAAGTATCATCCACGTAGCTAATGGCGCTGCAACCTTTGTTTCCATAAAATTGTGTCAAACAAGAGTTTTATGCGCAAGAGGGAAATGTTATATCATGATTTCGTATTTATCTCAACAAATCTGGGGACTTTCTTATTACACGTGACTCGTTCTCTCAATATTCTCTTTCCATCCTCCCATCCTCTCAGAGACCAAAGCTAAGTTAATAGAGAAGTTCGATGAGGGCGAAGATGATGACGAAGGTGTGGCTGTCAGCAGGCTGCGCACGCATGCCTCTGCTCCACTGTCCGAAACAGACCGCCGGTACCTGGGCAAGGCGACGTCGCGAAAGCAGCTCCAGCACGACTCGGAGGAATCCGGTGAGTCAGAGGGCCGCGTTTTGCATCAGGGAAACATAAGTGGAGCATTTTTCTGCAATTTAGGCGCTCATCACTTGGCAAAAGTGGGCGTCTTTCTGATCTATACTGATGTGATGGAACAAATGGCCTTGCGTGACACTGAGAAAAGTTTACTATTCAGATGCATTCAAAATTGTGTTTTTATCCAGTTCTATGCAGTTTTGGTGTACCTCCACAGATTAAAAAGTAGTTTCTCTGCATTAAGAATTTATATATATTTTTTTTTACACACATGCACGCTGCTAACATGCATTGCGGTATAAATAGTGCATGAAAAATACATTTAACATTTTCGGTCTTCAGCTTCTGATATATACTGTCTGCAGTATTTCATTTATTCCAATTGCAGTGCTCGTTGTAAGCAAGGAAATACCCTTACCACTTAATGTTAGCAATGTTAGCATTGCTTGTTTGTTTGCATGTTTCTGCACAAATAAACACCGTAGTGCTGTTAATTAAAGAAATCCCTGTTCGCCCACAGGAGGTAGAGGCCTGGATTAAAGCAGATTTAATAATGAATGCTTAACTTGATCAGACACTGGTTTGAAGTAGTACTTAATCATGGTTGCTGCGCGTGTTAATCTACACATCTGCTGTTGCCTTTCTGTGGCGATCTCCTTTTTTATTTTTGCTAAGACTACATAGGCGATAGTTTGTCATTCACGATCCATGCTTCTGTTGCTTTCGAGTGTTCTACTGTCGGCGTAGATGAATCGCAAAGCAGAAAAACACAGCGATGCTCACAGACGGAGCGCATGACAGTTTTATGTTTTATGCAGGAGATGAAGAGGAAATGGATGAAGAAGATGGTGTTGAAGCCAAAGAGCGGTATGATGACGACGGAGACCCGTCAGAGGAGGGGGAAGACGGAGACGAGGGAAGCGATGGCGAAAGCGGCGCTCGGATGAAGACGCTGGTGATGAAAATGAAGGGGACGGATATTGCCTTTCCCCCGGGGGCTGACCTCTTCAAGTTAACCGAGGGGATGGATGATCTCGGAGAGAGTGAGGAGGAGGAGGAGGAAGGGATGCGGGAAACTGAGGAAGAGGACGGAGAAAGTGAGGAGGATGAAGATGGGAGTGAAGAAGATGAGGAAGAGGAGGAGATGCGAGATGACGATGATGGCGCTGTGCTGACATTTTCAAAAGAAAAAGTCAGCGATGAGGTGGAAAAGGGGGTGGCTGTAAAAAATCAACTCGGTGTGTATTTTAATTAAACATTTTCTTTCTTTATTTTAGTCTAAGAGGCATGACCAGAACTACTGCCCATTACTGTGGGGTGATGATTCTTATAATTGATAATAAATCTCTCTTACAGCTCTCTGGGACCAGCTGCTTGAAGGACGAATCAAACTGCAAAAAGCTCTGCTGACAGCCAATCAGCTTCCCCAGCCACTTGCCTTCCCAGAGTTCAAGACGAAGGGTGGGCCAGAGTTTGCAGGAGCACTGAAGAATAGTGAGTGTGTCGTTCTTTGTCTCTAAAGACTGTAAATATCTGTGTCTCTGACCTGCATGACTATGCATCGTCTGTATTTCTCAATGGCTTCAGTTACCAAACAAATATACCTACTCTGGGGGGTTTGAGCGAACGCAAAGTTTTACAATTTATTTTTAGGTCACTAGTCTTCCATCCTATTCCATTCACAGAAGGAAATGAACTAGGCCTGGACACGGGCTAATTGATAAGAAGGGAATGATATGTGAATGAATGTCTGGTAGAAATGTAGCGGTTTGTGTATGATGGACAGGTTGAAACTAGGCCACTCGATGTCTCAGGTGTGCTGCTTCTCCCCCCTGATACCGCGCGGTAACAGGAACAGGGGAGTATTTATAGTGGCCAATCAGGGTGAGGCGACTTCCGTGGGACTGAAATCCGTGCCGATTAATGCAGCCAAGCAGGGTTTTTATTCAATTTCTTGGAAGCAAACTAAGGGATCAGTGGCTCATTGCGAAACGGGTAGCTTGAATTAAATCCACAGGTGAGGGTATGCATTTTGAAGGAAATTAAGTTGGTGGTTGTGTGTGTGACTGCGTGTTGGTAAGTGAGGGTCGTGTATTTGAGGAGTTTTGACTTTTACATTTCTGAATAGAACAGAATTTATGAGACGTACATATGGATGTACGTACATGGATATATGCAAGTTGTTTGGCTGAAATGCACCTGGGTCTGGTTGTAATTTGGCCAACGTAATTTGGGACATTATGGACATTTATGTATATGTATGATGATGAGTAATGAGGACAGAATGTGATGTGTTTTATATGTAGTATATTCCACACACCCTCAGACCAAATCTCTGCAGTCCCTGTGGTAACATCATGACACAGCGTAGGCATGAAATTAATTAGAAACAAAGGCTGGACATAATTAATTAGGCTGGAATTTCTTCCTCCCTTTTTAAATCTCTGTCAAATATTATAATGCGGCACATTTATTTGGAGAATTACTTGCTCTGAAAATTATTCTTGTCAAGACAGAGGAATGGCAAAGTGAAATTGTGCTTAGAATTATAATCTGTATTTTTATGTCAAGTATAAGCACGGATGCCGAGCGACACTGCGAGAGCGAACTTGTTGGCCTCGTGCCCTTTGTTGTTTTCTGCAGTTACTCAAACAAGCCACTCGGCGTCACTGTTTGACATGGCCCAGACAGGTCATCTAACCCAAAAAAAATACAAATAAACGAAGCGATTTATGTACATTCTATGTCTTTGGCTCGTTATTATATATACCAGTATTGTACCCGAGAAACTGCGGATGAGCAGGCAGACTGAGTCCTCAAGTTGAAATGCATGTGATTTGCGCAGTTTGTTTTGCGCCGTTGTGATTGTTTATTGAAATGACAAGCTGTCGAAGGGAAGAGTGCTCTTACCGGGCACTCTGTGATCACATCAGCATGCATATGCTTCCCGGGCGCTGATTAATTGTGAAGTGCCCCTGGAAAGCTCAGCAAAGACCTCTCGGGTGGTTGTTTGGTTTGATAAAAACACAACGGCCTGGAGAGCCTTGATTTGTTTTTGTTGTTTTCTGCCTGGGTGAGGTGAGTCAAGAGGCTGTGGGTTTGTTGGAGGGAGGAGGCCCTCAATCACATTGAGCCTGATAGAGTAAATTGATCAGTAATATTCCCTTTTGCTGGCGAAGAGCGGTCAGCTTCCATCAGTAGTCCGCCGCGCGTTTCTGACCGCGGGGGCCTTATCGGCGGGCGCTCAAATCAGGGCTTCCGGCCTCCGTTAGAACCTTTCCTTCTCCGTCAGCCCGATTAATCAGGATCGGAGCGCACGCGGGTTCTTGCACGCGCCACGTCGTTCCTCCGCGCCCCACCTCGTATCGCTGGTTCGGGGGCTCAAAGCCGGTCCCTCCTTTGCGCCCCTCTCTCCTCCTCTCCCCGTTCCTCCTCTCTCCTCCTCTCCCCGTTCCTCCTCTCTCCTCCTCTCCCCGTTCCTCCTCTCTCTCTCCCGGCATGCCGTTCTCCTCCGCTCTTTGTCTTTGGAACGCTGTGGCTATCCTCGGCTGCTTCCCAAAGTGGCCAGTTCTGCTGGGTGATTTACTGCGAAATTGCTTATAAATTGAAGTAGAAAATGTTTTGCAGACCTGGCAGCTTTCAAGTCTGGCTCCCATTTGTCACCCGGCATTTCCTTTTGTGTATAGTACAGGAATTAATTAGGCTGCTCACTGCAGTCCGCAGCTGTAATTTATGTGAGATGAAAGGTCCGGGAGAAAAGCTGAGTTGAAGTTGAATATTTTACCCCGTGTTTTATTTGCCTTTCTTTGTCTCTGTTTGTTCTGGTTCATTTGCAGTGAGAGTGTATTTCTGCCAGCTGTGATGTTTGGCCACCTCAAAATGAAGAAGATTTCTTAAAAATGCTTAAAAAATAAAATAAACTCAGTCCTCATTCCGACGCTGAAAGTAACACGTTGACACAGGACACTTCATTTTAATGAAGCGGTCGTGGAAATCGGCCCCTGGTTTTGCCCGCTTACATTGAAAGGCTTTCAGAAACATTGGTGTTTTATTCTAACCGTCTGCAGTCGGTGAACAGCGGAAACGCAACGACATCATCACACGTGAGTGTATGCTGTATGCGCGGCCGTCAGCTGGAGGCTGGCTCATCCCGAACCTATCCCATCATGCCTCGTCTTTCTCCAATTGAGAGAGAGAGCACCTAGCAGGGTAGGATCTCGCATTTGCGGAGATTTTTTGGAGTCCTGCATATGCATCGTGCCATAGTGAATGGGCTCAAGCTTTATCTCCACTGGTCTCTACTGGCGAGCCAGTCCCTACCTATGAATATATGATCACTGGGCTCGGGCCAGTTGCAGTCTTTCCCATGGCACAGTTAGTCCCAGGCTGGCACAGTTAGTCCCAGGCTGGCACAGTTAGTCCCGGGCTGGCACAGTTAGTCCCGGGCTGGCACAGTTAGTCCCAGGCTGGCACAAGCAGGCCCGGCCCGGTCCGCCACAATCGCTTTCCCCTCAACCTGGAGCTGCAGCACACGGCATAGCACTGAAATTATATTTACGTTACATTTTAGGTATTTTGCTGAACGAGTGCAAACGAAGGAAAGGCCTAGATTCATAAATCGCCAGCATCCCAAGTAGCGGTTAATGAGATGTGCAATGGTCAGGCCATAGCACCATGGCGATTGGTAATCCTTTGTCACTAGAATGAACATGTGGATTTAAAGAAATAGAAGATTTTTTTTTTTGGGGGTAGGGGAATATAGGGTATTTGGAGGGGGAAGAAGTGGGAAATGGGAATCAGGGTGGAGACGGGGGAGGCGAGCGGGGGAGGGGAGGGCTGATGACACCTGCCCAGACTGAAATGACCGTCTGGTCCACGACTGCGGTCCAAAAGCCGTGCTTTTCCAAAAAAAGCAACTTCAACTCCCATGGGCATGCTGGTCTCTCTCCTACCTCCTTATGTCTTTACGCGCGCAGCTTGTCAGCTCTGTCTACTTCGGCCTTACCTCCTTATGTCTCCGTCTACTGCGGCCTTACCTCCTTGTGTCTCCGTCTACTGCGGCCTTACCTCCTTATGTCTCCGTCTACTGCGGCCTTACCTCCTTATGTCTCCGTCTACTGAGGCCTTACCTCCTTGTGTCTCCGTCTACTGCGGCCTTACCTCTTTGTGTCTCCGTCAACTGCGGTCTTACCTCCTTGTGTCTCCGTCTACTGCGGCCTTACCTCCTTATGTCTCCGTCTATTGCGGCCTTACCTCCTTATGTCTCCATATACTGCGGCCTTACCTCCTTGTGTCTCCGTCTACTGCGGCCTTACCTCCTTGTGTCTCCGTCTACTGCGGCCTTACCTTCTTGTGTCTCCGTCTACTGCGGCCTTACCTTCTTGTGTCTCCGTCTACTGCGGCCTTACCTCCTTATGTCTCCGTCTACTGCGGCCTTACCTCCTTATGTCTTTACACGCGCAGCTTGTCAGCTCCGTCTACTGCGGCCACAGAACATGTCCTGAAAAAACACCTGGAACCTGAACTCTAAAAAGCCAGGCTGGTTCCAGCTGTACAGGGGGAAGGGCTTTTAGGATCAGTTAACAGTGAATGAAATGGGAATCAATCAATGACTCAGACGGAACCCGAGGCTATCTGAGCACGATGGTCGCTATGCTCAGTGCGAGTGTGTGAACAGGGGCCTCCTTGCTGCGGGGGTTGGTTGAACAGAATTGTGGGAAGGGAACTGTGTTTTTTATTTTTGTGGTGGAACTGTGTCTTGGGAGTAGCTCGTACAGGCTGGGAATTACCGGAATGTTCTGTCCTAAATGGAAAAATTTGTTTACTCCAGCAGTCTGCTGATATTGTAGAATTTTTCTTTTTTTCTTTATATTTGTATGTAAATGTGTGTGCGTGCGTGCGTGCACATTGCTGTTTGTTACATTGCCAGATGTGAGGGTTGCTGATCTCTCTGGTGGATAGTCTGGTCTCTATGCAGCATGGTTTATGTCACATCTGCAAACCCAGCTGTGCCTGTCTGAGGCGTGAGGCGTCAATGCAGCAGCGGACGGTCCTCCTCCGGCGGTCTGCCTCCGGGGTCGTTCCGTGGCCGAGGTTCACCGTGAGCCCCCCCCCCCCACGCTCAGCGGTGTAATGTTAGGATGTTAGGGATCACACTGCTGTTCGGGCTTGATAATTTGGGGCCTCGATTTGCTCGTCTGTATTTTGTCACCATGGGCCTGGAAGTCTGCCAGCAGCACAATAATCCTTTGTGTGTGTGTGTGTGTGTGTGTGTGTGTGTGTTTTTGTGTGTGCATATGTGTGTGTTTGTGTGTGTGTGTACATGCATGCATGTATGTGTGTTATTTTATTTTTTTCCTTTTCATAATCAACAGCCGCACGTAATAGGATTCCTCCGGCCACAGGCAATTAATGGCGTTTGTCGTCCCCCATCCCTTTTTTCCCCTAACGCTTGTGAGCTGATCTTGAGACTGCCAGTGACTGGCCTCTCCTCATTTGCATATTTATTGCAGTGGAAAGAAATACGGCAAATGACTGATGTGGAGCCCGTCTCCTGAATTCTAAATAGAACATTATTGTGTAGGGGGGGGCTAGGAAGGTGTGGAGGGGATGGTGTACCAGTGTAGTTGATTAAAGTTGGACACAGCAAGTAATGTGTCCCTCTTTATATATATATATGTGTATGTATGTATGTATATGTATGTATGTATACACCCCTACTGTGAGGGGGTCCGGTGGCTCTGTTATGCTGTGGGGGACATTTTCCTGGCATGGTTTGGATCCACTTGTCCCCTTCGAGGGAAGGGTCACTGCAAATCAATACAAGGTTATTCTGAGTCATCACCTTTATCCTATGATGAAACATTTCTATCCTGATGGGAGTGGTCTCTTCCAGGATGACAATGCCCCCATCCACAGAGCACAAGGGGTCACTGAACGGTTTGATGAGTATGAAAATGATGTGAATCCTATGCTATGGCCTTCGCAGTCACCAGATCTCAACCCAATCGATCACCTATGGGAGATTTTGGACTGGCGTGTTAGACAGCGCTCTCCACCACCATCATCAAAACACCAAATGAGGGAATATTTTTTGGAAGAATAGTTTCAGAGACTAGAATCTATGCAAGACTAGAGGTAGAATCTATGCCAAGGCGCAGTGAAGCTGTTCTGGCGGTAATATGTTTGTTTTTTCTTTAATGTGTGTGTGTGTGTGTGTGTGTGTGTGTATATATATATATACATATACAGGTGCAGCTCAAAAAATTTGAATATCGTGAAAAAGTTCAATATTTTTTGTCACTCATTTCAGAAAGTGAAACTCATATATTATATAGATTCATTACACATAGAGTGAAATATTTCAAGCCTTTATTTCTTGTAATTTTGATGATTATGGCTTACAGCTAATGAAAACCCAAATTCAGTGTCTCAGAAAATTTGAATATTGTGGAAAAAGTTCAATCTTGGAAACTCATGGTGTCACACTCTAATCAGCTAATTAACTCGAAACACCTGCAAAGGTTTCCTGAGCCTTTAAATGGTCTCTCAGTCTGGTTCAGTAGGCTACACAATCATGGGGAAGACTGCTGACTTGACAGATGTCCAGAAGACAGTCATTGACACCCTCCACAAGGAGGGTAAGCCACAAAAGGTCATTGCTAAAGAAGCTGGTTGTTCACAGAGTGCTGTATCCAAGCATATTCATAGAAAGTTGAGTGGAAGGAAAAAGTGTGGTTGGAAAAGGTGCACAAGCAACAGGGATAACCGCAGCCTTGAGAGGATTGTCAAGCAAAATCCATTCAAGAATTTGGGGGAGCTTCACAAGGAGTGGACTGAGGCTGGAGTCAGTGCATCAAGAGCCACCACGCACAGACGAATCCAGGACATGGGCTACAAATGTCGCATTCCTCGTGTCAAGCCACTCCTGAACCAGAGACAACGTCAGAAGCGTCTTACCTGGGCTAAGGAGAAAAAGAACTGGACTGTTGCTCAGTGGTCCAAAGTCCTCTTTTCAGATGAAAGTAAATTTTGCATTTCATTTGGAAATCAAGGTCCCAGAGTCTGGAGGAAGAGTTGTGAGGCACAGAATCCATGTTGCTTGAAGTCCAGTGTGAAGTTTCCACAGTCAGTGATGATTTGGGGTGCCATGTCATCTGCTGGTGTTGGTCCACTGTGTTTTCTGAAGTCCACAGTCAACGCAGCCATCTACCAGGAAATTTTAGAGCTCTTCATGCTTCCTTCTGCTGACAAGCTTTATGGAAATGCTGATTTCATTTTCCAGCAGGACTTGGCACCTGCCCACACTGCCAAAAGTACCAAAAGCTGGTTCAATGACCATGGTATTACTGTGCTTGATTGGCCAGCAAACTCACCTGACCTGAACCCCATAGAGAATCTATGGGGTATTGTCAAGAGGAAGATGAGAGACACCAGACCCAACAATGCAGACGACCTGAAGGCCGCTATCAAAGCAACCTGGGCTTCCATTACACCACAGCAGTGCCACAGGCTGATCGCCTCCATGCCACGCCGCATTGATGCAGCAATTCATGCAAAAGGAGCCCCAACCAAGTATTGAGTGCATAGAAATGAACATACTTTTCAGAAGGCTGACATTTCTGTTTAAAATATCCTTTTTTATTGATCTTATGTAATATTCTAATTTTCCACTCAACTTTCTATGAATATGCTTGGATACAGCACTCTGTGAACAACCAGCTTCTTTAGCAATGACCTTTTGTGGCTTACCCTCCTTGTGGAGGGTGTCAATGACTGTCTTCTGGACATCTGTCAAGTCAGCAGTCTTCCCCATGATTGTGTAGCCTACTGAACCAGACTGAGAGACCATTTAAAGGCTCAGGAAACCTTTGCAGGTGTTTTGAGTTAATTAGCTGATTAGAGTGTGACACCATGAGTTTCCAGTATTGAAGTTTTTCACAATATTCAAATTTTCTGAGTCACTAAATTTGGGTTTTCATTAGCTGTAAGCCATAATCATCAAAATTACAAGAAATAAAGGCTTGAAATATTTCACTGTATGTGTAATGAATCTATATAATATATGAGTTTCACTTTCTGACATGAGTGACAAAAAATATTGAACTTTTTCATGATATTCAAATTTTTTGAGCTGCACCTGTATATATACACTCACAGTATATAATGAATTGGACTGGCAAAAGTGAAGCCAGGCTTTTGCTTGAAATGATGTTTCAAGTGATGTAGGAGGATTAATTGCTGAGGAAGTAGAGAAGGTGAGAGAAGAGCTCGATGACATGGTACGAATGAGTGGGATTGATTCAGGGGTCACCCCAAGGCCGCCCCCTTTTATTTAAATTCTACTTGGTTTTTCCATCGGCTGTCCGGTGCTCTGTAGGGATGGTATGGAACTGTGGGCCCTGGTGTTGAGGTGTGTCTGTTCATCCGGCACAGCTGCTAAGCTGAATCTGCAAGCTGGTATATGTAAGAAAGTTTGTGTAAATAAAATATAGAGATATAGATATATAAGAGTATAGAGTTGATTTAGAGTTCATATAAGTAAGAGATCTGTTTGAGATTTTTATTGGAGGGACAAGCTGAAAACTGCTGGCTCAAGTGGAGCGCACATATGGAATCTCGGCCAATCAGATCAATAGATGCAAAGCAGCATCCATCTTTGACCACTCAGCTTATTGCTGAAGGACCAACACGAGGGGATCCTTGTCCTCTCTCAGCACTGCCCCCTGCTGGCGTTCCTAGTTGTTGAACTGTGGAGCCTGTCCCAGGAGATGAGTCAGTGGTGAGGGTGGCACCATGTTTAAACCCTCCCCGTGTGAGAACATAGCAGGCTCACAGTTGGAACAAGTCTGGTAAACCTTTCCAATTTGTGCTCAGACTGCAGTCTATTCTCAATAAGGTCTTACCCTACGAAGAGAAAGTACTACTGTGCCATAGCTTCAAACTGTTGCGTTCGATGTCCCACTGAATCCCACTGATTTACTGAGTGCGTTTACAGTGGTGAGTTACTGTGGGGACGGAGGGGTGGGAGTCGCTGGAGTAGCGGCACTCAGCTGGAGAACCGCTTCAGAAATGAGAAGCCGAGCCGGATTTGCCCAGCGCAGCAGATTGGCAGCTACATCAAATTATTCCCGCATTAAGGCCGCGAAGCGTAATCCACCGCAGCTCTGCGCCCCTCCCCTAACGTGTAACTTTTGTCAACGTAAACGGCAGATTTCACGCCCTGCCATTAATCTGTCGGATTAGGGTTGCTGTTCGGAAGAATCACATTTTAATGAATTCCTCTTTCTCGTCTTTAATGGGGGTAAAGAAAAATAGGGTTCCACTTAGATGCAGGTGGGCCCTTGCTCTGCCAGCTGGCAGCAGTGGTCCGTACTGAACCCCCAATCCAGTGACTCCCCCTTAGGGCTCCCAGTGAGCAGTGTGAGCGCCAGCCGGCTTTCATGCTGACAATAATGTATGTCTCTGTGCTGCCGCCATTACTACCCACTGAGGTGATTTCTTGTGCAGCAAAATGAAGTCTGACAATCTATTGTGTACCTGTGAGCTCTTGCTTCCCCATCTCTCACTGTCTTCTTTCTCTGTCTTACTCTCTCTCTCCCCCTCTCTCTCACACCATTCTTTTACTCTCTCTTACTCCCTCTCTCACCATCCTCTTTCTCTCTTACAGTCCCCCTCTCACCATTCTTTTTCTCTCTCTTACTCTCTCACCATCCTCTTTCTCTTCCTTGCTCTCTCTCCCCCTCTCACCATCCTCTTTATCTTACTCTCTCTCACCATCCTCTTTCTCTTACTCTCTCACCATCCTCTTTCTCTCTCTTACTCTCTCTCACCATCCTCTTTCTCTTCCTTACTCTCTCTCCCCCTCTCACCAACCTCTCTCTCTCTTACTCTCTCTCCCCCTCTCTCTCTCACCATCCTCTTTCTCTCTCTTACTCACCATCCTTTTTCTCTCTCTTACTCCCCCTCTCTCACCATCCTATTTCTCCCCCCTCTCTCACCATCTCCTTTCACTTTCTTGCTCTCTCACTCTCTCTCACCATCCTATTTCTCTCCGTTTTCTTTCTTTTTCACCCCTTCAGTTTCTTCCACCCTGTCTGCGTCTCTTCTCGTTGTTCTCTCTCTCTCAGGGTTGTGCTGGGAGACGGTTTCTCAGTGTGTTTGCTTTGCTCTCTCTCTCAGGGTTGTGCTGGGAGACGGTCTCTCAATGTGTTTGCTTTGCTCTCTCTCTCAGGGTTGTGCTGGGAGACGGTTTCTGTTTGCTTTGCTCTCTCTCTCAGTGTTGTGCTGGGAGACGGTTTCTCAGTGTGTTTGCTTTGCTCTCTCTCTCAGGGTTGTGCTGGGAGACGGTTTCTCAGTGTGTTTGCTTTGCTCTCTCTCTCAGGGTTGTGCTGGGAGACGGTCTCTGTGTGTTTGCTTTGCTCTCTCTCTCAGGGTTGTGCTGGGAGATGGTTTCTCAGTGTGTTTGCTTTGCTCTCTCTCTCAGGGTTGTGCTGGGAGACGGTTTCTCAGTGTGTTTGCTTTGCTCTCTCTCTCAGGGTTGTGCTGGGAGACGGTCTCTGTGTGTTTGCTTTGCTCTCTCTCTCAGGGTTGTGCTGGGAGACGGTCTCTGTGTGTTTGCTTTGCTCTCTCTCTCAGGGTTGTGCTGGGAGACGGTCTCTCAGTGTGTTTGCTTTGCTCTCTCTCTCAGGGTTGTGCTGGGAGACGGTCTCTCAGTGTGTTTGCTGTTCTCTCTCTCTCAGGGTTGTGCTGGGAGAGGGTTTCTCAGTGTGTTTGCTTTGCTCTCTCTCTCAGGGTTGTGCTGGGAGACGGTTTCTCAGTGTGTTTGCTTTGCTCTCTCTCTCAGGGTTGTGCTGGGAGACGGTCTCTGTGTGTTTGCTTTGCTCTCTCTCTCAGGGTTGTGCTGGGAGACGGTTTCTCAGTGTGTTTGCTTTGCTCTCTCTCAGGGTTGTGCTGGGAGACGGTTTCTCAGTGTGTTTGCTTTGCTCTCTTTCTCAGGGTTGTGCTGGGAGACGGTCTCTCAGTGTGTTTGCTTTGCTCTCTTTCTCAGGTCACAAAGCAGTGAAGGCCCTGCAGAGGTCTCTGGTGGAGCTGCAGGACCTGCTCCTGCACCAGACCCCGGACGGCAGGGCCATCGCGCAGGGCCAGGCCCCGGGGCACCACAGGTGAGCTGCTCTCTTGCCTCTCCCCACCAGGTTAACGAGGGTCCCGTGGAAAACGGCGCTTCTAATTAAGCACGTCTAATACACTGCTTCCCCTTACACATATAGCCACAACGTACAGGCCGCGCTTAGATCTGCCCCCACTCAGATAAGAATGCGGTTTCTGAGGTTCTGTATTTAACGATCGGGCCTGCAAACTATTTTCGGTGTTTACCGGAGTTGTTCAGGGTTACTGTGTGTCCAGAGTCATGGCTCATTTTCCTGTTACAGTAGCGCTGTATATAGTTCTGATATAGTGGGTTTCTTTCTCTCCCCAAACCCTTTCAGACAAAGACTGTAGCAGATTGATACCCACGTCTTTTCATTCAGATAATCTTAGGGCCAAATAAAAAATGGGAACAGTGTACTGTTTATAGAGGTTTTACATTGAAGGGGGCAAGCTCACCTCGACCACATCAGTGTTTGCCATGAATGTATGGTATTGTTTACATTTATTTTTGAATATGCTGCACAGTTACTGTTTTTTTTTTTTAAAACCCATTTAGTGCCACGGGCGACATGAATCGCCAAAAATACAAACGTTCTAAAGTGGCGGTGGCAACTTAGGTCGCCCACAGCCATCTTTACACTGCTATACCGGTCAAGAATTTCAGATGTGTGCCAGAAAAAAATTAAAATGACCAATTTACACTGACGTTCTTTTACCCGGTATTTGCTCCTTTCCCTGCTCAGAAGAACTGGCAGATGATTCTATAATTATCCTAATAGCATTTTAATAAAATATATATATTATTTTTTTCCCCACTGGATGGTACCGTTTCCCCCCCCACAGATGGCAACATTTAAAGTTATGTTTAGCCAACAACTGACCACCAAAACCGACATCGGGGCGTGGGGAGAACGTGTCCCGGTCAATTTGTACAAACACGTTTCTGCGCCAGTGACCAAGAATATAAAGAAAATAATTTAACACAATCAAGTGCACAATATAACAAACTACTGCTAGGCTACTCTATTAGCACTGGGAGAAAATGAACAAATGCGCTTGATCATCACTGTGTCTCTCCGTAGTGGGAGTAAATTACTGTATCAAAATAAAAACTGGTATAAGCGAAGCCTCCGCTTGGCGTTACAAAACTTGCTGTTTTGTTCGCCTTATTCCCCTAGCCTTCAGTCGTTCCATGATCGTCTGGTAAACATTTGAAACGCAGACTGTCTGTAATATCAATGTGTTTTATAATTTCCGTTTCCCAATTTATGTTTAATAATTCTCTGATTTCCACTTTTGTTCAGTTATTTCAGTGGCCATCGTTTTGTTGGTTCCTTTTTTAAATTGGTCCCCCATACCGCAGATTTTAATTTTGCCGTAGGATAACCGTTTCTGTTGAAACTGTTGATACAAAGTAACACACGCAGACTGCTCATTGTTACAATTTCAACATATCTATACAAATGACCAGTGATTATATTTACTGTTATTTCTACATATCTATGCAAATGACCAGAGGTTGTATTTATTGTTTATTTTTACATATCTATTTATGTAACAAGCTGATTTTTATGGAAAACTGTTTTCACTATTATAAATCACAAATGTAAGAGTCCTCTTAAGCAAACTGAAAAGCAGTGAAAATAAATTAGTTATATTACCATCAAAATTGTTTGACTTTGTTCTAATAGTGTGTTTATAACCGAACATCAGGTGGATGTTTAAAAATAACGGTGGGTATGGGCATAACCTAGATCTCTATCTTCTATTCCTCATTAACCCCTTTGCTCAGATGGCAAATTTGGTAAGTTCTCACCTGTTTAGGGGGTGCTTTGTTTAAAGGGTAACAAAACATGCTGGTTTCGCTAGACCCCTCCCCCTTTTGAAATGAGAAAAATGCCTAAATCTGGGCATGATAAGGTGGTAATATAGGGGCTGAGCTCCAGGTATCAAACCACGCCCCAGCAATTTTTTTTCAGGAGTAGCCAAAAGCTAATTTCTTCTCTGGACAGCACTCACAGCGGCTGCTTTGTTTCTCTCTCTCTCTCTCTCTCTCTCTCTCGCTCGCTACCTCTCACTCATGCTGCTGCCATGCCCCGTTTGAGCTTATAATGATGCGGCCAGCAAACAGAAAATCACACGCTGTCCAAATAGTTACCCACACCATGTAGGCTACTCATTTTATCATTTTAGCCATCAGTGTGTACAGGATCGGTTGTTGAAACCAACCTTTAGCATCATTTTGCTTGCGTCATAAATAACGTACCCTACAGTTCCATTGGTGGTACTCGCAAATTCTGTGGGAATTTCAAACATCTTCACAAAGTTCATTTGACAGTTGAACATTTGTGTTTATTTTATGATTATTATATTATTTTATCTCTATATTGTGACTGCCGATCGTGGTTCAATTTGGAAGGAGGAGGCGCATTTACACCACTTGATCGCGGCAAATGATCCATGTTGTTTATTTTATCAATATGGATACCAAGGAACGCAAAACATCAAATCGGTTGTCAAGGAAACGGGCATCGTGGAGAACTATAAAACCACAGAATGCCTGTAAGTTGGCTAATGTGTACTTTGTGTATACTGCAGGTCAAGGTAGCGAAAACCTCTAAAATAAAACCCCAGTGTGTAGCTACGAGGCCCAAGAGATAATGTCTGTTGTAGGGACGTACGTTGCAAAGGTAGACGTGTAGCATGCATAGGCTATAGGCTACTACAACTCCTGGCTCAACTATTTGACCCAAATCCCCCCCCCCTTCTGCAGGATACATATAGCAATAATATACCCTAAAACATAAATTCAACAATATTTTTAAAAGTGACTTCATTAACCAACAAAATGTAAATAACTGCTCTAGTCCACAGCGAGCACTGCAGCACACACTGAACGGTGTCGTGCAGCACAAGTAATAATTTGTTTACAAAAATATTCAACATAAACAAGCCAGCAAGGGCACAGTGTGAACAAAGTAAACAATTGATACTTTACTTACCTCGTCAGAACGTAAAATTTAGTTCTGTAAATATGTGAAACAGGTAAATATACATTTTCTGGATCATAAACTCCGGCATGCACACAAGTGTGCAAAATCTGAAGATATATAGCCAGGAAGATACTAAGCCTATAGCCTATATAGTGAACGATAATATTAATATATTAATATAGTGATAATATTCCACCACCAGGAAAATGCTGCCAAATGTTCTAGCTTTAATTAAATTTGGTACATCAAACATAAAACATGACCGAGCAATGAATGCTGACACTACAGTGTGTGAAATGCACTCAATATGCGACAATAACCGTAGCTAACATAGCCTACTGGACAAGACAGTGAATGAGTGGAAAAACTAACTAACGAAACATATGTAGCGAGACGAACCGCATATTACAAGCAGTACTTTTTTCATATCGAGGACTAAAAACTCCCGTCAACGAATGCATTTTCTGTAGCTGTTTGCGTCATAGTACATTGACTAGATTCTAAATTCTGTTACAATGGGCTGTAATTTATCGTTCAAAGCATCCAAGAAAATATAGCAAACACCGTTGAGAAGAATATACTGTCCTCTATCAGATAAAACAGTTAAATGAATGACGTGAAATATTTCAGAGCTGCAGGTAGGGCAAATTGGGTTCTGCGCACAAATGTTCCGGATAGTGTAATAATGTGCTAAACTGCTGTGTATTTCTCAAACAGATTGTCCAAGACAATAAATGACCACTGGATTTCGAAAGGGACATCTGTGTAAAACCAATTGTATATTTTATTAGTAGCAGATATTGATAGTAGAATGACGGTATAATGACACGTTTATTTTGCATTTGAGTGAGCACTGATTTTTTGGCATATGATCAGGCTATTGTTGAGTTTATCTTGTTGCTATGACGGAATTCTAATTTGATATGATGAATAAATATATTTATCAACTCACACATGGACGCTATTGTCTACTATGTGAGGCATGGGTAGGTATTGTTGCAGGCGGGACTGGGTGGGGGGTTGCTTGTTAAATAAACTTGCTAAGGGAAAATAGTGACACTTAGAAACTCCGTATTCTGCGAAGTGGGCTCTAATTGTGTACCAATAAAGGTAAAACACAGAGTTTTAGGTTTTCATTAATAGTTTGGCTGCAGGGGCAACGGATGCCTCAGTTGAGCAAAATCTTGGCGCCGGCATCCTGGTCACTAGGCATCCTGGTCACTAGGCATCTGTATGAAGGGGTTAACAAATAATTCTGTTCAATAGGTATAATAATGTGTTTTATTAGAGGTTTGCACATTGACAGGATCAATCTAAAAAGTTAGAATGTTTGCAGCCATATTAGCTTGGCACTGCAGGTACTCATGTTCTGGAACACTCTGGCATTGAATGAGTTAAAAGCAGGCCAAAATGTTTATATTCACATCAATATGCGGCACATTAGTTTGTTAAAAATGTATATTTACTTCAGAATTGTGTTATTTTGTTAACTGGTTATTGACTTGGTCAAAATGTTAACGTTTGCACCGCCTATGTTTAACCATAAAACTTGTTTTAGAAATGGATGTTTTCTGATCGTTACACATTTTTAAGTCATTGAAGTATGTTTTAATACCGTTTTAATAATTTCAACTTCTTTCAACAATTATCAAGATAGTAACTGCCTGTAACTCTCCTTGTCTTTCACGGCAGTGAGGATGAAGAAGTGAACAGCGATCAGGAGGAAGGTGAAGATCTGGAGGAGGAGGCGAAAAGGCCCCCCAAACGCAAGCTGCAAATGTCGGAGTACCCTGAATTTATGGCCAAACGCTTCGCTGCCTTCCAACCGTACCGTGACGCCACTCTTCAGAAATGGCACGACAAGACCCGTCTGTCCATGGGGAAAATGGGCAAGGTACAGCCCGGCTATCTATACCACCTGTCAAACTTACACTAGAAAGACCTTTAGCATGTGCAAAATCATTTAGTCACGTTATTGGCTTTGCGTGTGCTAAAAGGGTTTGTTGTTTTCAATCAAAAGACATTGCAAAAAAAAAAACACCACAGTGGAGTTGCTTTTGGGTCGTCTTCTGTTTTAATCTGCCTGTTGTTAGATATGCTCTTCCTGTGCCCTTGTGTAGACTCTTGTGTTGGTTCTTCAACAATAAGCTTAGAGTGGTCAAGAATGGATGCTGCTTTGCATCTATTGATCTGAATGGCCAAGCAAGTTTGTATCTCTGTGCTCCACTTGAGCCAGCAGTTTTCAGCTTGTCCCTCCGATAAAAATCTACCAGATCTTTTACTTGTATGAACTCTAAATCAACTCTGTATCTTATGTACACGAGCTCTCTTGCATATACTAGCTGGCAAATTTGGCTTCCCAGCCGTGCTGGAAGAACAGACACGCCCCAACGCCAGGGCACGTCTTCTGGAAGCACGAATAGTGGCTGTTTTTTCCCTTATTTTCAGGAAATGAAGGCTTTGTGATTTAAAGGCTTTGTCACTGCCTGCAAGCATTCGGTAGCGCACAGCGTTTCTTTCAAAGTGCCACCGCACAGAGCTGAACCGACGCTCGACTCAGAAATATCAGTGGGGAGCACACAGCTGGAGGCTGCCGCAAAATTAGCATCCCACAAGTCTCCCTGCTTCATTCCTCTTTGATCTCTTCTGTCCTGCAGATGGGATTGTCTGCTCTGTACACTTTTCTCTGAAAACACTTTTTGCTTTTTTGCTGTACGACTTGACTGCAGGCTTTGCCTTTCCCCGGCCCCTTCCCTTTAACTTGGACAGGCTCTAATGCCTGTTCTACAAGACTGAGGCTTTGTGCGACATCAACGGCTCGGATTCCCTAAGCTTAAACCTGCAGAGCCGTATGTGAATGCTGTGTGGGAACGTTATAACTCCAGGCTTGCTGGTGTGACGGGGGGCGTTGTTCTACCGCTTTTTTGTGTGCCTCAGAATTACACCAGGCAGTAGTTTAAATGACTGGATCACGAATGACTTGATTCGTATACCGTACATGATGCCATATTGTCATGACCAACACATGACTTTGACGCCATCCTTCTTAATGATAAACTGTGCTTTCTTGCCACCATCCAAGTCTGTGCCTGGAATCAAATCGGTGCATTTCCCAGGGCGTTACTTAGTGTAGGTATGAGGTGGGTGATTGTGATTGGCTGTAGTGCACATAGGCCAGGATGGCGGGGTGTGTGCGGGGGAGTGTGCTCACGGCCGTGTCTGTACCCACAGGGCTTCGCCGCTTTCGACAGGAACATCGTGACGCAGGTGGAGCAGGTGCTCACGGACCAGGAGAGGCTGCTCCGTCGCACCCGCACCAAGAGATCCGAGTACCGGGTCCTGGGCCGGGCTCAACCCACGGCCTCCCATCCTACCGGAGCCACGGCAGAGGAGCAGGTGGGGCTATCACAGGGGAATCATGGGAAATGTATTTTCAAAGATGCAAACTGTGCATACGTACAACTCAACCGTCTCATGGGTGTACTCAAAGTTTTTACTGCCATATATACGGGCGGGTACAAACTTTCTGAAGTGTTTATATCAGCATCTATAGTAATAGTCTTTGTAAACAATGTTGAGGAAGCAAAACGCTTGTCGTTCTGACTAAAAATAGTTCCTCCGCCGCTGCCTTTTGAATTTGTGCAAGTAGCTTTGCTTAGCAAGGACTTCTATAATGACAAGTACACTTCAGAGCGTACGTTATGAATGCATATCGCGTCCTTCCAAGTATACAAGTACGCATTCAGGTGCACGCATTCTGAGTCCTTGAACAGAACCTTTTATGGTAGACATCCCTAACTCGCTCAGGATAGTGAGTCGTTCGCTGCAGTAGACCGCAACAAGCAGCACTAGTGTAAACTTTACCATAGAGCAGAGTCCCATCAGGACGGGGGCTGGTCGCAGTGAGGCTGTCACAATCTGCGGTCTTCGAGTCAGATCCATGGCATGCGCTAACGGGGAGGTATTAAGATGCAGCCACATTAACAAAGTTGCTCTGTATCTTAATTGAATCTACACACAGAGTGCAGCCTCTGGATTGTATTAACCTGAAATATAGGCAGTGCTGTGGCAGGACATGGCCCCACTGATAAAACACTGGGTTATTCATCCCGCTCCCTAATCCCGCTGTAATCGCTTCCCGCGGATGTGTCTTTCACCATGTTGCGCGCGAGTCGTGAGGTTGAAACCGGGGGCGCTTGCCGATAGGCTAATATATTACAAACTGGTGATTTTCTAGCTGCAGTTCTCATTGTAGCCCGGGCTCATGTTACCACCCCCTCTCCACAGAAGCATGTGCGCGTGCACACACACACACGAGCGTACGGACGCACACACGATCACACACACACGATCACACACACACGAGCGTACGGACGCACACACGGTCACACACACGCGCGAGCGTATGGACGCACGGTCACACACACGAGCGTACGGACACACACACGGTCACACACACACGAGCGTACGGACGCACGGTCACACACACACGAGCGTACGGACGCACACACGGTCACACACACACACAAACAAACGGTGCTTGTGTCACATTATCCTAAACAGAGAG
This sequence comes from Ilyophis sp. 1 JC-2022, assembly GCA_022702515.1. NCBI lineage: Eukaryota > Metazoa > Chordata > Actinopteri > Anguilliformes > Synaphobranchidae > Ilyophis > Ilyophis sp. 1 JC-2022. Next base: position 18,257,707 of record CM040401.1, on the reverse strand, counting down.
CTTGTATCTCTGTGGCTTGCGAGTTGTGACAGTTTCTGTTGAAAACCACCTCCTCCATCTCTAACTGACAAAGACCCCCCCCCCCCCCTAATGCTCTCTCCCTCCTTCTCTTATTCCTGTTCTATCATCTTCTTTTCTTCTTTCCCTCTCCCCGGTTTTATTTTAGAAAGAGGAGGTGGCCCTGAAGGCCAACGCGCATCTCAAAGACCTTGATGAAGAAATATTTGACGATGACGATTTCTATCACCAGGTAAGCGAACCAGCGAAGCGCTTTATCGGCGTGTCTGTAAAGCTGTCAATCCAACTGTGAAATGCTTCTTTTTTTTCTGCATTGCAGCACTTACAAAACACTATGGTTTAATTATTATGATTTAAGCATGGAAAAATGGATAATTAAATAAACAGATGGGTAACGAGGATAGCCATGCTCTGCATTTAGTGCTTACAGTGGGCTGACAACTTATTAGCTAGATGCACTGTACAGGAGGGAGCCAGAGAAATGGAGTCCAGGTTAATTGATTAAATTAATATGAATATGAATGTTTCTATATACCAGGGGCCGCATGTATAAACAGTGCTGTGCAGAAAAATGCCCTCAGAAAGCCGCGTAAGCGAGTTTCCACGCAGAAATTCAGATGTATAATACAGCACGTGCTGTGAGAATCTGCGTCCCTCTGCACACGATGGACGTATGCAATGTTTGAGTCCGTGTGATATGGCGACATTGTGATTGAAAGGCAGAGGTAGAAAATCCAAAACGTTTTTTAGGCAGGTTTCTGACTTTCACCCTGAGCATTCTTTTACTCTGGAGAGTTTTATACATGTGGCCTCAGGAGTGCTCTCTATCCATCCAGATGGTTCTGTTGAGATTTCACTGGAGTTTATAGATACTTTATAAATATCCACTGCAGCTCACCATGATATCACCCTTATACAACAGACCTCAACGGGTCCAATGTTTGTGGCGCTCAAATCGTTTACATTTGTAAAAATATAATGTAATATAATGACATGGGTACTCGCGAACATCCACAGACCTTGTTGTGCGCATTTTTTTTCTGAAAATACACCTGTACTGTAAACACCTGTCTCCGTGCAAAGTCTGGTCTTAGTGTCAACACAGTGCGCCCCAGAATACTGTAGCGGTATGGGTCTGGTTTTTTGGTGCAGCAGAACGGTGTGGGTCTGTGTTGGGTACAGTAGAACGGTGTGGGTCCGTGTTGGATACAGCAGAACGGTGTGGGTCCGTGTTGGGTACAGCAGAACGGTGTGGGTCCGTGTTGGGTACAGCAGAACGGTGTGGGTCCGTGTTGGGTACAGCAGAACGGTGTGGGTCTGTGTTGGGTACAGCAGAACGTTGTGGGTCCGTGTTGGGTACAGCAGAACGGTGTGGGTCCATGTTGAGTACAGCAGAACGGTGTGGGTCCGTGTTGGGTGCAGCAGAACGTTGTGGGTCTGTGTTGGGTACAGCAGAACGGTGTGGGTCCGTGTTCGGTACAGCAGAATGTTGTGGTTCCGTGTTGGGTACAGCAGAACGGTGTGGGTCCGTGTTGGGTGCAGCAGAACGTTGTGGGTCCGTCTTGGGTACAGCAGAACGGTGTGGGTCCGTGTTCGGTACAGCAGAACGGTGTGGGTCCATGTTGGGTGCAGCAGAACGTTGTGGGTCTGTGTTGGGTACAGCAGAATGGTGTGGGTCTGTGTTGGGTACAGCAGAATGGTGTGGGTCTGTGTTGGGTACAGCAGAATGGTGTGGGTCTGTGTTGGGTGCAGCTGCTTCAGGCTCTTTATGAACGGTGGCCACGGCTGCATCCTCTCTGCGTCCCATTCAGGAAAGCACATTGCCTACCGGGGGGATTGGAGGTGGGCATGGGGGGGTGGGGGGAGAGCCAGCGAGCGAACGTCACCTACGAGTGGATGCTTATGCACCAATAATGCATGTAATTTAATGTGCATAACCTCGCACCGTGGGACAGCGCCGTGAGCCGCTGTTTGCATTCACAGAAACATTTCAGTCAGCAAGTCTGCGCGCGGGCCATAAATCATGTGTCGCGGAGCGAGGGGCGGCCCCCGCGCCGGCTCCCACTCACACGGCCATCCATAAACGCTGCCTCTGTTTAGCGTTAGCAGAGCCTTCCCACGTCGCACATGCGCAAAGCTACCGCTCACAACTGCCACATCGGGCCCTGTGACGGGCGCCGTTGTCTTGCCGACAGTGTTTTGTGGGGTTCCGTGTCTTGAGATGGTGAAGACCACTTGCGCATCTGCACAGTCCGTACAGTGAAGCTCCGCTTTATTTACACGTTTCTGTCCAACTCGTTACCTCTCTCTTTCTCTCTTTTCCTCGTCCTCTCCCAGTTAAATTGAATTGCATTCAGTGTAGGGATGTTCCTAACGACTAATTTCCCTGACGTTTAAACGGAAGTTTAAACTTAGACTAGTCGACTAGTCTAAAAGTAAGAAAACACTCAGAAAAATTGAGCACAATTTAATCTATAAGGTTAAACATTGTCCGAAAAAATATTGCGTATATTATAAGAGCCATTTGAAACCGTTAATCACATTCTTCAATAACCAAATCGTATTTTAAATGCCGCTGAAATGTGTGGCACTTTGCGCCTTGCATTATGAACATTGCACATTATCCTACAAAACATGACAACTCACTAAATAAAAGTTAACAAATAACATTTATTGAAAACAATATTCAACATAACAAAACGTTTTTAGGAAACGTGCCTGATTATTACAACGGTATTTTCATTGGGTGAACGCGATCGCATAGCAAATACAGTAAAAAATAATAATCGGTCATCAGAAAAACTACCAATAATAGGAACACAAAAAAATAACAATTAGGCCACTTATCGATGTGACATTAGATTCGTTTTATTGGGCTATTCAACAACGCGATAGGCCTACTTACTCTTTCCACCTCGCTGGTTTAACTTGCAGGGCGAACAGGCTAATGCGTTTTGTTTTTTTCCTTCGTTTAAAAAAATGTTGTTTTTTTAATCCGGCGTTGTTAACATTAGTAACGGATGCTCGTTTTTTTATAAAGCAACATTTAACCAGGAAAACATTGTCAAATTATGTCAATATGTAATTTAAATGTGTACATTAATAAAATAATAAGTTTAACCGACTAGTATTTCTGGTGCCGACTAGCGAGGGTAGCAACGTTTAATCGTCTAGTCGACTAAACGCGCACATCCCTAATTCAGTGGTGCTTTGTTGCCAGAACATTGCTAAAACGTATATAAAACATACATATAAAACACACATTCGATATATGTAACTTTGAAAAAAATATTTTTATTATGAATTAAACTGAAAAATTACTTTGAAATATACCCGTTTAAAATTATTCAAACATTTTTATAAAAAAAATGTCTGTCACTGTCTTCTCTCCGCTTTCCACCTCAGTCTCTTTGCCCTGGTCCTAGAACAGATGCTGGGGGCCCCCGCTCTGTGCTGGGAGGATGGTTAATAAAGACATTTAAACTAAAGCGGAAGTGACCCAACTGCCTCCGAACGGCAGAGTTAAAGGCGCGCGCTGCTCGATCCTGCCTCCTGCCCATCACACGTCTGTTCCCACCCCTTCTCTGCAAGCTACCTGGCGAGGAGGCGAGCGGAGGAACGATCGGGAGACGCTCGTCAGCGTCCTTGGAGAGCTCGGGGAGAGACGCGCTTCACCGCCCACGCGTTCATCGGGGGTTCGTCTCTCGCGCCCGCTGCTGTGCCACCGCTCCGCTCTGGCACGCGCCCCCTCAGCTCCCAGCATCTGCTGTGGCTCTCCAGGAGAGTGCTCACCCCGACTTCCCGCCGATTGCAAATATGGCGTGCGGTTGCCACGCACCCCACTAATCACTTAGCTGCTGTTTGGCAAGCCTGCTCTGCCTGGTGCTCCACTGGCAGACATCTGCTGAGCCTGCGGGCATTCGCATCCGCGTTTCCCTCATCCTGTGATGCCATCTCCAATGTCCCCACCCCCTCCCTGTGATGCCATCTCCAATGTCCCCACCCCCTCCCTGTGATGCCATCTCCAATGTCCCCACCCCCTCCCTGTGATGCCATCTCTAATCTCCCCACTCCCGCGCCTTGCATGTTCTGTAGAAAGGCAGACGCTTTGCTGAGAGGTGGTCATGTGCAGGAGAGCTAGGCTCCACCCTGACAGGCAGATTGGCTCCATCCTGACAGGCAGCTAGGCCCCCTCCTCTCCATCAACAATCGCGGATACCACCCCCGATATCATGCCATCTCACCACCCTGCTAACACACACAACCTAGGGGAAACCCTGGACATCATGACAAAAGCGTCACCGGTCCACCGGCCTCAGCTCGTAAGCTCTCCTGGCTGAAAACCCGTCCAGTGAGCTCAGATACAGGGCGCTTGTGGCGAGTGGCTCCTACACCCATCCAGTGTGCTCAGATACAGGGCGCTGGTGGTGAGTGGCGCCCCCACCCGTCCAGTGTACTCAAATACAGGGCGCTGGTGGTGAGTGGCTCCTACACCCATCCAGTGTGCTCAGATACAGGGCGCTGGTGGTGAGTGGCTCCTACACCCATCCAGTGTGCTCAGATACAGGGCGCTGGTGGTGAGTGGTGTGCGTCCCCACCCTTCCAGTGTGCTCAGATACAGGGCGCTGGTGGTGAGTGGTGTGCGTCCCCACCCTTCCAGTGTGCTCAGATACAGGGCGCTGGTGGTGAGTGGTGTGCGTCCCCACCCTTCCAGTGTGCTCAGATACAGGGCGCTGGTGGTGAGTGGCTCCTCCACCCATCCAGTGTGCTCAGATACAGGGCGCTGGTGGTGAGTGGCTCACTCCACCCTTCCAGTGCGCTCAGATACAGCACGCTGGCGGTGAGTGGTGCCCCCTCCCTGTAAAGTGGTGTACAGCTGTGTCACATCTAAAAAAATACCTGCCCTCTTATCCCTGTTTCTTCCTCTCTCACTCTCCCTCTATCTTGCCGTCCTTCTCTCAGTTTGACAGCGTATTGCTTTTTTCACGTGATAGAGCTTAACTGGTGTTCTTTAGGTGAGGTGATATGCTCTATTCTTGGACAGTGGCCTCCTTCATTTTGAGTACTTGAATTTGTTTGTGTGTAAATTTGGAAGCGCCTGGGTTTTGTTGGCTGGCGTGTGTGAGAGCGGGAGGGAGCGAGCGAGGGAGAGCAGTAACACTTTACAGTCCTCTGGCCTGGAGCGCCCGTGTTTGCCGAGCGCGCCCCTCGCCAGCTTTACCGCGCCGGCGATATGTGTAGCGGCGGATTTGGAGCTTACACCCGAGCCGACCGGGGCGACGGTGATGAAGTAGGGGAGATAAACTGACGGATCGGCTGCCAGCGAGATTTTGGGAATCGGCGAGATAAACAGGCCCGCGCCAGAGTGCGCTGCGTTGTGCTGATAGTAAAGTTGACGTTCCCGGGGCGCGTTAGCGAGTTCTGTCTAGCGGGGGGGTCTGCCGTGGCGGTGGAGCAACACCCCCCCCACGCCGTGGCTCAGCGTGTTGATATAAGGGAGCGTGTTTGTAACCTGCCACACTGATGTGTTTGTAGATGTTGCTGGGTCACTGCTCACTAATCATTAGGCCAGCTGGTGGCAGGTACGGTGGAGGGGGCCGGCCTCATTCAGAGTAATGGAGTGCAATTACTGGTCTGGGTAGAGCCTGGAACTCGCATCGCTTTGCGGCTCTGTTTCTCACCACATGGAAATTTCAGCATCACTCCAATTTTTACAGAAGCAGCATGACAGTTACAGCAGTCCTGGAGTCAGACTCATGATGGCGCTGCCATAGCTAAGTGCCTACGGGCTCCGGGACTTTTTGCTCCCTTTTTTATTTTGCTTCCATAAAAACCCACTTCTAACTGCAATATTCACCCAAAAAGTGGTCAGAAAAGCACATATAAAAATACATTTAAAGAAATGTTTAATCCAGGGGTGATGATACCTCGCACTAATAACAAATATGATGGGGTAGTCTTGCCCTTGGATGAAAAGCGAGGTAAGATTCAGCCAATAGGAAAAACCCAACCCTTTGCTAACGCAGAGACCCAGCTCAGAGGACCATCTGCAGAACCTATAGTAATGGCTAGCTCCCTAGCCGCATGGCTAAGGGTCTGAGGGCTTGGCTCGCGTTACAGTCAGTCCCCCGGGAAAAGCATGCAATGGCTAGTATAAAAGAAGACGTTTTTGACAAGTTTGTGTTTCTGATTTTATTTTGCTGTGGAATGGTGCCGGGCTTCACCGCAGTGAACATCGGCGTACCCTGCTCTAATCTATTCAAACACAAGCGGATTCAGGCTCCGTTCGAGCGTCAGGCAGACCAGAGGAAGCCCCATCGTCGGCGCTCATTTGATCCTCTACTTCTTCAGTGGCTGGTCGCTGGTGACCTGATCATCAGTGTGAGGGAGGAGCGGTGGAAGGGTCAGTCCCGCGTCTGTATTTCACAGAGATGGACTTAAGAGAACAGACTTGTGAAGGGTGAACAGATGTTCACAGGCAACACTGTCTTTCAGTGATACTGTCTGATCTCATTCCTGATAGGCTGGTTTGGCAGGGGCTGGTCCTCCATGTTGGCCTGCTTACACCCTCACTGGAAGAAGTGTGTATGTGGGTGCGTGGGGCTACATATGTGTGTATGTGGATGTGTGTGTACCAGCATCATGTCCGTTTGCGTGTGTGTGTGTGTGAGAGAGAGAGAGAGAAAGAAAGAAATGGTGTGGGGGAGGGAGTGTCTCTTTGTCCCTCCCAAGGTGCCCTGTATATTCCAGCAGCTCTGCAGAATAGCGACTTCAGGGCACTTGGCAGCCCTGGTGCGTCTCTCGTTGGCAGAATGTGGCTCCTGCCTCGTGGCTGGGTGACCCCCGTGGAGGCCTCAGCCTGGCCATCTGTGCCCGCTCCGTGCCCGGGGGCCGGGAGAGGCGCCCGCAGCCCAGGGCCCCCCAAAACGCTCATAGCACCGCAAGCACACACTCCCCTCTCCCCCGTCATCTTGAACACACACCTCTCACAGCACTGAACCCACAAAGTTAACAAACGAGGAAAGAAAAGCTTTTGTGTGACGTATGCATGGACCGTGCTATTACTATCTACCTGTTACTATCTGCTGGAACACAACCAGCCTTGAAATGGTTGTGTTAAGAGTCTGTGGAACCTTTCTCATCCACTCACCGGCTGCAGTGAGCCCAGTATTGAGGAGGGGACCCACACTGTTGTAGTGTATGCAGGGTGGCACAGCAGTGAGCCCAGCATTGAGGAGGGGACCCACACTGTTGTAGTGTATGCAGGGTGGCACAGCAGTGAGCCCAGTATTGAGGAGGGGACCCACACTGTTGTGGTGTATGCAGGGTGGCACAGCAGTGAGCCCAGCATTGAGGAGGGGACCCACACTGTTGTAGTGTATGCAGGGTGGCACAGCAGTGAGCCCAGCATTGAGGAGGGGACCCACACTGTTGTGGTGTATGCAGGGTGGCACAGCAGTGGGCCCAGCATTGAGGAGGGGACCCACACTGTTGTGGTGTATGCAGGGTGGCACAGCAGTGGGCCCAGCATTGAGGAGGGGACCCACACTGTTGTAGTGTATGCAGGGTGGCACAGCAGTGAGCCCAGCATTGAGGAGGGGACCCACACTGTTGTAGTGTATGCAGGCTGGCACAGCAGTGAGCCCAGCATTGAGGAGGGGACCCACACTGTTGTAGTGTATGCAGGGTGGCACAGCAGTGAGCCCAGCATTGAGGAGGGGACCCACACTGTTGTGGTGTATGCAGGGTGGCACAGCAGTGAGCCCAGTATTGAGGAGGGGACCCACACTGTTGTAGTGTATGCAGGGTGGCACAGCAGTGAGCCCAGTATTGAGGAGGGGACCCACACTGTTGTGGTGTATGCAGGCTGGCACAGCAGTGAGCCCAGCATTGAGGAGGGGACCCACACTGTTGTAGTGTATGCAGGCTGGCACAGCAGTGAGCCCAGCATTGAGGAGGGGACCCACACTGTTGTGGTGTATGCAGGGTGGCACAGCAGTGAGCCCAGCATTGAGGAGGGGACCCACACTGTTGTAGTGTATGCAGGGTGGCACAGCAGTGAGCCCAGTATTGAGGAGGGGACCCACACTGTTGTAGTGTATGCAGGGTGGCACAGCAGTGAGCCCAGCATTGAGGAGGGGACCCACACTGTTGTAGTGTATGCAGGGTGGCACAGCAGTGAGCCCAGCATTGAGGAGGGGACCCACACTGTTGTAGTGTATGCAGGGTGGCACAGCAGTGAGCCCAGTATTGAGGAGGGGACCCACACTGTTGTGGTGTATGCAGGGTGGCACAGCAGTGAGCCCAGTATTGAGGAGGGGACCCACACTGTTGTGGTGTATGCAGGGTGGCACAGCAGTGAGCCCAGCATTGAGGAGGGGACCCACACTGTTGTAGTGTATGCAGGGTGGCACAGCAGTGAGCCCAGTATTGAGGAGGGGACCCACACTGTTGTGGTGTATGCAGGGTGGCACAGCAGTGAGCCCAGTATTGAGGAGGGGACCCACACTGTTGTGGTGTATGCAGGGTGGCACAGCAGTGAGGAGGGGACCCACACTGTTGTAGTGTATGCAGGGTGGCACAAACCTTTGATATAAAAGGGAATTAAATGTTATTTCAGTGCTGTGGATGAGAGCCGTGCAGCGTTGTGTACTTGGTACTGCTTTCCCTGTGTGTCGGGCCCTCCTCCATTTCCTGCTCTAACTATTCGTCCTTCTCCCTGTCTTACTGTCAGCTCCTGCGAGAGCTGATCGAGCGAAAGACCAGCGCTGCCGACCCCAATGACCAGGTGGCTATGGGAAGGTGAGCAGTGGGGAAATGGGTCTCACTCTCTCTCTCTCTCTCTATATATCTCTTTCTCCTTCTCTTTCTCTTCTCTCTTCCTCTCTTTCTATCGCTCTCTTTCTCCCTCTCTGCTCTCTCTTTTTCCCTTTCTCTCTCTTTTTAATGGTCATGCACTGCTCATGATCTTTGGTTGTGACTTAAGAAGTAAAAATGGCTGATATGCATCTCTTGCTATGTCTCGCCCTCTCTTTCTCCTCTCTCTTCCTCTCTCTTCCTCTCTCTCTCCTCTCTCTTGCCCTCTCTATTCTCTCTTTCTCTACCTTTCTCTCCCCCTCTCTCTCAAAGTTATTATTTCTCTCTCCTCCAGGCAGTGGCTGGCCATACAGAAGCTGCGCAGTAAGATAAAAAAGAAGGTGGACACGAAGGCCAGCAAGGGACGCAAAGTCAGGTGAGGGGGAGCAGGCGGGAGGAGCCGGGGCTGAAAGATAAAAGATGCTCGAATGCTCAGAGATTGCCCAACACTCAAACAGCTTCATTTCATATTTTTCAATTTCCTCTCCTCAGCGATACTTTATCTGGGTATTTTTTTTTATGAGGAATTCTTTGGATTTCAATAGAAAGGCAAAAGTGTCGTAGCGCCGTCACTCGTAGGTTTAAATGAAATGGAGCACGACCTTTATTGATATCCAAACTGGCTTCTGTGACTATACTTTGACTTTAGGCCCTGGGCAAGCCATCTTCCCATCGGTCTCTTAATGAACACAGAGAGCTGTTCTTTAAAAATGCTTCAGTAGTTTGTCTTACCATCATCATTTATCAACATTATTTAGCAACTATACATGATTGTTAGTATTTGTACAAAGAAAATACATTATTTTTCAATGATTAATAAAAATGTATCAATTGAAAAAATGGTATAAAATTAGATTGTTTGATTTGGGAAATTGTGAGGCTGTGCAATGAGGATAAGTTGATTTAATTGTCTTTTCCAGCTGTATTCTATAAATGTGCTGTTGTGTTGTGTGATGTAGCTTCATCCGTGCCATTGTAAAGGCTCCACCTGAATTGTGGTTTATGCTCTGTGTATTTCATGACATTCAGTAGCCAACCTCCCGTAAACAGGCTCTGCGATTGGTTGGCCATCCCTGTGCGTTTGAATGTGCACTGACCTGCAGTCTCCTCCAGACGGTAGGAGCCCCCTCGCAGTGTCATTGCTGGGGTTCCAGTGACTGAGTGTGATGGACCGCTCCTGCATTTGCACTCAACGCTTGTAATTATTGGCCATCGATACCGCCGTCTGTAGGCGAGGCGCCCGCTAAGTGGTGTCCGCGTTAATCGTAGGGAGACACACAAGGCGCGCGTCACGGTCAGCCACACGTCGGATCCTGGCGCGCACGGTCACGCAGCCTAGCTCTTCCCGCTCTACAAGCCCCTGGTATTCAAATCACGGTCCTTGAGGTCCGAGACATGCTGGTTTTCCATCCTCCCTTTACCTGGGAGTCGGGTGTGAAGACAGTCTGGCCAATCACTAGCACTAATTGTTCAGTTAATTACCTGGGAGAAAGAAAACCAGGGCCAGACTTGGATTCGAGATCCAGATTTGAATATAAGCCAGTGATATGAGGAGTCCTCCCACAGTGACGATTACGTTTAACCCTCGCGAGTCCAACATTGTCAAGCCAAGTTTCCCCTGGGGAACATTTCTCAATGCAGCCCCTCTCCAGTGATATTTCATATTTCGCACGGAGCTGTTTTCCTGAGCAAGCGGCCCTAGTGGCGGGTACGCCGGACCCCCCAGGTAAGGCCTGTGTCCCACGGGGAGTATACACCGGACTGAGCACTTAGTACGCCGGACCCCCAGGTAAGGCCTGTGTCCCACGGGGAGTATACACCGGACTGAGCACTTAGTACGCCGGACCCCCAGGTAAGGCCTGTGTCCCACGGGGAGTATACACCGGACTGAGCGCTTAAATGCTTTTGAAAACAGTATTTATTAATCTGCTGTTAAAAAAATTCAGCAGATTAATTCAAAACAAAAGCACTCCAAATAAGCTAACACTGCAAAAGAAACCAATCTTAAAAACAATATCTCAATATCTATCTTTAACCATCATTTATGTGTACATAGTGGTTAAGATGTACTGATTTTGCTGCCTAGCTCTACTGTCACCGTTACTGTCACCGTTACTCTTACCCGTTGCGACTCAGAGGGCTCAGTTGAGCTGCTGCAGCCTGACTCTGTCCCCCATCATCTTGAATCTAATGTTAATAATATGAGGTCAAAGACGAGCCTTATTTGTTTTCTTTCATCAGGAGGAAATTCTCATATTCTCATATCACAATGATCTAAATAATGACAATGTCTACCTAAACCGTGTTAAATGCAAGTTTGAGTGGACTGGCTAAAGATACAAATTTGTGGTAGTCCAGTGGTTTCCAACTACGGTCCCTGTGTATGCTGGTTTTCGTTCCGACCACAGTTGCAATCCCAGAATTTACCTTTTAACCGCAGCTTCTCAGTGGGTTTCAGCATGTTCCAATGGGACAAGTAGTTTGGCCTTCAAAAACCAGCATAAATCTCCTTTTCGGAAACAGGAATCTCAGGGCATGCTCATGAGGGCTGTCACATTTACATTCGAAATTCAAATCATGTTCGAATAGGTACATTGAGGGCCATATTCGAACATGAAAGAAGAGATTCGGGGGAAAAAACAAGTTGACGTCATGTTCGATGCGTTCTGAGGCGAGGATGAGTGTATCATTCTAGACTACAAGTAAATCTTTGTTTCTCAATGAAAACTGGTGTTAGCCGTTCTACATTGAAGATGGGTAGGCTACTAATTACCAGCTGGTAATTTACCTAAACTTATTAGCCACCTACTAACGCAGATCATTAATTGTCTTTTCTTTTTTTTTTGTCAAAAAAAAGGAAATGATAACGCAGACATAGCGATTCGGGGTCTTCATATAAATTAATCTTAAAGTGAAATGCATACTGTAGCTAGGCTATGTGAAACGCAATGCCTACTGTAGCTAGGCTATGGGAAACACAATGCATACTGTAGCTAGGCTATGTGAAACACAATGCCTACTGTAGCTAGGCTATGGGAAACACAATGCCTACTGTAGCTAGGCTATGGGGAACACAATGCCTACTGTAGCTAGGCTATTTTAAGCACAATGCCTACTGTAGCTAGGCTATGTGAAACACAATGCCTACTGTAGCTAGGCTATGTGAAACACAATGCCTACTGTAGCTAGGCTATGTGAAACACAATGCCTACTGTAGCTAGGCTATGTGAAACACAATGCCTACTGGAGCTAGGCTATGGGAAACACAATGCCTACTGTAACTAGGCTATGGGAAACACAATGCCTACTGTAGCTAGGCTATGGGGAACACAATGCCTACTGTAGCTAGGCTATGGGAAACACAATGCCTACTGTAGCTAGGCTATGGGGAACACAATGCCTACTGTAGCTAGGCTATGGGGAACACAATGCCTACTGTAGCTAGGCTATGGGGAACACAATGCCTACTGTAGCTAGGCTATGTGAAACACAATGCCTACTGTAGCTAGGCTATGGGAAACACAATGCCTACTGTAGCTAGGCTATGTGAAACACAATGCCTACTGTAGCTAGGCTATTTTAAGCACAATGCCTACTGTAACTAGGCTATGTGAAACACAATGCCTACTGTAGCTAGGCTATGTGAAACACAATGCCTACTGTAGCTAGGCTATTTTAAGCACAATGCCTACTGTAACTAGGCTATGTGAAACACAATGCCTACTGTAGCTAGGCTATGTGAAACACAATGCCTACTGTAGCTAGGCTATGTGAAACACAATGCCTACTGGAGCTAGGCTATGTGAAACACAATGCCTACTGGAGCTAGGCTATGAAACACAATGCATACTGTAACTAGGCTATTTGAAACACAATGCCTACTGTAGCTAGGCTATGTGAAACAATGCCTACTGTAGCTAGGCTATGTGAAACACAATGCCTACTGTAGCTAGGCTATGTGAAACACAATGCCTACTGGAGCTAGGCTATGTGAAACACTGCCTACTGTAGCTAGGCTATGGGGAACACAATGCCTACTGTAACTAGGCTATGGGGAACACAATGCCTACTGTAGCTAGGCTATGGGGAACACAATGCCTACTGTAGCTAGGCTATGGGGAACACAATGCCTACTGTAGCTAGGCTATGGGAAACACAATGCCTACTGTAGCTAGGCTATGGGAAACACAATGCATACTGTAGCTAGGCTATGGGAAACACAATGCCTACTGTAGCTAGGCTATGGGAAACACAATGCCTACTGTAGCTAGGCTATGGGAAACACAATGCCTACTGTAGCTAGGCTATGGGAAACACAATGCCTACTGTAGCTAGGCTATGGGGAACACAATGCCTACTGTAGCTAGGCTATGTGAAACACAATGCCTACTGTAGCTAGGCTATGTGAAACACAATGCCTACTGTAGCTAGGCTATGTGAAACACAATGCCTACTGTAGCTAGGCTATGTGAAACACAATGCCTACTGTAGCTAGGCTATGTGAAACACAATGCCTACTGGAGCTAGGCTATGGGAAACACAATGCCTACTGGAGCTAGGCTATGGGAAACACAATGCCTACTGTAGCTAGGCTATGTGAAACACAATGCCTACTGTAGCTAGGCTATGTGAAACACAATGCCTACTGTAACTAGGCTATTTGAAACACAATGCCTACTGTAGCTAGGCTATGTGAAACAATGCCTACTGTAGCTAGGCTATGGGGAACACAATGCCTACTGTAGCTAGGCTATGGGAAACACAATGCCTACTGTAGCTAGGCTATGGGAAACACAATGCATACTGTAGCTAGGCTATGGGAAACACAATGCCTACTGTAGCTAGGCTATGGGAAACACAATGCCTACTGTAGCTAGGCTATGGGAAACAATGCCTACTGTAGCTAGGCTATGGGGAACACAATGCATACTGTAGCTAGGCTATGGGGAACACAATGCCTACTGTAGCTAGGCTATGTGAAACACAATGCCTACTGTAGTTAGGCTATGGGAAACACAATACCTACTGTAGCTAGGCTATGGGAAACACAATGCCTACTGTAGCTAGGCTATGGGAAACACAATGCATACTGTAGCTAGGCTATGGGAAACACAATGCCTACTGTAGCTAGGCTATGGGAAACACAATGCATACTGTAGCTAGGCTATGGGAAACACAATGCCTACTGTAGCTAGGCTATGGGGAACACAATGCCTACTGTAGCTAGGCTATGGGAAACACAATGCATACTGTAGCTAGGCTATGGGAAACACAATGCCTACTGTAGCTAGGCTATGGGAAACACAATGCATGCTGTAGCTAGGCTATGGGAAACACAATGCCTACTGTAGCTAGGCTATGTGAAACAATGCCTACTGTAGCTAGGCTATGTGAAACACAATGCCTACTGTAACTAGGCTATGTGAAACACAATGCCTACTGTAGCTAGGCTATGTGAAACACAATGCCTACTGTAACTAGGCTATTTGAAACACAATGCCTACTGTAACTAGGCTATGTGAAACACAATGCCTACTGGAGCTAGGCTATGTGAAACACAATGCCTACTGGAGCTAGGCTATGTGAAACACAATGCCTACTGTAGCTAGGCTATGTGAAACACAATGCCTACTGTAGCTAGGCTATGTGAAACACAATGCCTACTGGAGCTAGGCTATGTGAAACACAATGCCTACTGTAACTAGGCTATTTGAAACACAATGCCTACTGTAGCTAGGCTATGTGAAACAATGCCTACTGTAGCTAGGCTATGGGAAACACAATGCCTACTGTAGCTAGGCTATGTGAAACACAATGCCTACTGTAGCTAGGCTATATGAAACAATGCCTACTGTAGCTAGGCTATGGGAAACACAATGCCTACTGTAGCTAGGCTATGTGAAACACAATGCCTACTGTAGCTAGGCTATGTGAAACACAATGCCTACTGTAACTAGGCTATTTGAAACACAATGCCTACTGTAGCTAGGCTATGTGAAGCACAATGCATACTGTAGCTAGGATATGTGAAACACAATGCCTCCTGTAGCTAGGCTATGTGAAGTACAATGCCTCCTGTAGCTAGGCTATGGGAAACACTGTAACACTTGCAACTAACGTTAAATAGTAAAGAACAAAACCTAGCCAGAAGTTCGTAAAGATCCACATCGTCTATTGAATGTATCTTATCAATATAGCATTGTATTTGCTCTACATCTCCCGTTAAGAACTTCTATGGCCCTCTGGTGGACATACCATAGCATTACATCATAATTTTGTTGACTGCATTACAATAATATTATTAATTTGAAATTATTCAAATGAATATGCATTTTACATTTTAAAAATTTGAATAAAATTTTTGGGTCGATGTGACAGCCCTAATGCTCATGCGTCTCCGTGTATTTTCAATTTTGTCTTTGTTTATTAAGAACATGTTTTTATTAACAGTAATATCACCTTTAATTTCAAACAACTACTTGCAGTACCACTTACCGCAGTACATCCCTACCATTTGTAAACTTCTGGCAGCCCCATAGAACTCAGCATTGTTGGCAGCAAGCTTCTCTTTTATTCCAGCGCGGATGTAGCCAAGAGAACAGCTTTTCCGGAAGTGCAGAATTAATTCAATAAAACCTGATACAAAGCATGGTTTGGGTAGATTTTTTATTTCATTACACTTTTCGATAAAGATATATAGAACATATAAAGACAAGTCAGAGTATAGTGTGTGTTTCCTGTTTTCAAAAAAGGAGATTTACCATGGTTTTTGAAGGAAAATCTGGTTGCTCTGCCCTCAACGCTCAGAAGAATGATGACTTGTTGACTGCTCTCGCATCATGCCTTTCAAAGTAAAAGTCTATGGCAAACGTTTTTGTTTTTTTTGTTTCCGATATTGAAGGGGACATGTCAACCCTGTAACCCCCCCCCCAGCATGTGCCTGCTCCCACCACACACGAACCAAAAAAAAAACGCACGCATACCACACAAACCAAAAACGCCACAAACACACACACACGCATGCACATGCACACATTTTATGCGAGCATTTTGACAGCTAACTGGCTGAAGAAAAAGAAAAAAAGTTCACACTGAGCAAAATCTCCAAATTGGCTGAATGTGCACACTCGCTTCCACCCTCCCCCCCCCCCCCCCCTTCTTTCTCTGACACTCTCTTTCGTTCAGATTCGTCCTGTCCTCTGCACTGTGGAGGGGACTCAGATGGGCTGATGGTAGTGTGTTTCTCTCTCTCTCTCTGCAGGTTCCATGCACACAGCAAGCTGGTGAACTTCATGGCTCCTATTGACCACAGCTCCATGAGTGATGACGCCCGGTGAGTAATAGATTAATAACGTTCATCAAGCGGCCCTCCCCGTGACAGCCCGGTATTGACCCGTTCTTCAACCCAGCAGCGCCTCCACATCCCCTTATCAGATCCCCATTCGTCACCGGCAGGGCCGCTGCTGCCGCAGACCCCCCCCCCCCCCCTCCCAAAACCTGTGTGCCTGCCTGTAATTACCGCCCCTCTCCATAAAGCCCACCCCCAAATCTGCTGGGGGCGCACATGGGCACCGACACACACGGTGTAATTACTAGGAGGAAGTGCGCCGGTGGTATCTCTCTCACCTTCGTTCTTTACTCAGGTGAGCACACACACACACATTCGCAGGCCAGAGAGGTGAGCTCTCTCTGCACCCTCCCGTGTGTGTGCGTGCGTGTGTGTGTGCGCGCGCGCACTTGTGTACTTATTAGTTTGGGTAACATAACCTTTCACTAAAATTGTGGTTTTTCACGGTTGACAAGAGGAAACCTTAGATAGTAAAGACATCTTTCCCTGGTACAAACTGTACCTGCAGTCTGCCTGCGCTGCTCCAGCGCAGTGACTGCGCAGCACAGCCTATGCCCTGCGTGCGCATGCTCGTCTGCGTTCCGAAGCTGACTGGGAATGTTGCAGCGGTGGACCAGACCTCGCAACACCACCGGGAATCCTGAATATTCAGGGGTCTTTGGCATCGTTTTTTTATTTTTGGCTCCGTCACGAAAGCGTGTACAAGAGCAGCACAGCCGAGAAGATGGGAAACGGCAGATCAATGCGGTGCCGAGCTTGTGAGAAAAATGCGAGTCCCGCATTTGAACTCTGGTTGTGTCTGCTCAGAAAACCAACTCAAACATATCAGGGTATGCACAATATACGCTAGACCATTTAAACTCATTTTGCTAGACTAAGTGGCACATTAGTTCAAATGTATACATTTGCATCTGTTTCCTTCTAGTTTAATTGAAATGGCTAAATATGCGGGTAGAAGACAAGCACACAGTCCCCAGGGTTGTAAGGCTGAGTTACATTTTCATGGGGGACACGAGGAAGGTTTAACTGGCGACGACTCCGTTGTCTTTCTTTATGCTATATTTCATTCACCTGGGAGGTTTATTATTTTGGTTTGGATTGAATTTGTTCCACAGAGTTAACTTTCTTAATTGAATGGAATCCATTTCCCAATTCTGAGATAATAGTTTCCTCCTCTTTAAGTCTGAACCAGGTTGCTTTGGTTTTGTTTGTGTGTGTGTGTGCGCATCTGTCTGTGTGTTTGTCTGTGTCTGTCGGTCGGTCGGTCAGTCGGTCGTTGGGAGGAGGCGTCCCTGTAGGCCGCAGATGTCACTGGGACTGGGAGTGTCCCTCCGATCCAGTCCTATTAAATAAGGCCAATATTTCACTTAGCGGCAGCCTTTTAACAGCGGTCATTAAGACCCTCATTACTCTTTTATTGGAGACTTGCCCCGTTTGGGTTGAGATTAGGGAGCGAGCACGTCTGTGACAGGGGGTGTGGAGTGGGGGGGACGCGCCCGTGCCGTCCCCAGTCGCACACATCCAGCCTCCATCCAGCGGACTGACATGGCGTGTAATGCGCTCTCTGACGCACGCGTCGTCTTGGCGGCGTTTCGCCTCCTTCGGAAACGCACATATATCATAGTTTTTTTTTTTTCAAAGGCACGTGTGGGCCAGGGTGCAGCCGGGGGCTGTCTGTCTGCGACGGTATTGTCACAAAGGACAAAAGAGGCACTTTGAAGAGCAAACTCCATTCCCGAAAATCCACTGCAGGGACTGCGGGGTGGGGGAGGGGCGTGAGGTGCAGGCTGTGACTTTGCGGGAGCAGTGGAGGCCAGCGTGACGATTAGGAGAGGGGGCTGAGCGCGCACGCTGAAATGATTTATGTAGCAGCCGAGACCAGTCCAGGCCTTACGGAGATGGAGTAGTGTTCTTACCCACGGTTCTCTCAAAGCTGGGTTATGTGCTAAAGGGAGGGGAGGGGGGAGGGGAGGGAAGGGAATGGGGGGGGGCAGGTAAACTGGAAAGAGCAGCTCAGGGCGGAATCTGCTGTGTAATACAGGGTGTGTGATGCACTTTGGATCATGGCTCAACTCTAAAAGCATTATGGGAATAAATTTGAGGGTTTTTTTTTAATCCATATTGGGTGAACTGTGTAGCAATTGTAGCCATTTTCATACATAGTCCCCGCCATTTTAGTGTACCAAAAGTAACTGGACAAATTAACATAACCTTAAATAAAGCCATCATATTTAATAGTTTGTTGCATATCCTTTGCATGCTATGTCTGTGACCCAACAACATCAATCGACTCTTGATATCTTATTTTTTGGTTACAAGCGATACTATAACCCCCTGCATTTGAATGGATCTCTATGGGAATGGGGGGGGGGGGTCTAAATATTACAGTATGGAACACATGGTTGGCTAAATGGCTGCAAGTCATCAAACAAAGATCACTTGAAAGGTTGTTTCTCCTAACTTATTTTTTCAGAGGTTTCAATAGGAAGGAGAAACAACCCTTAAAGTCATCCATCCATATCTACCGCATATCTGGCTGCAGAGTAATGGGTTGAGGCTCGTTTGATACCTCAGACCCTTGATGACTTACAGCCATTTAGCCAACCATGGGTTCCATACTATTCCAGTGTAATTTAGCGCTTAACCTAGTCCCCCCAATTCGCATAGAGATCCATTCAAGTGCAGAGAGGTTATAGTATCCCTTGTAAGAGTACATAAAATAAGATATCAAGAGTCTCTATTAAATATGATGGCTTTATTTAAGTTCATGTTAATTTGTCCAATTGCTTTTGGTACCCTAAAATGGTGGGGACTATGTATAAAAATGGCAACAATTGCTACACGGTTCATCTGATATGGATGTAAAAACCCTCAAATTAAAGCTGAAAGTCTACACTTTACCCTACCGGTAGTTTCATTTCAAATCCATGAGTAATGTATAAAAATATACATGAGTTAGTAAAGTAAAGAAAATAAGTTTATTAAATAGAGGAAAAGGGGGTAGAGCGCGTATATGCATGCATTAATGCAAGTAGGTGTGAGTGTGTGTAGTAAAAAATGTCAGTATAAGAAAAAAAAACACGGTCTACATAGGGCCGTAGGCCGTGAAGGGAGAATAACGTCGGACTCTGAAGCACTGGTCCTAAACAAAAACTACAACTGTCAATACACTAACAGCACAGGCCTTCTGCTCTGTAAATGCATGGTCTCTTATCTCAATCAATTTACTCTGTGGAAGAGGAAAACACAAGGCAGACGGACAAACGGCACAGCAAGGGAGAGACCCACACGCGTAACAGGCTGAATGTACAGTTTGAGCTCCTGAACAAGGTTCTAGAACTTTCCGCGCAGTCTATGGTGTTCTGATGTAAGGTCAGTCCAGAGCTGCCCTGTCCTGCCTTTTGTGTGAGAAGCTGACTATAGCATCCCCATCCCTGGAGAAGACATGCCTTTTCTGCCATTCTCTAGAAGACACCTACGTTTTTTACATGTCCGACGGAGATACGTTTTCTCGTTTATGACGCACGACAGCGATGCGAGTCTATCCGCGGACGTGTTGCGCGGGGGCGGCCGGCTCCGACGCGAAGAACGGTGCGTGTCTGGTGGGCAGCAATGACAGAACATGGGCTAACCTTCCTCAGCGAGTGGTGCCAAGGGCTGCCTTCATTTACATAGCGATCAATGGGCTACAGTAATAATTGTGATCTATTGCGATAACATTAAAGTAGCCGCCGACCTTTGCGGAAAGGCATGCCTGCTGACCTTTGTGTGGAGGTGCGAGCGTGCTGGGAATGAATGACCCGGCCCCCCCAGCCCCCCGCTGCCATATCTCACACAGGGCTTTATGGCCCCGACACGGACCACTGGCCCCATGAATGTTAATGCCCAGAGAGAGGGGCAGAGGACAAGGGTGGGAGTGCAGCCCCTCCCCCCTATACACATGCACATTCACACACACACTCTTACACATGCACTCATACACGCACGCATACACATGCACTCTCACACGCACGCATGCACACGCATACACATGCACTCTCAAACGCACGCATGCACACCCATACACATGCACTCTCAAACGCACGCCTGCACACGCATACACATGCACTCTCAAACGCACGCCTGCACACTCTTACACATGCACATTCACACACCACACTCTTACACATGCACTCTCACACACACACACACACACTCTTACACATGCACATTCACACACACACTCTTACACATGCACTCTCACACGCACGCATACACGCGCACTCTCACACGCACGCATACACACGCACTCACACACGCACGCATAGCCTACACATGTACTCGCACACATCCACCTGCACATACACATGCATGCGCACACATACCACACACACAACGCGCACACACACAGTTATTGTCTCATGTATGTACATTCACGCATACTACAAACGCACCAAGTCGATCTGTCAGGCACAAAGGCAGAATCTCACACACACAAACACACACCAGAGCGGTGTGGACAGAAGATGGCCATGGTGTTTTTTTTAGTTTTGTTTTTTACTGGTGATGGCGGCTGGCTCTGGTGACCCACACACACAACAGCAGGTGGAGATTATGAGAGGCCAGGCAGACCGCATAGCGTCGTGTCATCCGGACGGCTCGGGCTGCTGTTCCCCCCTCTCACCCTGCCGCTCAGCATTCCAGAGCCAGCGCCGGGTGCACAGGGCTCTGCTCGGCCGGAATAAGAATCACGCATTATTTGATAATCACAGTTTATTGTAATCCGTGACCCTGGCCCTGCATTTCAAATGGGGATTGAGGATTAAGTCCCCCTCCGCTCCCTGACAGGCTGACTTCTGCTTCCTGAGGGTGACACTGCGCACGCCGCTTTAATGGAATGGGCAGGCGTTTGTGTGTGTGTGCGTGTGTGTGTGTGCGCACATTTATGCGTGCGTGCGTGTGTGTGTGTGTGTTTACGCACACACACACACAAGCTTTCCATTGCATTACATAAGAGACCATGCATTTACAGAGCAGAAGGCCTGTGCTGTTAGTGTAACATAGCCTGTGATGTGTGTGCATGCACAGTGACTCTTTCTCAAGCCTCATTTGAGTGCGCTAATCTTTTGGTTGTGATTTCAGTTGTCTTTCCCATACGCAAATGTGCCTCAGCCTGCCTTTGAGTGCGCGTAGGTGCGGGTTGCAGGAAGCATGTGGGTACTTGTGGACATGGATTGTAGGTGAAGTGAGTGCCTATGGAAGTGTTATGGGGAGATGTGAGTGCCTGTAGAAATGGGATAAGGAGAGGTTGAGTGCCCGTGGAAGTGGGCTGAATGCGTTTTCTTTCCCAGGGCCCAGTGGAGCAGCATCTAGCCTGTTTACCAGACACACTGCTGGAGGTCCTGCAGGTCTCACATAATGTTTAGGTATTACAGGAAAAAGTGTATTTTCTGTATACCTGTATCCGTTTGTAATTTATATGTAAATATTGTTTTAATCCTCCCCATCCACCCCCCCCAGCCCCATGGCCAGTTCTCTCCCATATGTAATGTTAAGCTAACTTAGTTGCGAAGAAAGATTTGTCACAACACTTTTCCGCCAGTTAAGCAAAGTGAAATGACGCCTCTGTGCATACTGACAGGCAGAACATTTCCGGCGCACAACCACATCATGAATCTTTAATACAGAGCTTAGACACTAAATGAGAAACGGGCCTGCGAGGTGAGCCCCCATTTCCAGGCACGTTCGCCACACTGCTGCTGGATATTATATGTACGTTACTCCCGCACAAAGGCAAGTCACCATCCTCCCCTGTAACAAAGAGGACCGTTACTTCCTCCCCTGTAACAAAGAGGACCGTTACTTCCTCCCCTGTAACAAAGAGGACCGTTACTTCCTTCCCTGTAACAAAGAGGACCGTTCCTTCCTCCCCTGTAACAAAGAGGACCGTTACTTCCTCCCCTGTAATGAAGAGGACCGTTACTTCCTTCCCTGTAACAAAGAGGACCGTTTCTTCCTCGCTGGCGGCGCGATTGCCAACCCATAAAACGACCGACTGCCGAACACTGTCATGCTTTACCGTCTGTTGAAAAGTCAAAGCAAGAACCTATCGTGTGATGTCACAATGATGTCTTTTTTTCTGGCTGTTTCTTGCAAATGAATTCCATTCCTGTTGACACGACAACGTCCCAAACGCAACACATGCTGTGCCGGCGATCATGTTTGTACCACAAGGGGGGGGGTTACAATGTGGACAGAACCACCGGATCCCCAGCGTCAGCCAATTCCGTACCTTCCTCTAAATGAACCAAATCCCCAGCTAAATTCCATCTAAGGGATGATAAGAACAACACTGACAGTAAAAGAATGGGCTGCAGAAATCAAATGTATATAAAGCCAGGACACTGCGGAAAGAGACAGGGGCAGGCGTAGTGATGTATAGGGTGGAACGATGAGGGACAGCGGTGGGGAGCTGCTTCAGAGTGCGCGCCGTTTAATCCGCAATCAGAAAGGACAGGAGACGGCCGGTGGAGCAGCGTCCAACACTGCCATCTAGTGACAAGCACCTGCACATTGTAAACGCTCGCTGTCCCGTGCCGAATCGGAATGTGCTTCTCACGACGGCGTTTAAAGAATACGCCTGTTGCCGTTATAGGGGCATGCGTATTTGCTTTTGATTTAAATGTAATCTCAGCTGCGGAACGAAGCTCATGCTCTGCTGGGACTGTGTGTGAAGAGCGCAGAAGCGTTTTAGACCCTGTGGCCAGTCTGCTCTCACCTCCCATTCTCCAGTTGCAGTCTTTGGCAGAGGACTAAAAGTTTTTAATTAAACTCTGCGTGCGCTTGCTGTTGGCACGGCGATGCTGTGCTCCCAGGCTTTTGGCCTACTGTCAGCAGGTGCTCTTGGGGTCGCGTCCGATTCGGAATGGGACAAAATTGTTGGAGTCAGTGGTACTGACCATCGGGCTGGTGTGCACGGATTGGCTGACCTGAGGTTTGTTATCCCAGAGGGGCAGAGGATGGGCCTGCAGAATGACGGGGAAGAGGGAGAATGGGATTGTGGGATTGATCAACTCGCCTTAAAAGATCAGAACTGCACTGTGACCTGTACCTGGAGCAAAGAGGCTAGGGGTACCCTGTACTCTGGATTATATACCCTGTGCTGTACCCTATACTCTGGTTTGTATACCCTGTGCTGTACCCTGTACTCTGGGTTATATACCCTGTGCTGTACCCTGTACTCTGGGTTATATACCCCCTCCTGTACTCTGGGTTATGTACCCTGTGCTGTACCCTGTACTCTGGGCTATATACCCTGTGCTGTACTTAGTGTTACAGCAACTGTTACATCCAGCTTTTTCAGTTTTTAATGGCTTATCGTGAGATATCTTGGGTGAGTGTGCTGCAGTGTTGTCCAATGGTGGAGCTCCAGGTGGACCGGCTGAGGGGCTGCAAGTCTGAGGGGGGGTGCTGGCACAAAGCAAGGACGCCGGGTGTCAACCAATAATGGTGCTCTGGCCAGCAGACGGTTAACCGCTCAAACCTGGGAAGATGATTCAGAAAAGAAAAATCAATTTTCTCTGAGCGAATGAGTGGCGCTAGGAGGGAGGAGACGGTGGCTGAGACGCTCCTCAGACGAAGACTGGTGCCTGATGGACAAACGGCCCCACATCTATAAATATGTATCAACCTGTTCACCGTCCCGCCATCCTAACTTGGCCTTATCAGTATTAGTTTTTCTGTACGTGTGTGTGTGTGTGTGTGTGTGTACGTGTGTGCGCGCACGTGTTTGTGTGTGTGTGCGCACATGTTTGTGTATGGATGTGTGTGCGTGTGCGCGCACGTGTGTATTTACGTGCAAGCTTGTTTTTGTGGAGGTGCCTATGTTCGTACGTATGCTCATTCACATCTGCGTACACATGCGTTTAAGACGGGGGCGTCCAATCTTATGCGAAAAGGGCCGGTGTGGGTGCGGGTTTCTGTTTTTGCCCAGCAGTGAGACACTTGATTCCACTTATACCCCTGGTGGAAACTGAGACAAAGAGCGTGTTCTGCAAGGTTCTGCAAGGTGGCAGGTGTGAGTCTGCTGTCATGTGATAGAGTTACGGAAAAGCACGGGGGTCACAACTCTACATCCATTCCCCCGTTCACGCCCGCACGCCTCCCTATGCCACGCCTGTTCCAGGCTGACGCTGGCAGGGACGGTAACACCTGGGTCACATTCGAGACGGCAGGAGGGATTCAGCTCCAGTGTATGTGTCCATCTGTCTGTCTGTCAACCATTCCCCTCAACACCTCGCGTTCTCCCAGTTCTGTTGGGAATGGAAATGCAAACCAATTTGCATGATTTCAGGGAATTATCACAATCCCACAAACACGTGTGTGTGGAAATACTCCGGCTTTTTCCAGCAGCGTGTGATGTCACTAAGTATACTCACAATAAGTATGTACGTTGCTGAGAATTCCATTGCCTTTAATCAATCAAATTCATTAATTCACTGTCAGAAAAAATACTTAAAATAAGTACATGCATTTTGTATATTCTTTGCTGTAGTCTGACATTTGTTCACTTATTCCATTAGAATCACTTGGTTGTAATCATCTATGTATTTATTTACACACATTTCTGCGATTCAATGTTCAACATTGACTTTTTCCTCGCTTTCAGTATCTGTTTATTCAATAATGTATATATTAAAATTTTATTTGACTTTATTTTATGTTTGAGTCCCTCGTGCACAGCGCTGGGTAATTAAGTGCTATTATAGCAGTGGAGTGTGTTACATCCCCTGGGGGAGTTGGCAGGCAGACAGACAGGCAGGCAGGCAGACAGACAGACAGACATCTTGCTCTGATCTGCAGGCTGTAATGGGCCTGCCTCTACTCAGCAGAGTAAATATCAGTCTGATTGAAATACTTATACGACAGACGGGAGGAATATTTCAGAATAAATATCCAGCCGTAAGCCTCTGGCCCTTCGCCGCAGCCACTGATTCTGCTCCCGTCTGCCACAACACTCGGGCCGAACCGGCGAGCAGGCGGCCCAGCCGGGCCTTAAAAGAGCTCTCCGTTCCATCGGACTGACCCTGCGAGCAGCCAGCCGGGCCTTAAAGGAGCCGTGTTCTATCGGACTGACCCTGCGAGCAGCCAGCCGGGCCTTAAAGGAGCGCTGTGTTCTATTGGACTGACCCTGCGAGCAGCCAGCCGGGCCTTAAAGGAGCGCTGTGTTCTATTGGACTGACCCTGCAAGCAGCCAGCCGGGCCTTAAAGGAGCCGTGTTCTATCGGACTGACCCTGCGAGCAGCCAGCCGGGCCTTAAAGGAGCGCTGTGTTCTATTGGACTGACCCTGCAAGCAGCCAGCCGGGCCTTAAAGGAGCGCTGTGTTCTATTGGACTGACCCTGCGAGCAGCCAGCCGGGCCTTAAAGGAGCGCTGTGTTCTATTGGACTGACCCTGCAAGCAGCCAGCCGGGCCTTAAAGGAGCGCTGTGTTCTATTGGACTGACCCTGCAAGCAGCCAGCCGGGCCTTAAAGGAGCGCTGTGTTCTATTGGACTGACCCTGCAAGCAGCCAGCCGGGCCTTAAAGGGGCGCTGCAGTCTAATCTCAGCCACTGCACATCTCTCGTTAATCAGAATCTGGCAGCCCCAGGTCGGCTGCGTTGTTTCTCGAGAGCCGCCATGGGAGTCGGCGGCAAAGCACAGGGCTGAGGGTACTCCTGATTGAATCTCCTGTCTATCGCTGACGCGCTCCCGACCGGTTCCGCCCCGTCGCAACATCCTGTCCGCCACCCGCGCTGTCCCCAGGTCCCCTCCCCCACACCATGACCCTCTCCAGGAGGCTGCCTTTCCCCGCAAGTCTCTCTCATAGATTCTAATTATCGTCAACATAGACAGTTTTGGGTCATCTCATTTATGCAGGCCCCCCCCCCCCCCCACGCTCGCACGCACGCGCACTCACACTCACTCACACACACACACACACACACACACACACACACACACACACACACACACACACACACACACACTGTTCAAAAGCAATCAGATTGCATGCCCGCGTGTGGGCAGGAATTTGCAATCTAAACGTTCTGTGAAGTATCATAGCCCATCTTCAATATCATAGCCGGTCTTATCCAACGATGCATACTGAACTAATGTTTTTAAAAACATATCAGATGTAGGCTTATGGGCCAGCGACAGGAGAGATATGGATTAAGACGTGGATTTACAGTGACGGCGTCAGTTGAAATTAATGCTCCCATCAAAGAAGCATGATTTGGAATCATTTGTTTGAGTGCGTATCTTTGCTGCGCTGTAGCTAGGCCTCGGCCGATTCCAGATGCGACCGCTTAATCTGCGAAAAGCGAACGCGGGACATTTTCATAAGGGCATATCTTTCTGTAATGCTTAGCAATTTTGTCATTGTTTTATTATTAGGCCATCAAGCTTGTATCCTTTTTTTAAGGCGTGAACACTTTATGGAAACTACTTGTACAATTTTAGGAATAGTATAAAAATATTGAGATCAAAATAGGCGCGTATTATCGACCATCGAGGTATAATGAGTATGTACTGTATTTATTTAGTTTTTCTAAATGTGCAAATGTGTGTAGATTTATTTTGTTGATGCTTATGAGGGTTTTTTCCTTTCTGTGTGTTTAGGACGGAGCTGTTCCGATCTCTCTTTGGGAAGAACTCGAATTTTGATGGAATTCCGCGGGAGTGAGATCCCGCGGCTGGACCGTCCAGCGGGGGCTAGGAGCAGCGATGCAGCCATGAACTGGGACGCATGAAGTGCATGTCATGCAGGTACTGCTCCTTGCTGCTGTCCCCTTCCCCTGGACTGGACCCTGCAGCCAGGAGAGCCCTGAGAGAGGACATGGAGACCGTGTCGAACCACAGGGGACTCCCACAATTCTCTACAAACTGGATGTTTTTTTTTTTTGGACTGAAAAAACTCAACAACGCAATTCTGTTGTGACAGCGTGACCATGTTTGTGGCTTCATTATTTTTGGAGAGCCAACATTGTTGTGTTTAACGCCCCTGAAAGACTTACTCAATGGGCTCCGATGAATAGACGAGTCCTGCTCAATCCCATAAGGCTCTGCTGCCTTGGCAGCGTGCAGTGCAAAGCAGCCCCAGCACCGCTAAACGAGACATGGCCGAGCTCAGAAAACACTTTGCTGCATGTTCATTTTTTTTACGATTATGAACATTGTCTAAAATTAATAAAAACTATAAAGGAGCAGGTATGACGTAATTCACATTGTCATTTTTTTTAAATTCTCCCTGCACACCTCTGTTCTTCACAACACTCTGAACTGAAAACGCTATTTGGAGACAAACAACTTGATTGTACGGCGCGTCTGTAATTAGCTGTGGAGTCGGCGAGTCTGACGCGCCTCCATAGATCAGCGGGGGCCTCCGGGGAGGCCGCTGGGACCGAGCGAGCCGCATTTCCAATTATTGTGTTGAATTGCTAATTTAGTTATTGTGCCTCCCGTAATTGTGATGGGTATTGGGTGTGCGATTCAATTTGTTTTAAATATTTGTGGGCTGGCGGATTGGTAATGGGCCTGACCTATCTAGCAGCCCGGTATGAAAGTAGAAGACAAAAACAAAAGGGAAGAAACTACAAAGATCCCCCTCCCTGCCCTCCCCCCACCCCCCACCCCTCTCTCCTCCCTTTTAATTTTGATCTGCCTTATCCCTCTTAAGACGATTGAAGTTAAAAAGCTTGAAATTTAAAAAAAATAAAAAAATAGCTCTTTGATCATCTGTGTGTGGAAGGCATCGAGCATTAGGCGAGAGGATATTTAGGACTCGGGCAGGCGCATTTCTCCCCCCCCCCAATATTGCAGCAAAGAGCACAGCATTCGCATGTGAAGGTAATCTGTTCTGCTGTGCTGTTGCAGGATTACCCTGATGTTCGAGTGGGTGCAAAGAAGCCGTGCAAGACTAAGTTGCACTGTGGTTTGGACACTGCGTTTCACAGTTACAGTAACTACCCTGAAACATTGATGGACCCCCATCCTTCTCTGCGGAAGCAGAAACTAGAGAAACCAAGGCTGGTTTTTAGTGGGTTCCACACTTATATATGCTATATATATATACTCAATCCATAACTCAATCAGATTTAGACCTGGCTCCCTCTCTCTGTCTTGCTTTTTAAAAATGGTTTGGTCACGCAGACGATATATATATATATATATACACCATGGCTTGGATAAATACTCGATTCTGATTGGTTGACAGCCGTGGTTTAAATGCTTGTATATGAACGGTCATCCGGGTCAGAGGTTTGATCACCGTTCGAAATTCATGCGCTGCCTGGCCAGTAGTGATGGGCAGTTCCGCTCTTTTTTTTGAGTCGGCTCTTTCTGTACCGTTCGGTTTGAAGAGTCGGTTCCGAGTCGGAGTTGCAAGTTTTTGGTACTTCCGGTTAATACAAAATTGTATGGTTGATTTTTTCGAACTACCCGAGCCACATCTTTTTCTGCCAGCGGCGCAAGCTGGAATTTGAAGCTGTTTCAGACAGCAGAGTCTAGCTGGTGTGGTAGCAAATTAAGTTAGTAAACTAGCTTTGATATATTATTCAGACCTAAATCACCTGATTGATGCGCATTTTTAATAGCCTATGCTCAATGTTTTCGGTTCACTCCCCCTTACTTTTCAAGCTAGTTTGCAATCGCGTCCAGTTTACATTTATTTACGACTTTCCCATCTCCGTTATTCTAGCTGAAGTGTAAAATATCGCTGTAGGTCATTGATTGTAATTTTAGATATTACATGGAAGAAAGACATTGAATGGTTAGGCTATATTTGCATAGGCTATAGCTATTTTATTAGTCTATGCAAATATAAATATTATTTTTTTATCAGATCCTAGAATCCAGTAGCCTACTGAAAATGTGGTGGATGGATGGCTGTATAGGAGAGATAGCCAGCCAAGTCTGACAAACAAGCCAGCTCTTGATGCGTGTGTGTGTGTACAGGAGCCCGTTTCGTTTATTAGTTTTAAATAGTAGATTTGGTAAAGATTTATTTGGACACCATGAAGTATGTTTATTTGAACCATTAGGCTATTTATTTAGCCTATTCTATTATACAAAATTGCATTTACCTGTTCACCATTGTTTTGGTCACGAGTTCTAAAATAAAAATGCTACCACTTTAAATAAGAAGTAGCCTATTTGCTGAACACAATCGCATATTAATTATGTTTTATACTGCAATTCGGTTGCAAACAGCCACATGTAATAATTTTGTAATAAAAAGTAGGCATCTCGGACTATCATTAGTTATAACAGAATACTTTTGTCAATGTTTCTGGTTGATCCGACGCTGAGTAGGCTAAACCCAATTATTAATCATGTAGGCTGCAGCATTTGCTCTCTGTTAAAACTCGAAAAGACTTTGGTTTGTGTCACGGCTCTGGAGCCGGGGGACTATTGCCAAGG
This sequence comes from Ilyophis sp. 1 JC-2022, assembly GCA_022702515.1. NCBI lineage: Eukaryota > Metazoa > Chordata > Actinopteri > Anguilliformes > Synaphobranchidae > Ilyophis > Ilyophis sp. 1 JC-2022. The sequence goes on along the minus strand of CM040401.1, from coordinate 18,228,045 downwards.
TTCATGGCTCTGAGTCGATTTTGTGCTGATCAGAGTTTGGGAGGAAGCAACTGTTGGTACATCTTTTAACCATTAGCAGTAGCCGAGTAATAATCACTTTGGAACGAGCTGGGGCGATTATCTAATTCACAAAAATGTGCAATATTGTTAGATCAAATAAAAATGTATTCTTAAATGATTATAAAACAGATCTGTGCGACCTATTTTGTTTGGCGCATCACTACTGCTGCTCAACCGAGGTTACAACTACTGACACGGCTCCCGGCTGTAGTAGAAAGCAGGCAGAGTCAGAGCCAGAGCCAAGAGCCAGAGCCGTGGTAAGCACGATTCCCTCGAACTGTCGAGTCGACTCAGCATAAAGAGTCGTTCAAAAATACCGATTCGTTCGCGAACTGCACATACTGGCCAGCTACACCACCTATGGATGGGAATTATGGCAAGCTATTGCTCCATAACTGGCAAATTCACAGTCCAAAACGTTCAATAAAATAAGTTGAATAAATAAAGTGAATTGAGTAAAATAATCAGAATGTAGCCTACCTACTTTCTTTCCCTCCGCTTCGTAGCTAGGCTACAAATAGTAGGGTAACTTTAATTTAGGCAACTGCATAGCTGGCTACGATAAACTTTTGTCATTGTTTTTAAGATAATGCAATATGTGGTAAGGTATCTAGGCAGTTAATTATCACAGTTAGCAAAGCAGTTTGGTGTTTTATCTCTTTTACTGCGAGCCATAACGTTAGATTAGTTTCTTCTATAAATTACCGTAGCAACAGCATACAGCTGCCTTATAAAACCGGTAAATAACATTAATCTGCAGATTAAAAAAGTTTGTATTCTGCAAATATCTTAGTTACTACAACTTTAATCTAGCAAAACATTTTTGTGGTTAGAGGTGCAGTATTTATTCAGTATGGAAATTTATCATGTAGGCTAAATTAACGTCAGCAACATGCCAGGTCTAAATCTGATTGAGTTATGGTTTCATACAATTTTCTTAAATAATGTAGGCTAATGACAAAAATAACCAAATAAAACCAAGAAGGAACAATTTTTTCCTTATAGAATCGATTGTTTTCAGAACTAACGACGAGAAATAGAACTAGTAGAGTTATGCTTGATGCAAAAACATGTCAAAAGGGCCACGGAAGGATATTTCAATTTCAGCTGATTAAGTCGATAAAAATCAATAAAAGAAACTATATATAATCATTGTTGGTAATCATGGTATAAGAGATATAAACCACTCCATGCCGGCTTTCAGCCTCGGTCCAATCACCACCCATGTCGTGCCATATATTCTTGTATATCACATATATACGGCATGCCGTGTTTTGTATCTTACATATATATATATATATATATATATATATATATATACATATAATATATATATACATATAATATATAATATATATATATATATAATATATATATTATATATATAATATTGAACTTTTTCATGATATTCAAATTTTTTGAGCTGCACCTGTATATATATATATATAATATATATATATACAGGTGCAGCTCAAAAAATTTGAATATCATGAAAAAGTTCAATATTTTTTTTCACTCATTTCAGAAAGTGAAACTCATATATTATATAGATTCATTACACATAGAGTGAAATATTTCAAGCCTTTATTTCTTGTAATTTTGATGATTATGACTTACAGCTAATGAACCCCAAAATTCAGTGTCTCAGAAAATTAGAATATTTTGCTTTAACATATTTTTAAAGTATCATATTTAATATTTGGTCGCATATCCTTTGCATGCTGTTACTTCCTGAGGTCTGTGACCAATCAACATCAAAAGACTCAATATCTTATTTTCAGGTACTGTTAGAAGCGATACTATAACCTCTCTGCATTTGAACTGATCTCTATGAGAATTGGGGGGTAAGACTAGATTCAGCTGTAAATTACGCTGGTACAGTATGGAGCACATGGCTGTACGTCATCAAGGGTCTAAGGTATCAAACGAGGCCCAAACCATCACTCTGCGGCCAGATATGGAGTAGATGTGGATGGATCCCTTTAAGGGTTGTTTCTCCTGACTTTTTTCCCCATAGAGTTCTATAGGAAAATGAGTCAGGAGAAATAACCCTTGCAGTGATCCATCCACATCTACTCCATATCTGGCAACAGAGTGATGGTTTGGGGCTCGTTCGATAGCTCAGACCCTTGATGACTTACAGCCGTTTAGCCAGCCGTGTGTTCCATACTGTACCAGTGTAATTTACAGCTGAATCTAGTCTCACCCCCAAATTCCCATAGAGATCAGTTCAAATGCAGAGAGGTTATAGTATCGCTTGTAACAGTACCTGAAAATAAGATATCGAGAGTCTTTTGATGTTGATTGGTCACAGACTTCAGGAAGTAAAAGCATGCAAAGGATATGCAACCAAATATTAAATATGATACTTTAAAAATATGTTCAAGAAAAATATTCTAATTTTCTGAGACACTGAATTTTGGGTTTCATTAGCCATAATCATCAAAATTACAAGAAATAAAGGCTTGAAATATTTCACTCTTATGTGTAATGAATCTATATAATATATGAGTTTCACTTTCTGAAATGAGTGACAAAAAATATTGAACTTTTTCACGATATTCTAATTTTTTTAGCTGCACCTGTATATATAATATATATATATAATTAATATATATAAATAATATATATATATATAATATATATATATTATATATATATATTATATATATATATATATTATAGATATATATATTATATATACAGGTGCAGCTCAAAAAATTAGAATATCGTGAAAAAGTTCAATATTTTTTGTCACTCATTTCAGAAAGTGAAACTTTATATATATATACACACACACACACCAATTTCAAAAAACTTGGGACAGTATGTAAAATGCACATAAAAGCAGTGATTTGTAAATTATCCTTTACATATATTTAATTGAAAACAGTACAAATAAGAGATTTAACGTTTTACCTTATCAACTTTATGGATTTTTGTAAATATACGTTAATTCCGAATTGTATGCCTGCAACATGTTCCAAAGAAGTTGGGACGGGGCAAAAAACAAAAAAGACTGGGAAGTTCAAAAAAACACCTGTTCGGAACATTCCATAGATAAACAGGTGATGCTATCATGACTGATATCAAGAGTACCTGAAAATAAGATATGAGATATGTGACCAGCATGAGGAGGAGGTGCCAGGCTGTTGTGGCCGTGTATGGTTCTTCCACACGCTACTGAGGCTCCTGACTGTTAAATTAATAAATTGCCAATATGTCTTGTTTCTTCCTTGTTACTGATAGACTTCAATCATCCAATCCACCAAACAAGAGTCACTAGCAACAGCAGAATAAGCTGTTTGGCATTGGCAGAGAAGATTTGGCAAATTTTACATGGGCGCAACCCACATACTCAGCTGTGCTGCTCATCCCACAAATGCATGTTACTTACAAATGGGGCACCATTTAAAAGGGAAATAAACAGGCTTTCCAACGGTATAAAATGTATTGCCAAGAAGCATTGTTACAACAGAGAAATAATCTACCAAACGCAAATTTCCGAACTTTTTGTTCGATGTTTATGTATCAAAGACCTGGAGGTTCCTATGGTTTTTTTTTAAGTTCAGTAGTCATTTTAATAGTGAAAAGCCACGTGAGGGGAAAGCAGGACGTGGAAGATGCCACTCTCAGGGAGGGGGGGGGGATCTTTATACTGGAAAAGCAAGAAGTGGAAGACGCCACTCAAAAAAGAGGGGGGGTCTTTATACTGGAAAAGCATGAAGTGGAAGATACCACTCACAGAGGGAAAGGGAGGGGGAATCTTTTTTCTGGGAAAGCAATACGTGAAAGATACCACTCACAGGGGGGGGGGGGGGATCTTTATATTGGAAAAGCAGGAAGTGGAAGATACCACTCACAGGAGGGGGGGGGGGATATTTATATTGGAAAAGCAGGAAGTGGAAGATGCCAGTCACAGGGGGGGGGGGATGGTGGAATTTTAATACTGAGAAAGAAAAAAATGGAAAATGCCACTCATCAGCGGGGGGATAGGGGAATCTTTATACTGGAAAAGCATGAAATGGAAGATGCCACTCACAGGGGGGTAGGGGGGGGGGGAATGGTGGAATTTTAATACTGAGAAAGAAAAAAATGGAAGATGCCACTCATCAGCAGGGGGATAGGGGAATATTTATACTGGAAAAGCATGAAATTGAAGATGCCATTCTCAGGGGGATGCCAATCTTACCACTCACAGGGTGGGTGGGGGATTTTATACAAGGTAAACATGAAGTGGAAGATACCACACACAGGGGGAGGGGGAGGAGAGAATCTTCGTACTGGGAAAGCATGAAGTGGAAGATACCACTCACAGGACGGGGGGGGGGGGATCTTTATATTGGAAAAGCAGGAATTGGAAGATACCACTCACAGGGGGGGGGGGCATCTTTATACAAGGAAAGCAGGAAGTGGAAGATGCCAGTCACAGGGGAGGGAGGGAGGGGGGGATGGTGGAATTTTAATACTGAGAAAGAAAAAAATTGAAAATCCCACATCAGCGGGGGCATAGGGGAATCTTTATACTGGAAAAGCATGAAATGGAAGATGCCACTCTCAGGGGGATGCCAATCTTACCACTCACAGGGGGGGGGGTTATATTGGAAAAGCAGGAAGTGGAAGATGCCACTCACAGGGGGGGGGGGGGGGATTTAATACAAGGTAAACAAGAATTGAAAGATACCACTCACAGGGAGGGGGGGGATCTTTATATTGGAAAAGCAGGAAGTGGAAGATACCACTCACAGGAGGGGGATTTTATACAAGGAAAACAGGAAGTGGAAGATCCCACTCACAGGGGTGGGGATGGGGTTTAATACTGGGAAAGCAGGAAGAGGAAGACTCCACTCACAGGGGGGGGAGCATTGGTAATTTGTAAAAGCAGGAAGTGGAAGATACCACTCACAGGGGGAGGGGGACATTTTTATACTGGGAAAGCAGGAAGTGGAAGATGCCACTCACAGTGAGAGGGGGAGGGGGGTTTTATACTGGGAAAGCTGGAAGTGGAAGATGCCACAAAATGGGGGGGAGGGAATTTTTATATTGGAAAAGCAGGAAGTTGAAGATACCACTCACAAGGTGAGGGGGGAATTTTTATACTGGGAAAGCAGGAAGTGGAATATGCCACTCACAGGGGGGGAGGGGTGGAGAAATTTTTATATTGGAAAAGCGGAAAGTTGAAAGGCCACTCACAGGGGGGTAGGGGGGGATCTTTATACAAGGAAAGCAGGAAGTGGAAGATGCCACTCACAGGCGTGTAGGGGGGGATCTTTATACTGGAAAAGCAAGAAGTGGAAGACGCCACTCAAAAAAGAGGAGAGATCTTTATACTGGAAAAGATCAAAGTGGAGGATACCACTCACAGAGGGAAAGGGAGGGGGAATCTTTTTTCTGGGAAAGCAATACGTGAAAGATACCACTCACAGGGGGGGGGGGATCTTTATATTGGAAAAGCAGGAAGTGGAAGATACAACTCACAGGGGGTGGGGGGGATTTTATACAAGGAAAACAGGAAGTGGAAGATACCACTCACAACGGGGGGGGGGGGGGGGGGGATCTTTATACTGGAAAACAGGAAGTGGAAGATACCACTCACACGGGGGGGGGGGGGTCGGGGGGGGGGGGGCATCTTTATACTGGAAAACAGGAAGTGGAAGATACCACTCACAACGGGGGGGGGGTGGGATTCTGTTAAACTGAAAACAGGAGGAAGAACCACTCAACGGGGGGGGGGGGATCTTTATATTGGAAAAGCAGGAAGTGGAAGATACCACTCACAGGGGGTGGGGGGGGATTGGGGGGATGGGGGGGAATTTATACAAGGAAAACAGGAAGTGGAAGATACCACTCACAACGGGGGGGGGGATCTTTATACTGGAAAACAGGAAGTGGAAGATACCACTCACAACGGGGGGGGGGGGGGGGGGGGGGGATCTTTATACTGGAAAACAGGAAGTGGAAGATACCACTCACAACGGGGGGGGGGGATCTTTATATTGGAAAAGCAGGAAGTGGAAGATACAACACACAGGGGGGGGGGGGGATTTTATACAAGGAAAACAGGAAGTGGAAGATACCACTCACAGGGGGGGGGGGATTTTTATACTGGAAAACAGGAATAGGAAGATACCACTCACAATAGGGGGGGGGATTTTATACTGGAAAACAGGAAGTGGAATATGCGATTCACAGGGGGGTAGGGGGGCAATGGTGGAATTTTAATACTGAGAAAGAAAAAAATGGAAGATGCCACTCATCAGCAGGGGGATAGGGGAATATTTATACTGGAAAAGCATGAAATTGAAGATGCCATTCTCAGGGGGATGCCAATCTTACCACTCACAGGGTGGGTGGGGGGGGGTTTTATAAAAGGTAAAAATGAAGTGGAGGAAACCACACCCAGGGGGAGGGGAGAATCTTCGTACGGGGAAAGCAAGAAGGGGAAGATACCACACACAGGACGGGGGGGGGGGATCGTTATATTGGAAAAGCAGGAAGTGGAAGATACCACTCACAAGGTGAGGGGGAAATTTTTATACTGGGAAAGCAGGAGGTGGAAGATGCACTCACAGGGGGGAAGGGGTGGGGGAATCTTTATACTGGAAAAGCAGGAAGTGGAAGATGCCACTCAAAAGGGGGGGAGGGAATTTTTATATTGGAAAAGCAGGAAGTTGAAGATACCACTCACAAGGTGAGGGGGGAATTTTTATACTGGGAAAGCAGGAGGTGGAAGATGCACTCAAAGGGGGGGAAGGGGTGGGGGAATCTTTATACTGGAAAAGCAGAAGTGGAAGATGCCACTCAAAAGGGGGGGAGGGAATTTTTATATTGGAAAAGCAGGAAGTTGAAGATACCACTCACAAGGTGAGGGGGGAATTTTTATACTGGGAAAGCAGGAGGTGGAAGATGCACTCAAAGGGGGGAAGGGGTGGGGGAATCTTTATACTGGAAAAGCAGGAAGTGGAAGATGCCACTCAAAAGGGGGGGAGGGGTGGAGAAATTTTTATATTGGAAAAGCGGAAAGTTGAAAGGCCACTGGGCGTGTTCGGCTAGAGCCGATTTGCGTCATATCTGCATCGGCCTGCGTCGGAAACTGTCCGAGATGGCCGAAAAGTCGGTGCTGCGTGAACTAAGGCGGAAATGACAACATAAGGTTAAGCAGGCGCCTTACTAGGCACCTTAGCAGCGGTGCAGTTGCTCTCGGGCGCCTTCAACAACATCGCCGCGCCTTCAAACTAACCAACGACAGAATTAGTTAGAGAGCGAGGAGAGAGTGGTGTTTCCTCACGACAAACGCGGATAATTTCACAATATCGCCACCTATCTCGGCGTATTGATTCTACTCTCAAAAAAAAATCTAAATGAAATATACCCCTTCCTAATAGTGTTCAAACACAGGTAGGCTATAAGAGTTATTTAGTCAATCTTACAATGTAACAGCAGTAGTCTATTTCCCCCCTCTTTCTGGTCTCTTATCTAATTTCACAATTAATATTTATTTTGTTGTTTTTCTTATTGCTCTTATTTAAAAAAAAATATATTTAATACAATCCTTTTTTTGTACTTCAATTAATGCGATTTTGTTTCATAATGTGAGGATCTAGTATAAGCCCAACCTATCGAACACATTTCTGTACATTACTTTTGTGTACTTGAATTTATTTTTTAGTCATACAAATAATACATAAATAAATAAATATGCGTTTTGGGATTGTAGCACATACGGTCACTACTGTGGTTATTATATACTGTAACTTACATGTACTTTCTTGAGATTACCAAGATGGATGTGAAAAGTACAATATTGGTAATGTTACACTAACAAATGCCAATTCTCATTCTTGACTGCTTCTGTAATCCAACTGTAGGCCTACCTCTAACTTTATAAAATATGTTGTCTGAACCTAGAAGTGTCAAGAAATAACCAAAAAAAAAGGCCTGGCCAAATATAGGTAACTTAATGTTTTGTTCAATAATGTAACTATATTGGATTAACATATTTTATATAAAATTGATGCAACTTTGTTATGAGTGTTTTGTATTTTGCATTTGTATAACAGCTGGTTTAAGAGTAAAATCCTAATTGGACTGTTGTCCAAAAAATTGTCCTCTTCAGAACATTTGGTGTGAGCATATAGAACATTAAGGTAGGACCACCAAATGATAACACATTCATTTTTGTCAAAGTATTTGGGAAGTTACCTAATTTATATTTCTCTTCACCATCCTTGTTATCAGTAAGACAACTCATTCGGATCTGAAGGGATGTTCTTCTGTTGAGAAGTGGAGTTTTCCCTATCTCCAGATGGGACAGTGTATAGGCAGACCTCTGCCTGTCACATTCCAGCAGAGGGGACCACATACAAATAAGCCAATTCCATAAAAACATGAAGGGAAGGACGAATTAAACAATATTATGTAACACATCCTGGCGCTACTGTGCTGTACATCCACTTTGCAAATTGTTGAAAGATTAATGATTGAGATTAAAGATCTAACACTGTTATTATGGCTATGGGTTCATTAGATGTGGGTGTTCTGGTCTCCAAAACAAAACCGATAAATTATACTCGCAATTAAGACCACATTTTCAGAATATTTATTTCACACAATATGGTGACATTCACAAAAGGTAAATAAACTGTAGGACTATTCCTCTCCACCACCATTCAAGCCACAACGACACCAGGTTCTTTCTGTCATTTTGTATGTTTATTGGAAGGAAGACAACATGTTGATATTGGAATACATCTTATGCAAATACAATTCTATTTATCCATACGTTACCATAACTGGCAAGGAAAATGTAATCTTTCTTGACATTGCTCCCTCAAAACACATAACAACTCCCAGTATCCCAATGTCCCTATATGTACTATATTAGTTATTCATTCATATAAACTCAATTTATCTTGTAAAAAACATTGAATGGCATTCAATTCAATACGTTCATTGTCAGGGTCCAAAGGGACCACGTGCTGTCATGTAATTTGAATAAATCATGAACACTGACATTATGAGTAGCTGAATCACCTCATTTCCCCCTATGTTTTGGCTCTGTACTCCAGAACTTTTGATGTGAAATGATACAACAACTGTGAGGCTAAAGTACAGACTGTAAGCTTTAATTTGAGGGCATTCTCATCCATATTGTAACTGAAGAAGGCTGGAGTACAGGCCTGGCATAGCATCACCAGTGAAGATACCCAGCATCTGATGATTTCTACAGCTCGCAGACTTCAGGCAGTCCTTGCATGCAAAGGACATGCAACCACCAAGTATTATTCTTTCATAGCAACATAATTAATGATTAGGATTAATACACTTTCCCCTTATGTCACAAGGAATATATCCAATGCATTAACTGTACAACTCTAAAAAGAAAAGTCCCATGAAAGAGACATTTCTCATTTATATTGGTACAGATATTCTGCAATAAAATATGCTTTAGAACCACCACTCAAAAGTCTATGAAAACATGCATGTAAGTTATGATACTTAACATAGCTACATAGATTCTCACATTACAATGTATGACTACCGATGGCTAGGATGTCTTCTGGGTTTAGATGAACTAAAATGACATGTCTACCATGTTTGCAAGTCTAAACAGAGATGACGGGTGTAGTTTAGACCATCTCATGAATTGACAGACAAGAAACAGCTGAATATGAGCAATAGAACATAAGCAGCCTAATGTTTACAGGTATGTTACCATAACAGATGACAGCTTAGCTAAATAATTTAGTTATTCGACAATGAAAGGGCACCCAGCGCTTTAATTCCAATGGAAATTATACGTATTTATTCAAGAACTTTAACTGGAGTTTCACTGTGGCACAATTCAGGGTGATAGCCAAAGTCGAGTAGCAAAAGATAAATATTGACTACCCGAACAATACAAGTCATGAAATAATGTAAGGCAGTATTAAAACAACCTTCATTCGTTCTCCTCCATTTCTTCAAGATTTTGAAGTAAAAAGGACATCTGTGTCGCCTCCAAGTCCTCCACAACCACAAACAACACGGCTAACTCCTCCATGTTGTTTTTCTCCCAGCCGGTTTCAGAAACGTCCGAAACTGTCCCAGTTGGATCTGCTCAGGCGATTTTCATTTCCGCCTGAGGCAGGTAAGCCAACTGCTCACCGATGTCTACTCGAACACGCCCATTCACAGTGGGGTAGGGGGGAATCTTTATACTGGAAAAGCAAGAAGTGGAAGATGCCACTCAAAAATAGGGGGGGGATGTGGTTTAATACTGGGAAAGAAGGAAGTGAAAGAGGCCACTCACAGGGGGGTAGGGGGGAATCTTTATACTGGAAAAGCAAGAAGTGGAAGACGCCACTCAAAAAAGAGGGGAGGTCTTTATACTGGAAAAGCTCAAAGTGGAGGATACCACTCACAGGGGGAGGGGGAGGGGAGAATCTTCCTACTGGGAAAGCATGAAGTGGAAGATACCACTCACAGAGGAAAAGGGAGGGGGAATCTTTTTTCTGGGTAAGCAATACGTGAAAGATACCACTCACAGGGGGGGGGGGGGGGATCTTTATATTGGAAAAGCAGGAAGTGGAAGATACCACTCACAGGGGGGGGGGGTCTTTATATTGGAAAAGCAGGAAGTGGAAGATACAACTCACAGGGGGTGGGGGGGATTTTATACAAGGAAAACAGGAAGTGGAAGATACCACTCACAGGGGGGGGGGGATCTTTATACTGGAAAACAGGAAGTGGAAGATGCCACTCACAGGGGGAGGGGAGAATCTTCGTACTGGGAAAGCATGAAGTGGAAGATACCACTCACAGGACAGGGGGGGGGGATCTTTATATTGGAAAAGCAGGAAGTGGAAGATACCACTCACAGGGGGGGGGGAGGGATCTTTATATTGGAAAAGCAGGAAGTGGAAGATACCACTCACAGGGGGGGGGGATCTTTATACAAGGAAAGCAGGAAGTGGAAGATGCCAGTCACAGGGGGGGGGGGGATGGTGGAATTTTAATACTGAGAAAGAAAAAAATGGAAAATCCCACATCAGCGGGGGCATAGGGGAATCTTTATACTGGAAAAGCATGAAATGGAAGATGCCACTCTCAGGGGGATGCCAATCTTACCACTCACAGGGGGGGGTTTATATTGGAAAAGCAGGAAGTGGAAGATGCCACTCACAGGGTGGGGGGGGGGGGGGATTTTATACAAGGAAAACATGAAGTGGAAGATACCACTCACAGGGGGGGGGGGGATCTTTATATTGGAAAAGCAGGAAGTGGAAGATACAACTCACAGGGGGTGGGGGGGATTTTATACAAGGAAAACAGGAAGTGGAAGATCCCACTCACAGGGGTGGGGATGGGGTTTAATACTGGGAAAGCAGGAAGAGGAAGGGGGGGGGGGGTGGAGGAATCTTACCACTCACAGGGGGAGGGAATCTTTATATTGGAAAAGCAGGAAGTGGAAGATACCACTCAGAGGGGGGGGGGGGGGATTTTTAAACTGGAAAACAGGAAGAGGAAGATACCACTCACAATGGGGGGGGGTGGATTTTATACTGGAAAACAGGATGTGGAAGATACCACTCACAACGGGGGGGGGGGATCTTCATACTGGAAAAGCACGAAGTGGAAGATACCACTCACAATAGGGGGGGGGGGGATTTTATACTGGAAAACAGGAAGTGGAATATGCCATTCACAGGGGGGTAGGGGGGCAATGGTGGAATTTTAATACTGAGAAAGAAAAAAATGGAAGATGCCACTCATCAGCGGGGGGATAGGGGAATCTTTATACTGGAAAAGCATGAAATGGAAGATGCCACTCTCAGGGGGATGCCAATCTTACCACTCACAGGGGGGGGTTTATATTGGAAAAGCAGGAAGTGGAAGATACCACTCACAAGGTGAGGGGGAAATTTTTATACTGGGAAAGCAGGAGGTGGAAGATGCACTCACAGGGGGGAAGGGGTGGGGGAATCTTTATACTGGAAAAGCAGGAAGTGGAAGATGCCACTCAAAAGGGGGGGAGGGAATTTTTATATTGGAAAAGCAGGAAGTTGAAGATACCACTCACAAGGTGAGGGGGGAATTTTTATACTGGGAAAGCAGGAGGTGGAAGATGCACTCACAGGGGGAAAGGGGTGGGGGAATCTTTATACTGGAAAACAGGAAGTGGAAGATGCCACTCACAGGGAGGGGGTGGGGGGGGGGGGGGTGGTGGAATTTTAAGACTGAGAAAGAAAAAAAATGGAAGATGCCACTCATCAGCGGGGGGATAGGGGAATCTTTATACTGGAAAAGCATGAAATGGAAGATGCCACTCTCAGGGGGATGCCAATCTTACCACTCACAGGGGGGGGGTTTATATTGGAAAAGCACGAAGTGGAAGATGCCACTCACAGGGGGGGGGGGGGGGGGATTTTATACAAGGTAAACATAAAGTGTAAGATACCACTCACAGGAGAGGGGGGATCTTTATATTGGAAAAGCAGGAAGTGGAAGATACAACTCACAGGGGGTGGGGGGGATTTTATACAAGGAAAACAGGAAGTGGAAGATCCCACTCACAGGGGTGGGGATGGGGTTTAATACTGGGAAAGCAGGAAGAGGAAGACTCCACTCACAGGGGGGGGAGAATTTTTATATTGGAAAAGCAGGAAGTGGAAGATACCACTCACAAGGTGAGGGGGAAATTTTTATACTGGGAAAGCAGGAGGTGGAAGATGCACTCACAGGGGGGAAGGGGTGGGGGAATCTTTATACTGGAAAAGCAGGAAGTGGAAAATGCCACTCACAAAAGGGGGGGGATTTTTATACTGGGAAAGCACAAAGTGGAAGATACCACTCACAGGGGGGGATATATATATTGGAAAAACGGGAACTGGAAGATGCCACTCAAAAGGGGGGGAGAAATTTGTATATTGGAAAAGCGGAAAGTTGAAAGGCCACTCACAGGGGGGTAGGGGGGAATCTTTATACTGGAAAAGCAAGAAGTGGAAGATGCCACTCAAAAATAGGGGGGGGATGTGGTTTAATACTGGGAAAGAAGGAAGTGAAAGAGGCCACTCACAGGGGAGTAGGGGGGTATCTTTATACGAGGAAAGCAGGAAGTGGAAGATGCCACTCACAGGCGTGTAGGGGGGAATCTGTATACTGGAAAAGCAAGAAGTGGAAGACGCCACTCAAAAAAGAGGGGAGATCTTTATACTGGAAAAGCTCAAAGTGGAGGATACCACTCACAGAGGGAAAGGGAGGGGGAGGGGCTGCCGCGTTAGCTCAACGGTAAAAGTTGTGCTCCGAGGATCGGGGTTCGCGCCCCGGTCCTGCCATATCCGAGCGTGGCCGGCGCCCTGTGGAAGCGGCAATTGGGCGCCGCTTCCGGGTGGGGGGAGGGACTCGGAGAGAATCACTGCCCGCACGGGACCCAGGCGAGTCGCGGTCAGGAAGTTCGAGGAGTCGCGCCCTGTAGAGGACGTGGCGACCTCCTTCCAATTACTAGTACCGATAGACGGGATTGTGTAACGGTGGTTCTCTAGCGGTTGCTACATGGGGGGGAATTGAATTAGAATAGGGGTTCAATTGGCTACTAAATTGGGAGAAAAAAAAGGGAAAAATCTGAAACAAAATATTTAAAAAAATAAATAAAAAAAGGAAAGGGAGGGGGAATCTTTTTTCTGGGAAAGCAATATGTGAAAAATACCACTCACGGGGGGGGCGGGGATCTTTACACTGGGAAAACCAGAATTGGAAGATACCACTCACAGGGGGAGGGGGGGGGATCTTTATACTGGAAAACAGGAAGTGGAAGATGCCACTCACAGAGGGGGAGGGGTGGAGGAATCTTACCACTCACAGGGGGATACCACTCACAGGGGGAGGGAATCTTTATATTGGAAAAGCAGGAAGTGGAAGATACCACTCACAGGGGGGGGATTTTTATACTGGAAAACAGGAAGAGGAAGATACCACTCACAATGGGGGGGGGGGGGGATCTTCATACTGGAAAAGCACGAAGTGGAAGATACCACTCACAGGGGGTGGGGGGGATTTTATACAAGGAAAGAACGAAGTGGAAGATACCACTCACAATGGGGTGGGGGATTTTATACTGGAAAACAGGAAGTGGAATATGCCTCTCACAGGGGGGTAGGGGGGGGGGGGGAATGGTGGAATTTTAATACTGAGGGAAAAAAAAATGGAAGATGCCACTCATCAGCGGGGGGATAGGGGAATCTTTATACTGGAAAAGCATGAAATGGAAGATGCCACTCTCAGGGGGATCCCAATCTTACCACTCACAGGGTGGGGGGGGGGGATTTTATACAAGGTAAACATGAAGTGGAGGATACCACGGGGAGGGGGAGGGGAGAATCTTCGTACTGGGAAAGCATGAAGTGGAAGATACCACTCACAGGACGGGGGGGGGGGATCTTTATATTGGAAAAACAGGAAGTGGAAGATACCACTCACCGGGGGGGGGATCTTTATATTGGAAAAGCAGGAAGTGGAAGATACCACTCACAGGGGGGGGGGATCTTTATACAAGGAAAGCAGGAAGTGGAAGATGCCACTCACAGGGGGGGGGGGGATGGTGGAATTTTAATACTGAGAAAGAAAAAAATGGAAGATGCCACTCATCAGCGGGGGGATAGGGGAATCTTTATACAAGGAAAACAGGAAGTGGAAGATCCCACTCACAGGGGTGGGGATGGGGTTTAATACTGGGAAAGCAGGAAGAGGAAGACTCCACTCACAGGGGGGGGGGGAGAATTTTTCTATTGGAAAAGCAGAAAGTGGAAGATGCCACTCACAGGGGAAGAGGGGGGATCTTTATACAAGGAAAGCAGGAAGTGGAAGATCCCACTCACAGGGGTGGGGATGGGGTTTAATACTGGGAAAGCAGGAAGAGGAAGACTCCACTCACAGGGGGGGGGGGATTTTTATATTGGAAAAGCAGGAAGTGGAAGATACCACTCTCAGGGGTTGGTGGGATTTTATACAAGGACAGCAGAAAGTGGAAGATGCCACTCACAGGGGGGTAGGGGGGGATCTTTATACAAGGAAAGCAGGAAGTGGAAGATCCCACTCACAGGGGTGAGGATGGGGTTTAATACTGGGAAAGCAGGAAGAGGAAGACTCCACTCACAGGGGGGGGAGAATTTTTATATTGGAAAAGCAGGAAGTGGAAGATACCACTCACAGGGGGGGGGATTTTATACAAGGAAAGCAGGAAGTGGAAGATCCCACTAGGGGTGGGGATGGGGTTTAATACTGGGAAAGCAAGAAGTGGAAGATCCCACTCACAGGGGGGGGGGGGAATTTTTATATTGGAAAAGCAGGAAGTGGAAGATACCACTCAAAAGGTGAGGGAGGAATTTTTATAGCAGTAGGTGGAAGATGCACTCACAGGGGGAAAGGGGTGGGGGAATCTTTATACTGGGAAGCAAGAAGTGGAAGATGCCACTCACAGGGGGGGATGGGTGGGGGAATCTTTATACTGGAAAGCAGGAAGTGGAATATGCCACTCGCAGGCGTGTAGGGGGGAATTTTTATACAAGGAAAGCAGGAAGTGGAAGATGCCACTCACAGGGGGGAGTGGAATCTTTATACTGGAAAAGCAAGAAGTGGAAGAGGCCACTCACAGGGGGGTAGGGGGGGATCTTTATACAAGGGGGAGCAGGAAGTGGAAGATGCCACTCACAGGGGGAGGTGGGAATTTTTATATTGGAAAAGCAGGAAGTTGAAGATACCACTCACAGGGGGAGGGGGAGAAGGAAGTTTTATACTGGGAAAGCAGGGAGTGGAAGATGCCACTCAAAGGCGGAGGGGCATTATACTGGAAAAGCAGGAAGTGGAAGATACCACTCACAGGGGGGTAGGGGGGAATCTTTATACTGGAAAAGCAAGAATTGGAAGATGCCACTCAAAAATAGTGCGGGGAGGGGGGGGGGGGGGGGGGGGGATCTTTATACAAGGAAAGCAGGAAGTGGAATATGCCACTCACAGGGGGAGGGGGGAATTTTTATACTAGAAAAGCGGAAAGTGAAAGACGCCACTCACAGGGGGGTAGGGGGGGATCTTTTTACAAGGAAAGCAGGAAGTTGAAGATGCCACTCACAGGTGTGTAGGGGGGAATCTTTATACAAGGAAAGCAGGAAGTGGAAGATGCCACTCACAGGGAGGGGGTGGTGGGGTTTTATATTGGAAAAGCAGAATGTGGTAGATACCACTCACAGGGGGCGGGGGGAATTTTTATATTGGAAAAGCAGGAAGTTGGAAGATACCACTCACAGGGGGGGGGGGGTCTTTATACTGGAAAGCAGGAAGTGGAAGATGCCACTCACAGGCGTGTAGGGAGGAATCTTTATACAAGGAAAGCAGGAAGTGGAAGATGCCACTCACAGGGGGGTGTGGAATATTTATACTGGAAAAGCAAGAAGTGGAAGATGTCACTCACATGGGGGTAGGGGGGGATCTTTATCCAAGGAAAGCAGGAAGTGGAAGATGCCACTCACAGGGGGAGGTGGGAATTTTTATATTGGAAAAGCAGGAAGTTGAAGATACCACTCACAAGGTGAGGGGGGAATTTTTATACTGGGAAAGCAGGAGGTTGAAGATGCACTCACAGGGGGGAAGGGGTGGGGGAATCTTTATACTGGGAAGCAAGAAGTGGAAGATGCCACTCACAGGGAGGGAGGGGTGGGGGAATCTTTATACTGGAAAAACACAAAGTGGAAGATGCCACTCACAGGGGGACGGGGGAATCTTTATATTGGAAAATCAAGAAGAGGAGGACGCCACTCAAAAGAGGGGGGTCTTTATACTGGAAAAGCAGGAAGTGGAAGATACCACTCACAGGGTGGGAAGGGGGTTTTATACTGGGAAAGCAGGAAGTGGAGGATGCCACTCAAATTGGGTTGGGGGATTTGTATACTGGGAAAGCAGAAAGTGGAAGAAGCCACTCTCAGGGAGAGGGGGAGGGGGGAATCTTTATATTGTTCTAGCTTGTTCAGTGAATATTGTGACGTTAACTAGCTAGCATATTTTCAACCCAGTTATACCCACAATACATACACTGCTCAAAAAAATTAAGGGAACACTTAATCGTCACAGTATAACACCAAGTCAATTAAACCAAACCGGTCCTGCTGGATTATGTTGCAGGCAGCATAACATTCGCCACGGCGTCTCCAGACATTAAAGGGTAACAAAGCACTAAACCCACTTATTTTAGATGATAACTGATACATTTGGGTTTTTCTACACTGCTCAAAATAACTTAGGGAACACTTAATCATCACAGTATAACACCAAGTCAATTAAACCAAACAAGGTCATGCTGGATGATGTTGCAGGCAGCATAACATTCTCCAGACTCTTTCACGTCTGTCACATGTGCTCAATGTGAACCTGCTCTCATCTGTGAAGAGAACGGCGCCAATAGCAAACCTGCCAATTCTGGTGTTCTCTGGCAAATGCCAATCGAGCTGCACGGTGCTGGGCTGTGAGCACAGGTCCCACTACAGGATGCCGGGCTCTCATGCCACCCTCATGGAGTCTGTTTCTGTTGTTAATCACATGTGAAATCATGCAAAAAAAAAAAAAACTTGCAAAAATTCAAAATTCAGATCCATGAAATCCTTTCTTAACATTTATTGGGATCAGAGTCCAGATTTTGTATATGCAAAAATACAAAGTGAACCTTTCATGACATAATAATTAGGGACAATGTTGACATTTCTTGCAAAGTTTCTTGAAGACTCATCACTTCTTGCACCATTTCTCAAAAAAAAATCAATGGGTCAGTATTTCTTAGACAATTATGGATTTCATCAAATCCAAAGTCATAAGAATTACATAAAAGAATTATGGATTTCATGGAGTCAGAGTCCTGATTTTGTATTTGTAAAACTATGAAGTCAGCATTTCATGACTACAGCCAGATTCAGAGTTGAGATAATCACGCGCAAATAGCACTTACTCTCGAAATTCCGCTTAGCTTAAGCTATTTGTGATTCAGACATTTGACTTATCTGCTGTTTTAAGCTTCTCTCCAGTCTATACGCACTCAAGGTGGAGATTTGATGAAAACGAGACGTGTCTGCAAGATACGCGGATTCAGAGTTTTCACTTAATATTAGATTTTTTTCTGCAAAACCTTATTCGGAAAAAAGGTGGTCTATGTCTAGCGCCACCAATAGACGATTATGATTATGAAAAATACAGCATCTTTCACCTAAATGGATATTAGAATGAGTGCATGTTATCTGAACATAATATTGGCCTTATTTTCCTTTGCCTAGCCTACTTGCAATTATCAAAGAGCTGTCATAAAAAGAAAAATATGTAAAAGTATGATTGACCTCATACCTGACTAATATTAGGTGGATTCATTGATGGACAGTGTCTGGATCATATTTGCTTTGACAGAGAGACTTTTGTACTCAGCTGCTCCAAAATGATTAGGAAATGCAAATTGACTCCCCACAGTGTACAGGTGCTCCAGGTTACAATCGCTTTCCTTCCTGGTCACATCCTTCCAGCATGTGACAGAAGCACAAAAAAGTAATTGTTGGACAGTGGTTGCACGTAATAGGCTATTATTAAGTATTAGGCTATGTGACTTAATGGTTAATGTATGACTGGTTAATGTATGACTACTTAATAATATTGTGTTCAAGCACTGTACATGATTTTATTAGGTAAATCATTAAAAAATATATATATTTTAAAATATTTTTTTTAAAGTAAATCCAATTATTTATTTGTATATTAATAATATTGCGTAGACCACTGTACAATGATTTTTTTTTTTTATTGTGTGAGAGGTTTTCCCCAGTCATCAATATCTAGGAGCTATAATCATGTTATCAATGCGATGGATTAATACGTTCACGGCCTTCCCCATAAAGCAAGAGCAACTGCGATGCACAAAGGCAGGATTTTACAAAGGCAAATGTGGTTATTAAAGGCAATGTCACTGACACTTTGAAAATGTATACCCCCACACACATTTTTTTACTAGAAAGCTGGCAACCCAGGGGACAGGTACAAGAAACAGGTCATTAGAATAGCATGCCCTTTTTTGAGATAAGCACAATGGCGCACAAGTTAGAATACGGCGTAGATCACACTGCGTTACATTTTTCTCACATTCCATTAATTTCAATGGGGTGGAAACATTACAGTGGCCTGTGTGGCACCAAGAGCAGTAGCTACCATCACCAAGCTCACACACGTGGTCAGTCACTCATCACCGACAAACACGTGGGGGGGGTGGGGGAAACAAAAAACTGATCGTTCTGAGCACAGCACAAGAGGAATTGGCCACAGCAGAAATGATTTCAGATTTTACATCACAAAGCCCTTCTCAAGACCCAAAAATCCGTATGTTTAAAAAAAAAAAAAAAGATCAAAACCAAAATTGATCAAACTCAACTCAACTTAACTTAATTCAAACTGGGCCTAAATACTAAACCACGTTACACAATTCCTGGCAGAAGCAGCCAGATTCAGATTAATAATTTCCTGGTATTTCATGGAGTTCATGATGCCATGTACCCTAACAAGGTTCCTAGGGCCTTTGGAGGAAAAACAGCCCCACAACATCATGGAACCTCCACCACACTTAACAGTGGGGATCAGGTAATTTTGGGTATAGCCATCTTTCTTTTTTTCTGGCATGCCTTCCAAATAGTTTGTTGGCATGGAGGTGATGTATAATGGCAGTTTTGGAGACTTGATGACCCCAATATGCTACTTTCCTCTGTAATTCTCCAACAGTGATCGTTGGGGATTTTTTTTGCCTCTCTTTTTTTGCACTGTTTGTGAGGGCAAAATAAAGTTGTGTCCTCTTCCAGGCAGGTTTGTAACAGTTCTAGTTGCTTTGAACTTTTAAAGTATTGCCCCAACGGTAGATATGGGCATTTTCAGGTGAGTAGCTATTTTTTTATAGCCATTCCCTGACTTATGAAGCTCACTTTTCCTTCTTTTTATTTGTGTGTTCTCTTATCTTTCCCATGTTTATGTATGAATAAGGGAATATGGCCTCTGTGTCACCTCATATTTATACCCCAGTGAAACAGGAAGTCATGGATTACTGCTTGAAAGTTCCTAAACACTCTGATCAACTTTAAAAAAAGTAAAATATAAATGGAAAAAATGCTTCAGTTACATTTTGTTCATAAAAATGTATAAGGGTGCCAATAATTGTGGCACACATGGTTTTGTTAAAAATAATAATTTCTTGATGAGGGATTTTTTTTTTTTCTCAGAATAAATTTACTAAAGTTGGATTTTTCTAATTTTTTCAGTGTGAGATTAAGCTAATTCACCAAAAGGTACATTTTTCATAACCCTTTTTACTCATCTTTACCAGGGGTGCTAATAATTGTGGAGGTTACTGTATATTATTCATTTGCAACTGTAATAAGGCAAAGTAACATATATGGACAAAAGGAAATAAAAGGCTAATCCCACCCAAGGGAGGTTCAAGTGACTGACCTGATTCGAATACATTTTCAATATGATTAGAAGTTCCTCGACTTCTATTGGCTGGGAAAATGTGCGCAGACTTTTCGTGTTGTGTTCAGTGTAAATAACATTACCTAATAGTATATTAAACGCACTGCCTGGCATGGTACAGAACAGGGACAGATTGGACAAGTCTAACTGCTGAAGCTCCCGTGGACAAGTGAGAAAAAAAAAATCAAATTCAGGTCTGAGAGATTGTGCCTCTAGGGAATGTATGCTTCATTACCATTGCTCATTATAAACTACATTAATGACCCATTTGTTTAGAAGTTTGTGCTCATATACGATCTAATAGACAATGGTTTTTGGCTCCTGTTGCACAATTATTCATGCTTCTTGACAAATAAGAAGTCCAAGTCTAATTTCCATTACAAGTGTTTTCATCATGTTTCGTTTTGTTATAAGTAGCCGTTAATGGCATTTCAGATCTCAGGACTCTCACTTCAACAGACGAGCACTATCTGAATGAAGCTCAGCACTATAATCTTATCGTCGTCCACCTAAGGTCCATTGGCCCTGAAACTCAATTCCATTAGAGTATCAAAATGTATTTACAGTGCAGTCCATTGATATTTGGACAGTGACACAATCTTTGTTGTTTTGCCTTTGTACTCCAGCACATTGGATTTGAAGTGAAGCAATGAATAGGTTAAAGTGCACTGTCATCTAATTTAAGGATATTTACATCCATATCAAGTTCATCATGTAGGACGTGCAGCCCGTTTTATAGGCTACATACCACTCCCCACCCACCTCGCGACTTTTGCCTGGTTGCTCCGTATCTATTTAGCGCCTTGTAATCTGGACAGGTCATAGTTATATCCTTTGAATTCGACAACTGCCTGAAGTCTGCGACCCATAGACATCACCAGACACTGGGGGCCGGATTGCGACTGCTTTTCCGACGCTAAAGCAGTTGCTACAAGGTCGCAATATCTATGCCGGATTTACTAAACGGTCGCACTAGGTCAAAATCAAAGAGGGTAGGCGGAGCAAGGAGAAGGGTGTGCCTGCAATACCGGAGCAGGGACCGTCTCAGGGCCGGGACAGTCTCAGGGCCGGCCGGGACCGTCTGAGGACCCTACAGTCCTGCGCATGCACAAGAGAAACAAAAAGATGGACGACAATCTGAACGTGAGTACAAAACTGAATGTGAATCAAGTTTTATTTGTTTAATGTTAAAAACAATTCTGGTGTCTTGAATACGACAGCAAAGTTAATGTTAGCTATCTAGTCGAAGTGTGAGTAGCTTACTAACGTTATGTATGTAACGTGAACTTTAGCGTTTAGCTAAATCGAATTTAACGTTAGCTTATGATAGTGTTGGCTAACGCTAATGTTCGATTGCAAGATAATCGAAGCATATTTAAAAGGCACTACAAACAATCATTGTTATAACGTTAGTTTACCGATAGCTTGCTGCAAAACGAACTAACGTTGACGTTAGCCTCATTTGTTTATTTGTTTAATGAAACCGTAGCGCGGTTTTGGCAAGCCCAACTAGTTGACTATGATAAATGACTATGATATATAATGTTATATTTGAATTATATTGTTTAAAAATTAACCATTTTCTTTTTGTAGTCCATCATATATGCCCTGGCTGTACTTCAGAAGCTGTCCTTGCAGGAAGCTGAGCAGGTATTCCTCTCTGGTCCGGTTTATCATCACAGGTAAGAGTAGAGAATGTAATTTTATTTACACAATGCCATAAAATCTATCAACTATTTACTAATATTACTTAATACCTTAATAAAGAAGTAGACCATTAGCAAATGTTAACTAAATATGAGTTAACTGTAAAAAGCAATGTTAATGAATGTACCCTTTTTTATTTTATTTTAAGTGTTACCAATATTTATGTTAACCTAGCAGTGATTATGTTGTCCATCTTTACTATTTCAGTGAAGTGGAGGAATATAACCGAGGGATATACCGGCAATTGAGGACAGAAGGGAGACTATTCAATTGGTAGGTAGTGCTGTTACCGACTTCACAATCTGTGGTTTGAATATTGAAGGCTCAGGAAAAGTCAAATGTCAATAACATGTTATTTCTATTTTGTTTTCTATTGTATTATTGCATCTCTCGCTCTCTCAGAACAGGAAACCAGGCCCAACAGGCGGAATATACAGCGCTGGAGCCTCAAAATGGCCATGTACCCTGTGCAAATAAAAGTTATTTCTTTAAAATTTTGTGCACAAATTTGTTTACATTCACGCTACTAAGCATTTTCCTTCAATGAGATAAACCACCACCAGTCAGGGTGTGACCATTAATTACACTGACACAACTTTTGCTGGGGACAATAAAAGCCCACTCAAATATGTGTTTTTGTCACATGACACAATGCCACAGGTGTTGCAATTCTTGAGAAAGCATGCAATTGGCATGCTCAATGCTGGGAGCTTTTTAAATTTTTTCAACAATTGACAAATTTCTTGTGTGAAATATTACTTCTCATTATATTTTCAACTTGGAAATCACTTCCATCTTATTTAAAAAGATGAACACACACGGGAGCTGTACTAGCTTAAAAGAATAGATGTTTCCGTTTTATTCTGGACACCGCCATTGGTGGCTGTGAGAAATCTGCGCCTTGGCATATTCTACAAGTCTGGAACTCTACTGGAGGGAAGCAACACCATTCTTCCAAAATAATGTTAAATTGGGTTGAGATCAAGTGGCTGCAAAGGCCATAGCATATGATTCCCATCATTTTCGTACTGTGAGCCACTATTTGCCTTGTAAAATAAATGCATTTTGGGGTAAAATGAGTTCTATGTTACATTACATTACAGGCATTTAGCAGACGCTCTTATCCAGAGCGACTTACACAACTTCTTATTACATTTATCCATTCATACAGCTGGATATATACTGATGAAATTCAGGTTAAGTACCTTGCTCAAGGGTACAACAGCAGTGTCCTACCTGGGAATCAAACCTGCAAAAGTTCTAATCTAATGCAAAAATTATGAGGTCAAATTTTTTGTACAGCTTTATTATTGACATGCAAGAACTGCGGTCCTGCCATGGTTGCACTGCAATTCAGTAGGTGAAATGAAAAACTAGGGTCCTGACACTGTCCCTGACACTGCACTGCTCCGGGCCATGTTGCACTGTTGCGGTCATCCAATTGGGTAGGTGGCGCTGTCGCGAAAAACTAGGGTCCTGAGACGGTCCCGGCCGGCCCTGAGACTGTCCCGGCCCTAAGACGGTCCCTGCTCCGGTATTGCAGGCACATACTATTGGGAGCAAGAGGTCCAACTTCGGGGCTGGAACGTCCGCACTTGGAACTTATTACAGACAGACAACTGGCACTCATTGAATGACTGGCGGTCAATGGAGTTTTAACAAAACAGTTTGCTAAACGGGTCACTATCAGACAGACGAAATCAAAAGTCTCCCTTTTCTTTTTAGATTATATATGCCTTGGTTATCAGGACCCAGTACTACTACTTACAACCCGTTATGGTTTTGACTATCCAACGAAAACCAACTTTAAATCCGGCTAGCGCCGGTCATATGCGCGCCACTCTAAGCATACGTTATGTAACTTTAGTTGCTAAGCTAACTGAAAACACTACTGCGCATGCCTGATCATGTCCTGCGCATGTTCTACAACATAAATTACACATATTAATATTTTAACCATGAATTCTTAGGCTTTTATATGGTTTTAAAAAGTATGTTGCTAACAAGTTGTTAACAAGTTGTTGGAATAAATACACGTCATTACCTCAGCAGATCCTTGGCTGCTCTCAAGTGTAGCTAGTAGCTAGTCGTGTCAGCGCTCCTTTCGAACTTTATCACATCAACTTTTTTTATATGAAATTCAAGAATATGAATGAATACTATTTAAAACTAAGGTCTTTGTAGCTTGCTAGCCAGCAAGCTAGTATGACAAACAGTTTTAACATGCATTCGACTTCCATAGCTAGGTACCTTATTAGTCCCAATTAGCTGCCTATTTTCCTAGCTAGCTGGCCATATATGACTTAGCTAACTACCACAATTGCCTAGCTAGCTAGCTGCCGTTTGAGGCTACGTTTCATTTTGTAAGCAAAATAAAAACCCACTAGTTAAACTAGTTGCACTTAGGATGTAGTAAGTTAGTATTGGAGCAGCTGTCTAGTATAGCAATCGCGTTTGCTAGCTAACTTAACCGGCCAGCCAGCTAGGACATTGGGAAGCTAATTCTGACTAATTTAATAACTGTTAAATTAAAATGGCTTGCCATGAGCTATCGTTAGCTTGCTAGCTAGCTAACCCAGCATTGGGTTATCAGTGTTGCCAAATCAGACTCGGGAGACAAAGTTAATCAACCTCCCAGTCAAAAACACGCCCAAACAAACGGGGGAGTAGGGCGATTGTGGACGGGAGGGTGTGAAATAGCTAAATTCATATCTAAATTGATAAGCTAGCTAATGTCTTTAAACAATAGTAGCGCCCAGATAAAAAACAACCCAAAAAAACGCAACCTGCGACATCAGAAAGGACAAGCCTAAATTGCGTATGTAGGCCTATATAAGCAGTCTTGACCTTGTGTTACACTGTGCACTTGATAAATAAAACACTTTGACTTTGACTTTGGCAGCTGGATTTTGCTTTGCTCAGGTTGCAAACAGGCTACAAAGCATTCCCTGGGGCCTAGTTGAACGCGGCAGGGGAGAGATGGGAGGTTCGACTCTTTTTACTAACTCGAGTTTGTATGAGTCACTCACCAAAGAGAGTCGGGTTTTGGAGTCACTCGAGTCATCAAGTCAGTCTAACTTCCGGTTTAGCCCTCCTGAATGGGATAAAGTAATTTAATAGACTTTGAGACTTTCCAAATGTTATCGGAATGAATGGATCAAATTCTGATAGTGAAACGAGTTATTTCGCGGGGGTTGTGACGCTCAAAAAAAATTATCCATCGTTTTGTAGCCGCTCCTTTCCCCGTGATTGTGTGCAAGAAAACTGCTTTTCGGACCTGGAAGTTGTAATTACACGGTTTGACCACTAAATAAAATTGGCTTCAAAGCCTGGCGCTGTTCTGGGGGCTTGCTCAGTACTCTCACTCAAAAGTTAACGAGCTCAGGGCAGGGGGCGGGTTCCGGGGCTGGGGGAGCGAGTACTGGGTGACCGAGTGAGTAGCTATTTCGTGGAACCCGAGTCAGACAGCTCCGGGCGGGCTGGGAGAGCAAGTGAGTGAGTGATTCGTGCAGCCAGACTTTCAGCTCAGGGCAGAGAGAGCGAGTACGGAGTTGAAACAAGCGCCAAAAAGTGATTGCTTTCTCACATGGCTAGGTTAATACAGTGATTTACTTGATGCATTTCCACAAATAGTTAATATAAGAGTTGCACAATAGTGTAACACGTTGTCTCGCATCGTCTTCGCAGTTCGCATTAGCAAGTAGCAGGTATGTCATTGGCGAGTCAGCGAACGAGTTAGTGGAGGAGAGGACTTGTCACTCCTGAGTCAGTAAAAAGAGTCGTTCGTTTCGAACGATTCGTTCAAACTCGCACATCACTACGAGTGGTGAGTTCAGTGGTGGTGAGTGACGTTGGCGGAATGCAACCGATTGCTGTCGTAATGTAGTTCACTTCAGCATAACGTTATATTTAATTTATATTAACTGTGTGTGGTTCAAAAATCGCAAAAAGTGTATTTTTTTGTGGGGATTTACATCTTGATTTACAAAACGTAAAAATATTTTAGGCTTATATTAACCACAAACCATATATTCAGCAAAATCCTTATGGGAAAAAGCATTGGGAATCTGCCGAGGGAACCCATGCCTGGAATAACCTCCGAATTGACCTACAAAAATATGTCATGACTGTAGCACTCAAAATGTATAAAAAGGGCAGCAATTCCTATATGGTGAACCTGATATGGATGCAAATATCTGCAAAATAAAGCCGACAGTCTGAACTTTAACCTTTTTATTAATTGTTTCACTTCACATCCAATATGCAGGAGTACAGAGCCAAAACAACAAAAATTGTGTCACTGTCCAAATACTTACAGACTGTACTGTATTTATAAGAACTAAAGTCTATTGCTTCTTGCTGAATACACCACCAAGATTGGTGTTTCTGTTCAAATGCTTTGTCAGAAAAAATATGAGACCACATGAATTGAATTGAAGTTTAATATGGTCACTTTAGGGTAAGCTTTATGCAAACTGCCAGCACTTCCATTATCTAGTATAAAATCTAGACCTACAAATAATGAATCTCAATATGCATTCTGGTCAGTTATTTAAAGGGTAACAAAACATGCTGGTTTCGCTAGACCCCTTTAGGCATTTTTGACATTCGAAAAATGCCTAAATCTGGGCATGATAAGGTGGTAATATAGGGGCTGAGCTCCAGGATTTCTTTCTTTGGTTCTTTTCAAGGTTGAAGTTGAAACCAGGTGGTGAAACAGAAGGACAAATTTAAATTTAAAGTAAAAGTTAATTAATAATGAGACAAAAGCAAAGTAACACAGAACACACAGACTCAACTCTCAAAAACCAAGATGTCGTGTCCACCAACCGTGGGCTTCTGTCCTCCTCCAACTTCCTGGTTTTTTTTTTGACTTGACTTAGTTGTTTACTGATTGGTTACTCAGTTGTAACACACACCAAATCATCACCCTCTCCCTCCTCCAATCATCAGGTCTCATATTTCAACAACAATCTGAAATCACATGCCTTAAGGCCGTCTTTAGGCAGTTTTTTTCAGGGCTGAGGGGGGGTTTTGTTAACCGTTGGCAACCACTTTAAGTTCCTGCTTTTTCCAAAAAAGTTCCCCTGACAACAGCAGTTTTCACTGCTTTTTTAGGCTTGTGTGGGCACCCCTGTTCAACTTCCTATATCAGTTTGCAAGCGTTGCAAGATTGGAGTTGTCGGCTCTATAAGTTTACAAGTCAGGGTCAAGACATATTTTAAAAAAAATAATTCCACAGTATCAAACCAAGCCCCAGCAACCGTGCGGCCAGCAAACAGAAAATCACACGCTGTCCAAATAGTTACCCACGCCATGTAGGCTACTCATTTTATAATTTTAGCCATCAGTTTGTACAGGATCGGTTGTTGAAACCAACCTTTAGAATCATTTAGCTTGTGTCATAAATAGCATAGCCTACAGTTCCATTGGTGGTACTCGCAAATTCTGTGGGCTCAATTACAATTATATCGTAATGGGCTCAACTATTTGACCCAAATCCCCCCTTTCTGCAGGAAATGCCACATATAGCAATAATATACCCTAAAACATAAATTCAACAATATTTTTTAAAAGTGACTTCATTAACCAACAAAAGGACATAAACAGACCAGCAAGGGCACAGTGTGAACAAAGTAAACAATTGATACTTTACTTACCTCGTCAGAACGAAAAATTTAGTTTTGTTTTAACATAAAAATATAGGCAATATCCACACCTTGCATGGAGAGTAGCTCTCCACGTCCCTGTCAGATACGCAGTTTTCATATGCTTTATACTATATAGCCTAATTATTTTTTTATAAAGTAGCCTATGTAGCCTATTTATATATATATTTTTTAAACTAGCTAGCTACTTGCTAAGCTAGACTGAAAAAAAAGCAAGGGACTATCAAGCTATCTATAAAAAATAGGCTACTATAACTAGAATATTCAAAAAGGCTCAACTGTAAGCTAGCTAGATCACTCACTCGCTCACTCACTCTCTCCATCTCCTGATTCTCCTCTCCAGTCTCCACGCAGATGAACCGCTGCCCTGAGATTCGCTTTTATAGCTGTGTAGGCCGCCCTCGCTCCAAAACGTCAGGGTGTAGCCACGGAACTATCGGTGTGCGTAGCTGTACCAGTTTCTATTTTGTCACCGAGGGAGAAATACGTAGGCAAAGACTTTTCTGGCCAA
The DNA here is from genome assembly GCA_022702515.1 of Ilyophis sp. 1 JC-2022. NCBI lineage: Eukaryota > Metazoa > Chordata > Actinopteri > Anguilliformes > Synaphobranchidae > Ilyophis > Ilyophis sp. 1 JC-2022. The sequence goes on along the minus strand of CM040401.1, from coordinate 18,199,587 downwards.
TCACAGATTGAACGTGCAGTACCTAACGTTAACGTAAATGGTTTTGCAGGTGGTAGACACAGACAATTTCTCTCTCCTTATCCTTCCTGACTGATTTTTCTCTAGTTTTTCATTTTGCTAGTGCCCTTGTCACTACTGGTAGCATGAGGCGATACCTGCAGCCTATTCAGGTTGCACAGGTAGTCCAGCTCCTCCATACGTGCCGTCGCAAGAAGGTTTGCTGTGTCTCCCAGCACAGTCTGAAGAGTGTGGAGGAGATACCGCGAGACGGGCTACTCGTGTGCATGTTTCTTACCAAACTGTCAGAAACAGACTCCATGAGGGTGGCATGAGGGCCCGACGTTCTGTAGTGGGACTTGTGCACTCAGCCCTGCACCGTGCAGCTTGATTGGCATTTTCCAGAGAACACCAGAATTGGCAGGTTCGCCATTGGCGCCCCGTTCTCTTCACAGATGAGAGCAGGTTCACACTGAGCACATGTGACAGACGTGAAAGAGTCTGGAGAATGTTATGCTGCCTGCAACATCATCCAGCATGACCTTGTTTGGTTTAATTGACTTGGTGTTATACTGTGATGATTAAGTGTTCCCTTAGTTATTTTGAGCAGTGTAGAAAAACCCAAATGTATCAGTTATCATCTAAAATAAGTGGTTTTAGTGCTTTGTTACCCTTTAATGTCTTCCCAAACTTGACATTTTCAGAAACAGGAGTCATGCTTTTAATAAGTAAGCTGACTTTACTGAGCATAATGCCCATAAGCTAAGTTGCACAAAATCGTAAATACATGAAAAAATGGAAATAAGGCTAATAAGTGTGCAACTATACTGTTAAAATCTGTATGGCAATACTCAACAACCAGCAATGAGTATTGCCATACCAAACTGTATGACCACACAGTGGTGATCACAACCCAGATAGCAATGAAGCATTGATTCAATGTTGATATCTGATGTTGATTCTGCATCCAGGTGTTCATCAAGTTTACATTGAATCAATGCATTGAAATAATGTTGAAACAATGTTGATGTTAACGATGGATGTTAAATCAATTTATTATCAATGTAATCTATCATAGCTAATGATAATATAATTTTATAACTATATTTTACCTATTTTTGCTCAAAGTAGTCAAAATCTACAAAAAACAAATCAAAGAGTTAGGCAATTAAAATAGATAACACATTGACATCAATTATAAAAATGCAAACATATTTTATTTTATTTTAAACCTCTGCTTAATGGATACAATACATGCAATAGTAGTAGTTTCATGCTGAAAAACTAAAGTTGAAGTGTTTTAAAAGCTAAACTCGTGTGGGTCGTGGTGTGAGTTGCCATGATGATGTGATGTCAAGTTCTTCCTAGTCGGGAGGTTAGAGTTGATTTCCCGATCCCTGATTTCCGATATGGAACTCCTAGTTGAAAGGGTGTTTCCTACATTTAGTCGGATATTTGGATTCCTTGTTGGAAATGAATAAACGAATGCAGCATTTGCATCAATCACAAATACGCTTTGCTGTTAAGTCTCGTTTTGTTTATTTTCCTACGTCACCCTTGTCATAGCAACTAGAACCTTGAACTTAACCACTTTAACCAAGAAAAAATGTATTTGCTTACCACGTAAAATACACATACTGTATACGAGCGTAGCTAGGCTAGCATGTACAGCAGCGACCGCAGAAACAGGCAATAAATAATTCTAACAGTTTTTTTATTTGAAAATGAAAGCGCACCTGAATCTGATTAATCTGATCAAAAAAAATATATATATACAGGTGCAGCTCAAAAAATTAGAATATCGTAAAAAAAAATTGTCGTCACTCATTTCAGAAAGTGAAACTCATATATTATATAGATTCATTACACATAGAGTGAAATATTTAAAGCCTTTATTTCTTGTAATTTTGATGATTATGGCTTATAGCTAATGAAACCCAAAATTCAGTGTCTCAGAAAATTAGAATATTTTGCTTTAACATATTTTTAAAGTATCATATTTAATATTTGGTCGCATATCCTTTGCATGCTGTTACTTCGTGAATTCTGTGACCAATCAACATCAAAAGACTCTCGATATCTTATTTTCAGGTACTGTTACAAGCGATACTATAACCTCTCTGCATTTGAACTGATCTCTATGGGAATTGGGGGGTGAGACTAGATTCAGCTGTAAATTACACTGGTACAGTATGGAACACATGGCTGGCTAAATGGTTGTAAGTCATCAAGGGTCTGAGCTATCGAACGAGTCCCAAACCATCACTCTGTTGCCAGATATGGAGTAGATGTGGATGGATCACTGCAAGGGTTATTTCTCCTGACTCATTTTTCTATAGAACTCTATGGGGAAAAAAGTCAGGAGAAACAACCCTTAAAGGGATCCATCCACATCTACTCCATATCTGGCCGCAGAGTGATGGTTTGGGGCTCGTTTGATACCTTAGACCCTTGATGACGTACAGCTATTTCGCCAGTCATGTGTTCCATACTGTACCAGCGTAATTTACAGCTGAATCTAGTCTTACCCCCCAATTCTCATAGAGATCAGTTCAAATGCAGAGAGGTTATAGTATCGCTTGTAACAGTACCTGAAAATAAGATAGTCTTTTGATGTTGATTGGTCACAGACTTCAGGAAGTAACAGCATGCAAAGGATATGCGACCAAATATTAAATATGATACTTTAAAAATATGTTAAAGCAAAATATTCTAAGTTTCTGAGACACTGAATTTTGGGTTTCATTAGCTGTAAGCCATAATCATCAAAATTACAAGAAATAAAGGCTTGAAACATTTCACTCTATGTGTAATGAATCTATATGATATATGAGTTTCACTTTCTGAAATGAGTGACAAAAAATATTGAACTTTTTCACGATATTCTAATTTTTTGAGCTGCACCTGTATGTTATTCATCAGTATGATGACTTTGGTTGTTATTATTACATTGATACAATGTTTCCATTTCAATCTAATACATCGGTGACCATTACCATCAGAAAGTGAATGTTGATTCGACCATTGAAAATTGGTTGACGACCGATACTGATGCTTATAACACAATATCAATGTTGATTCAATACTTCCTTGCTATCTGGAAAGGGCATTGTAGGGCTTTTAAAAAATTCCTGGCACAACTGGATGTGGTCCTTTTTGAGCACTTTAGCCTAGCCTTTTAGTCCTACTGGTTTAAAAAAACCTGGCAACATTACTTGTTTCACAGGTAAAAAGAAATGAAAGGCAAACACAACTGTAATTTACTTCCTTTATTAATGATACAGATTGAGGTAACTGGATTTGCCCCAGTAAACACACACGCTTCCCACCTCAAGTGTAAAACAGGCCAGCTCTTGATAAACAGGACTACTAACATCGAGACAGACTAATATACCACTGTGCATGACATCACTTTATAATGCCAGTCCAGTTTGTTGGCCACCAGGCAAAAACAAAACAAAACAAAAGGCTTTGTTGACCTTCAATTGAAGTATTGTATATAATTTGATACAATGATAAGGGCTCTCCAGCAGACATGGCTGCTATCGCTTGCTGTGGAACGACCATTAGTGAATCAGAGAACGGCGCAACTGTGCGTAATGTAGTAGAGACGAACAGGTGACTGTGCTTGGTCTTCCCTACCACTGGAGGCAGTGCATGAAACCACTGTGATGCCCCACACACCTTTGGAACCAAGTCGTCCCTCAGAAGACAGCCCAATGCTACCGGTCATTTTTTGCACTATTCTCCCACACATTTCTTTCAGCCACCCTCAGAATGTAACGGAAAGGTCACAGCCTGCCATCCCGTCTCAAGGTTTCCTTTGTAGTGTTGAGTCACAGTTGAAAGATGAAATATGCAATGCATGTACAATATTTAAAAAATGGAACAAACTGCCAATGGGGTTGTTCGAATGAAACGATGCGGGCATGTTTAACTGCCGCAGGGCACACACATGTATACATCTGCTTATTGTTTAACATGACTGTTACTTAATAAATTAGTTACCAATATTCAATGTACTATTCATGTTTAAAATATATTATTTTTTCAGTGGGGGGGGGGGGGGGGTCTAAGCATCAACGTTTGTCATATCTGATTGGAAAAGACACAAGGAGATCATTTTGTCAAGCAAATAAACCAATAGACCAAAAACTTTGTACACAGCCTCATTTTTGCCACTGTGCTGGTACTACTGCTTAGCCCCCCCCAAAAAACAATTCCTGTGCACACCTACCCTGTTTTAATATTCAATTAAGTGTTCCATCTAAAAGAGCTCCAATCTCCTCGGACACATGCACTCCAATACCGGACTACTGCTGTCATTACTGACCAGAGTTCACCACACATTTACACATACAAGAGACAAATTTTTTATATATAAAATATTGTCAAACCTTTTCAAAAAATGTACACTTTTTTGTGGCCGTTTCCTACACGTGGCAGCTTCATTAAGTAACATGGAACAGTACCGTCTGGAGAATGGCCGCTGCGTCAGTAGTAGGTTGAAACAAATGTAACGCTACCAGCTTCATAACATGATTCTGTGGATCAGTGTGCCGTTTTCTTACGTGTTAAAATTGCACTTCAAGAAAGAGTGAAAATCTCACTTGACCATGCACGTCAGGTAGGAGCACAATACAAACACATATATATATCAGCAATTTGTTTTTAAATGTGCGCTAGATTATGGATCCACTGTGGATGTTCCAAGGCAGTCGGCCCCTAGAATAGTCCAGCTACACCTCTGTCGCCCACCAGAATCATGGCCAACAGGTTACACCCTCAAAGGCAACACCATCATTGCGGCTCCAGCCCTCCCACAGGCACCATGTTGGCTCCTCTAGCCTCAGTTTCCAGCACAGCAGAATGGATTTAAAGAGTTCTTCTGAGGCATCAGAGTGTAATGTATGCATATGTTTGTGAGTATATGAAGTACTCCTGTCCAGGGGAGGTCAGGGGGGAAGGGGCGGAGGCAGAGTAATATCTTTACGAGGAAGCGGGGGCATCCATGGTGGAGAGGATACGCACTACTTCGGCACGCTGTGTGGCTGAAATATGCTGTGTCATGTGTACGATGGAATCCATGGCCACTTCCGGGTTGGCTTGGACCAGACTGGAAAGAAAGTGAGAACCATAGAAATAAGACTAGAATGGTTTCATAGTTGATCACCTGACCACTTAATCTTCCAGAAGAATCGCCCTTTCTTGTTCCCCTTGTTAAGGCCCATCAACACTTGAACTACCAAGTGCCACGACAATTGGTGTTGTAATTAAAATTTTAAAAATTATTTAGTCAGTGTTTACGCCATATTTCTGTCCTGCCATGACTTTTCCTACATAGCTATACTGCAAAAACCAGCTACCAGATAGATCAATTTTTCTTGATTTTTTATTCGTTTTTACCTCAATGACCCCCTCTAACCGCCATGTTCAACGCTGTTGAACGTTGGTAGCAAAGTGCGAATCATTGCTTCTCTCCTCCGGGAGCCGCACTGACCGCATTTGCATAATGGCCGCGTTAGCGTCCTGAGACAATTATCATAAAACTGAAACAATCATTACCGTAACTTAAGCGGGCAAATGTACTCAAAATAAAACAAAGGAGAACTGTGTGAGGTGCCACCAATTTGTGTGCAGTAGTTGCTCACAAAAACCGCAGAAGATCTGCGTTGACTGTTCCACAGAGTGGCACACGGCGGAAGGATGGAGAGATTTTGGAGATTTGAGCCATGTACACAAAAATATGATTATTTTCTCCTTCATATCTTATTTTATTTACCCAAATAAAAATGCTTACATTGATTAAAATGTGTTGTTTTACTTTTCAAGAGGCTTATGGCTTTAGCCTATATACTGTTTACAGCTCTAAACAACAGCGGCAGCGCTACTTTGGAAGCAATTTCTATGAAAAAGCTGACAACCCAGTGGGGAAAAAGCCAGAATCTAGACGGCGAAAATCTAGGTTCAGAGATGTTTTGACATAATCGGACTAGGTTAACCCCGATATAACTCAGGTTTTACCCGCGTATAGCTTGGTTACGTCCTAGTCGGCTAAAAATTCAACCAAATGTAGCTGGGTTTTAATCTGAACGCCTAGATGGCGTTTCACAAATTTTTCACGGACTAGTCTGGGAATAGTCTATTTTATGCTAAAAGTGTACAAACACCAATAACATTTTAAGAAGCGGTGTGTGTTTTTAAGTACGCTCAAGCTGTTGATCTACGGCATTAGGTTACCGATGACTTGTGGGATATAGATGCCATTTGGTGTGGTTTTTGGCGGTTCTAGTCCCCCCAAAAAATCTTGGCGGTTCTCGTGTTAAGTATATTTGACAGGACAGATTAAGATGCATAAAATCCAGCACAGATGAGGCCCTGTGAATGCTGGAGAGTGAAGGCAGAGCAGTGCTCACCTGCGGATTTGCTTGAGGATGTGGTCCCTCCGGATGTACTTGATGTTCTCGTCGATGACGGACCGGGCCCCCTCCTCCTCTGCAAGCTGCCTCTCCATCCACCCCACCACGTCTTCATTGCTGTCCCACAGATACGCCTGGCACGGAGAAGCAGTCAGTCAGACTCACAGCTGACCAATGGACTTGAGGCACCCAACACAGTCTAGAGCCACCAGCCCCATCCGTGTAGCTGCGAGCCTTTATTGCCCAGCTTGATTACCTGTGCCCACTCTCCCGCTGATTATAACTACTGTATATTATGTGAAATACACCACACTGAGAAAGGCAGAGAGACGTTCCCTCATGTAAGTTTTGGAAATGCCTCCATATGTCATGTGCTGCTTTAATTTCAGTCTTCAATGTGTGACAATGTCTTTCAGTGGGTTTTAGCCATCTGCTTCCATGATCATTCCAAGACGGGGCTGAGAAAGGGACCGTCTGTATGCACGTCGGTACTGCGCCCCCATATTTTTATGAGCTCAACTCTCCTCATTATCCTCCTCTCCGCGCGGCCCGCAGATGGACTGGGGCTGATAGGAATCTGGCCGGTGTGCTGGGAGGCCTGGGAGAGAGCTGCCACCGCCGTCACCGCAAATGAAATCAATTTGGAGAGGCGCTACGGTAATTGCTTTCTAAACAGAATTCTGTTATGACCGTCTGGTACCTGTTTTCATTTCGTCTCGGCATAAAAATAAGTCCCCCTTACAGAGATGACAATAAAATAACCTTGTTCCTAATTCCGCACGCCTTTTTCCCCAATCGCCACATTGAGGCCACGTGAGGGAAAGACTTGCACACAGTGTGAGGTAAACGAAGGTGAATGACAGAGCAGTTTTGACATAAAGTGCCAGTTTGTGAGCCTGCATGCTCGAGAGTGTGTTACCAACTACATAGGCCTTCAAAAATTAGTAATAAAAATTATAAACAATGATACTTGGAAATGTGCTGCAGTTAATAATAGCAAACAAATTCAAAATCTATTAATGCACAGTGACTACAAGGAGGGGAAAAAAAGCAGTTTTGGCTTTTACATGCAGAAGAAAAAAATTCTTAATTCAGAGCATGAAAAGGATGCAGATCATCAGCTAAAAAAAATCATTTCTCTATAAATGATTCTTTTGAACGTCCACATCAAAATTCTATTGTATTTTATTTTTCTCAGGACAAAAGCAGCGTCAAAACAGCAGGCTATTTGTTTATCATACTCATTTTACACCCACTATAAAGATTACTGTCAAAGATAGAATACATTTAAATAGATAACTAGATGGCACCTTGTAGCTTTGATTTAAGGCACGTATGGTTATTCTTTCCAATTAAAATGCCATTATTTCATTTTTTCCACACAATTCAGAAAATACCAAGAATACCAAGTAGTTCTGACCACACATGCAGGTTAAAAATGACACTCCTGGGCAAGCTAGCGTTAAAACATGGACCACTACAATAAAAGGGAAACGTCCAGATCAAAAGTCAACAAGTTTCAAAGGAGCCAAAGGGACCAAACGCCACACACCGACACCTTTTTAGACCAAACTTGATAGTGAAATGCATATTCATGAGGTAAGCAACTTCTGATCCCAAACAAAGGAGAGCTGTGGCTTATGAAGATTGTGAGCACGTTAATGACTTCTCCGTTTTGAGTTCGCATAAGAAAGCTATATTCCCCCATGCTTGTAGTCCATGAGAATATTTAATACCGTTATTAATCATTTTTAATCCGCTTGCTTTTAATTAAGAAACAGCGTGTTGCTGTCCTATCAGCGTGTGCCAGGGTGCAGATTAATTGTAGCTTAAGATAGCTCGCCCTGATTGGTGTAATGTATTAGCTAACAAGACGCCGGCTTCCAAAGATACTTGTACACCACCTTGGGAACTTGGCATCTCTCCAGGCCTTTTTTCTCATCCTTTCTCTGTTTTCTTTTTCCTTCCCTCTCTTTTCGGCTCTCATCTAAAGCACAGTCTGGAAGGTGAGGGACACTTCTATCACCTCTGGGAACAGGTCTGTTTGTGCCGTGGTTATTCCACAGCCAAAGGCTCAGTCCCGTGCCGCCCTACCTCGCCCGGCGTCAGCCGAGCACCTGCTTAGAGAGCGCTGAAGGTTAAGATTGTTTCCTGGGGGACCCCGCTGGGCTCCAGGACTGCTGTCTCAGGAAGGAGGGGGATTGTGAGTGTCATGTCACGCCGTTCGGCCTAAATGATGCACCGCAACTGCTGCTGGCTGCAGGAATGTTGGCGCAGGGATTTGGGCAGGGGGAGGGGAATGCAGGAATACCCCGTGGGCGACAGTGGGGTTATTAGCAGCTTGCTAATGGAGGGTGCTGGCGCCACGCAGCCCAGCCTGAAGACGTTAGAGGGGCCCTCAGGGGTCTGTGGCCATCGGTGTGGAGCTCAGTGGATACGCACCTTAACTGCACCTTCGGCCTCCACGAACCAGCGCCGCAGCATTGCCTGAATCTGGCCGTCAGTCAGCTCGGTGTTGGCCGCCTGTATCTTCTTCATCACCGTGTCCTCCAGCAGTAGCCTCCGCAGCCGCCAGTAGAAGAACTGTCGAGACGTCCGCCACTCCAGGACATCCTGAAACACGTGCAACCGATCAGACCACAACGGTCAGAGCAGACTTCCTGACAGTACTGCTCTGCTTATCTGTGGTGAGCTGAGAGTGCGTAGAAAGCTGAGAGTGCGTAGGAAGCTAAGGGCGACACAACATAAACTGACTTCACCGGAAAGTCATGTTTCGGACTCTCTCTCTTCTTGGATGACGGCCGTTGTGTTGTCATGACACTTCAAAAGCAATAACCTGTGAGGGAAGCAGCAGGAGCAGGGCAAGGCGTTACATGCGACGCATATGTAGGACTGACCGTGATGACACCCTTCTCCTGCATGCGTCCTGGGGTGTCGTGGAGGTCGGCAAACTGCACTGCCACCTGGTGGTAGATGGGCAGCAGGAACTCCTCCCTCTCCTTCAACTTGGTCTCCAGCTCCTTACGCTCTGACTGACTCAGCTCTGGAGTACCTGTTAAGAGCAGCAGACGCTCAGCCCTAAGGTCAGGATTACTCCAATACCCCAGGTGTCCAGGGATCGAACTGGGGCCCAGTCTAGTTTATTACATTTATGTTACAATGACCAGAAACAACAGGAAGTATTCAAAGTGCACACAAACCAAAATAATTTAGAGACACACACACACACACACACACACACACACGGGCGATGACAAGCACATACACACACATACTAATAGACCTGCGCACGCACACGCACGCACACGCGCACACACACACACACACACACACACACACACACACAAAGACCTGAATGCACACAAAAGGTTAAAACCAGAACGGCTCTGGCAAGACCCTCTTGGTCAATGCTGCCTGCCAGCCAAGCCCCGCAGTGATTAAGATGATATTAACAAATATGTCAATGTCTATTTTCTGCTCAATTTGAGGCCTCAAGGCTGTAAAGATTGCTCTCTCTCTCTTCTCTCTCTGCAAGACCCCAGAGAACACAAACACAAAAAGAAATTCTGAAGTGAGAGACAGGTGGGGTGGGGGGGCACAAAGTGTGGAGGAATGAAGTGTGTGTGTGCGCATGTGTGTGTGTGTGTGCGCATGTGTTTGTGGGGGTGGAGGTTTTATTTTTTTTTGGTGGGGGGGGGGTGCCTTTTTTAAAAAACCTACTCCCCAGTATATTCACAGATTTTAAAATGGATTTTATATTAAACTAAGAGGAATATGATACATTAAAAACCACTCCGCGTCTTCTTTTCGGTCGATGTCATTGCAGCTGTTCGATCCTGTCTGCCCTTTAAATGCTTAATTGTCCCAGTAATTACTTCGCTAACTAACCTCAGCGCAGAAAATCACCTGGAATAATTACGGATTAGATGGGACCATGATGGGGAAATGTAAGGACAGATCAGACAGTGGTGTGCTACATGCATGAATGGAAGCCTGGGAATCTAGAGTCTTGAATGAGGCAGCGCCCAAATTAATGATATTGTGGGCCCATGGTATACTTAAATGTACACCATGGTATACTTAAATGTCCCAGTGTTCTTATTTGGCAAGCGGTGAATGTGTTGTATGGTAGAGGGGGGGAAAGCTGGCTGAAAGAGTATAAGAAGTTAAAATTATGTACCGCCTTTGTGTTCCGCATCCACGATGCTCAAATCTCTGGGCTCCAAACCTGTCTCAAAGAATACAGTTGTAGAAATAAGTAATAATAACTCATAAGTTAGTAGTAATAACGAAGAATACAGCTGAAGGTGTGCTGTAGCGTTTGAATGTGCAGTCACGTTAGCGCTGGTGAGAGCCTCTTGGTGAGCTAACATGCACCTGTGTCAGGTTTTAGTAGTGCGTCAATTTAAGTTTTAAATTTGCAGGTAACTATGAAGATTTCATCTTTTTTGAGCGTGCGCATGCGAAAATGTGTGAAAGCGTGTGTATGTATGGGTGTTTGAGCGTGCGTGTGTGTGCTCATATGAGCATGCGTGTTAGTGTGGGGCGATCGCACTGTTCTCTGTAATGCTGCGCTAGCTCTCCACTCCCCAGGCTCCTTGCCCATCAGCTGTGAGATTGATCTCTGTCAGAAGCAATCCGTCAGTCTGTGTGCAGCCCGCTGCACATCCAGCCGCCCCGCACTGACAGCTGATACCTATTTTGAGCCCAGAGTAAAATCAATTGCAGTAGAATGAAAAGAATAATCAGCTACTGATTGATCTGCGAGCAGCGCGGCCAGATTGACACACGTCCACTGGGAATGGGCTGGAAAGGGTTACTCTCACAGCTGAGCATGATACAACATGGGACACACACGGCACTTTACAGAGAAGAGGAAGATACACACACACACACACACACACACACACTCACAACATACACACAACATACACACGCGCATTCACACACACAACACACACACAAACACGCACGCACACACTCACACATGCATGCATGTGTATAACCCTTCATTCTCAGACTGTCCATTACCTCCACAGTCCACACTAACAACACAATCACTACTAAGCTGCAGCTTTAATGGAGACATCCCTCCACCCCCCCCAAGCCAAGCACCATAAGCAGACCCAGGACCCCATCCCTCCATCCCCCCCAAGCCAAGCACCATAAGCAGACCCAGGACCCCATCCCTCCATCCCCCCCAAGCCAAGCACCATAAGCAGACCCAGGACCCCATCCCTCCATCCCCCCAAACCCACACTGAAGATCCGATTTACCAGATTTACCCAATCTACAAAACTCTGCCTTGCCGACAATTAGTATGAATTCAGGGTTTAATCTTGTGATGTGTGCAAATTTTGCCTGTAGTCAGAATCTGGGTGGGTTCAGATTTAATAGGCCATTTCTTTCACTTAGTCTTTAAGTGACACAAATATAAGTACATTATAAATCCCTTGATAAAACAAATCAATAAATAATTATGCAGAACATGCACAGACTGGTGTTGGGACAGTGGAAACTGTTTGGTTGGAATTAATTATAGAGTTGATAGGATAGAAATGACATGCTGTGTTATTATCCCAACACATTCTTCCAAGAATGCATTTACTGACGAGAATAATTTCTTATAATAAACACTCATGGCGTTCATTTGAAAAATAATCTGTTGAACTGACTGATTTCCACAGTGCTCTATTTCACACAAGATTCGTCAGCATGCCAGTGGCATGGCCTTCAGATCAGCGTCAACGAACCCCTTTGAAGGTAAAAATGCTTATTTTCATCACGAAGCAGGCTTCCATTGGGATACGTAACCCAGATACCATGTTGGGGACAGTGACAGAGCATAATAAGGAATAAGAGCCTGGCTCCTGCTTTCACTGTCAGGCTTATAAAAATTACAAATAATAAAGGACTGCATTCAGCCAATTGAGGGATGATTACACAGCTGAGCCAGAATCTGAATTTGGCCAGTACACAGAAGGACGATAACGGTTCCTTTCTATAAATTAAAAACAATGAAGACGGGATTGGTCAGGTCCTGATAATACACCGCTTCTCAGGTGCAGCGATGCGCCCCGCGGTCTGGTCTTGAATTCTGACCCTGACAGTAACAACTGCACACAGCAGCCTTGCAGGGCACCGCACAGTTTGCCACGGAGCCATCAAAGCAGGGCTGGTTTCATTCAAGTGACTCTAAGTCGCTGCGCACGGACATTACTCCCCCTATGCAGGAACTGCTCAACAGCTCAGCTGAAGGACTGCAGAGCACAAAGACTGCTGACTGGTAGCATGAGCTTTGAAGATGTACTGAATGCTGTGGTGATGGTATGGGCCTATGCATCTATCAAAAACATTCAAACTTAAAAATTATTATTATTATTTATTTTTTATATAATAGTACATATTAGGTTATACACCGTTATATGAACGTATGTCATATGCAGTATCTAGACCCTGTTCAGGACGCTACAAGGTACTTTCACACCAATTAAATTGTACTTGATCAAGTAATTGTGTTGATTCGTTCTAGTATTTGTATATCTATGGTCGACAAGCTAGTGGTTGTGCATCTATGGTGCGACTAGCGTGAAATGGATGGCAGGAGCCCTGGTGTGAATGTGTTTGCAGACCACTAGATTACATTGGAGCGAAGAGGGTGTGGGTGCCGGTGGCGAGGTGGGGGTTAACCCTGCGAGGGCCGCCATAATGAGGAAGCGTTCAGGCGGAGGGGGAGGATAAATGGAGCCACTCGGCTTCTGCAACAGTCAGCAGGACCTGGCCCTGCTGCTTGTTTGTGCCAAATGGAGTGCGCAAAATATCAAAGGCCAGCCATCCAGAACACACCCCGGGTTTGACAAATTTTAAATTAGCCAGAAAGAGGTAGAAAGAAAGAGTGAGAGAGAGAGACAGAGAGACAGAGAGAGAGAGAGAGAGAGAGAGAGGAGCGTAGAGAGTGAGAGAGAGAGAGTAGCGTAGAGAGTGAGAGTGAGAGAGAGTGAGAGTGAGGAGCGTAGAGAAAGTGAGCATGAGAGGGAAACTGGCAAAATTAGGATAAAGTCCAAATTCTGCAGCCCTTTGTGTTATCAGCGAACCAGAAAGCTCCCTGTACAGCTGCCTTCCTCTCACTCATGATCATATTCACAAGCATGTTTCTGACCACCCAGTCCTGAGAAAATACACAAATAAAAATATACAGGAATAAAGAAAGTGGAAAGATTCTTTCCGTGTTTTAAAAAGCAGCGAAGCGAGAGGGGCGGTGATCACCGCTTCCCTTCCGGCCGCCTCTACATCTCAGACGAGCTGCATCCTTCGGCGAGGGGTGGGGGGGGGTGGCGGTTGTGATTGTTTTCAGTGGCTCCTGGCGGAACCGCTTTGGAATACAAACAGACGGGCCGGCGGCGGCGGCGGGCGATGACAGGAACAGTAATGATGGTGTGACAGTGCCTTCAGCTCCCGCCCGGGCCCCCGAGCCCCGAGCCCACACATTTTACATGCCATTTCCTTCCGCAAAGCCCCTCTCTCCCCCGTTTAACCCTCTCTGAGCCGAAGGGCCGCGCTGCCAGGGACCGGTGGGGGCAGGTCGAGCGCAGGGCGGAGCAGAAAAGCTGAGGGGGCGGAGCAGAGAAGCAGAGGGGTGGAGCTCAGGGGGGACACACTCACCCAGTCTCTCTGCCAGGCTCATGTAGACAGGGTCCACGCGCCTCATGGTCTTCACCAGGTCCTTCCTACGAAACTTAATCTCTACCGTCCCCTCTGGCTCCAACACCCCACCGCTGCACAAGGAGGGACAGACGGAGAGAGACAGACATTTACTATCATTATATGCTGAATGCATTTGTAGAGGATTTAAATATTATTTAATTAATACATCTATAATATAACATTTATAAAACAGAAATTAAGAGACAGAGAGAGGGACACAGAAAAAGATGGGAAATTGGGAAAAGAGAGAGACGGGCAAAAAGAAAGGGAGAGAGTGAGAAATATAAACAGACACGTGTATCAGGGATGTGAGTTTGGGTCCAGCCTGCGCCAGGCCTCTCTATAACACAGGACAGAGCAGGGGCTAAACACAGCTCTCCATTCCCTGTGTCCCACGGGCACCTTACCGGCTGTCCTTGTCAGCGTACATCTCCATGTGTCGGGGGTTGATGGTGGGATCGATGACCACCCAGGACCCGCCCCGGAGCTCGGCCTGAGGAGGGATGTACACCAGCACAGGCTGGCGGTACTCCCGCAGGCCGTCCACGATGTAGGCCCCGAACTTCAGCACCTGGTCATACATGTCTGAGTGGGGGGGGAGGTACAACAGCACACACTGTTATTGTACTGGTTCCAAGGCTTACTCTGCACTCTCTCAGACACAAACAAACACACACACACATACATACACGCACCGCACGCACGCACGCACGCACATACACGCGCACACATACATACACACACGCGCACACACGCGCGCACACACGCGCACGCACGCGCGCACACACACACACGCGCACACACACACACACACAAACATTAAGGAAAGGGCATTGCCTGAAGAAAGCGGCCCTAGGCAGACTGGCGCGGTGGAGATTCAGCGTGGCGGACGCTGTGTTTGTTGTGGCGCGCGGTGCCAGGCGGGGACACCCGTGTTCATTTCCAGTGAATTTCACGCATGGCGTCTCGGCTGCACGGGTCACCACCAGTTCACCCACATAAACATCCTCAAAAATGACTCTTCCATCTCAATATTTCCAGACTAATAATTTAATTTTGCATTACGCTGAATAACCTTGCGGTAAGATTGAAAAACGTGACGGGGGGAAGCACACCACACAGACGTGGCTACCCTCTACACTTATGTGTATATTTTTTTCTTATTTATTCGTTTTCCACTTTCCCCCTCTTAAATTAGACCGCCCATGCCGCTTAGTAAAGAGTTTTCTTTTACTAATGTCAATTTTCAGCCTAGCAAGGGCTGCCTCTAATCTTTTCCTACTCATTACACACAATTTCCAAGTCGTTTGGCCGACACAGAGATTGGCTTCTTGCAGTGTGTGCAGCGAGGGGTGCCGTAATTGTTTATTTACATATTTATTTATTTCTCTACCCCACCCCCTCCCTCGCAAAACCAATCTGCAGCATTTTCTGTGAATAATCAAAGTCCTGTTAGAGCAGCTGGCTCTGCGCTCCAACGCAAATGCAAAGAACTCACACAGCACAAAGTCGGGTACAGAGAAACTCACACAGCACAAAGTCAGGTACAGAGAAACTCACACAGCACAAAGTCAGGTACAGAGAAACTCACACAGCACAAACTCAGGTACAGAGAAACTCACACAGCACAAACTCACATACAGAGAAACTCACACAGCACAAACTAGGGTACAGAGAAACTCACACAGCACAAACTAGGGTACAGAGAAACTCACACAGCACAAACTCAGGTACAGAGAAACTCACACAGCACAAACTCAGGTACAGAGAAACTCACACAGCACAAACTCGGGTACAGAGAAACTCACACAGCACAAACTAGGGTACAGAGAAACTCACACAGCACAAACTCAGGTACAGAGAAACTCACACAGCACAAACTCACATACAGAGAAACTCACACAGCACAAACTCACATACAGAGAAACTCACACAGCACAAACTCAGGTACAGAGAAACTCACACAGCACAAACTAGGGTACAGAGAAACTCACACAGCACAAACTCAGGTACAGAGAAACTCACACAGCACAAACTCGGGTACAGAGAAACTCACACAGCACAAACTCACATACAGAGAAACTCACACAGCACAAACTCAGGTACAGAGAAACTCACGCAGGACAAACTCACATACAGAGAAACTCACACAGCACAAACTCGGGTACAGAGAAACTCACACAGCACAAACTCGGGTACAGAGAAACTCACACAGCACAAACTCAGGTACAGAGAAACTCACACAGCACAAACTCACATACAGAGAAACTCACACAGCACAAACTTGGGTACAGATAAACTCACACAGCACAAACTCACATACAGAGAAACTCACACAGCACAAACTCGGGTACAGAGAAACTCACACAGCACAAACTCACATACAGAGAAACTCACACAGCACAAACTCGGGTACAGAGAAACTCACACAGCACAAACTCGGGTACAGAGAAACTTATCACCAGGGCCGTGTCCGAATCAGCACTTTTCTACACTGTTGAGTAGCCTTGGTGAGTAGATAAGGCGAGAAAGTCGTAGAGTACGCAAACATTTTTCAAATTGCAGTATACTTCAAACACCCGGATGACACACTTACTTCCGGGGTTTCGCTGAGTACATTCGGGAGCACACTTCTCAAGAAGTACACAAACATTTTGGTCACATAAATATGACGCGCAGCTTCGTTTAAAAAAAAATTAGGCGCCGCTTCGCTGACTTCGCAGACTGGCCCTTCAAATACAACAAAAACAACATGTGACATGGCAGCACAAGAGTAGGACGCAAGGTTGCCAGATCATGTAAGACCTTCCAGTCAAATGGCAACTCAAACTACCCCAAATTATAGGCTATTTTTAAGCGAAACAAACATATTTTTACTTTTTAAAATAAGTGCGTGCTTTGCGATTTTTACCCGTGAATGCACGTTGAAAGTATCCCAATTTAGCTGTAAAACCGCGGACATGGCAAGACTGGTGGGACGTCTTATGACCTGCTTACGACACTTCCACAGTGCGGTTGGAAAATAGTATGTCGGATATTTTTCGTGGATTGCTAAACAGTGCGCATTAAACAGCACACTTCTGCCAGTGCTCTGTACGCAGGAGACAGGGCGCAGTAGATAGGGCTCTGATTCGGACACAGCCCTGGACTCAGCCACTGTGCCACCTACAGACAGGCCACAGGAACTACACACTACTGCCATTTCCCTTCAGCACATTAGTTTTTTCAAATGCTGTTAACATGTCATGTAAATGATAGCATTATTAATTCCACAGGGTCATAATGAATTTACTGCCCGTCATTGCTCCTCTACTGCAAGTGTGCAGTGGTCATGACTGCCTGCCCTCCACAGCAAAATTCTGACCGTTTTGGGCCGGAGAACTCCCGCCCAACCCCTGTCCTCTCAGAATAGGGCTGGGGGCCGGGATGCACTGTTCACTTGCGCCCCTCTGTTTCTACCCCCTCCCCCCGACAACGAGGGCGCGCCCAGCGGTCCATGACTACGGAGAGCCGAACAGGACAAACAAAACTAATTAAACAGCGGTGTGTTTGACACCTAGCTGTCTCCGTATAAAAAGCTATTAAAGCGCGAGCTGACGGGCTGTCTCCAAACAGGCACGCTTTTCAAACCATCACCGTCACCGGGCTGTCTGGAGAAAAGAGTGGGGGCGTGTGTGTGTGTGTGTGTGTGTGTGGTGGGGGGGGGTGCGGCGTGGGTAACACCGAGAGATAAAACTAATTCCAGAATATTCTTTCAATCAACTGCTGAAAAACATAATTTCAACCGTGTGTCAGGATTATTTTTTTCTGTCGCAAAATGGTTCCTGGACAAAAGTTCCCCGCAATTGCGTGACAGGGAAAGAGCGGTGTGGTGACAGAAGAGGTGACCGAGGGCATTACTACCAAGTCAAAATGGAGCATGAGGTGCAACGGGGATGTGAGGAAGAGGTGTTGCTGGGTGGTGATTGACAGAAAGGACAGACCTTTCATGCCTCCAGAGAAGCCCCTCCAGTTGGCGAAGACCATGAGAGGCAGCCCCTCTCGGTTCAGGTCATTGATGGCCTGTGCGGTCTTGAAGGCTGAGTCGGGGAACCAGACCTGGCCTGCTTGCTGGATGACCTGAGGAGGGGAGCACAGCATAGAGACTGTGTGTGCCTGAGCATGTCTATGTGAAAATGTGTCCGTGTACACTCAGAAACAAAGGGACAGTGCAGGTACATTTTTCCAAGTTTCCCAAATGTACCCTGAAAATATTGGCTACCTTTTCAAGCAAAAACGGTACATATTAATTATGTATTTCTGGCTAGGGGTACAATTTTATGTACCTATAGGGTACCACCCCAGTGACAAGCTTTCCTACCCTTTTAGGTACTTTTCGTACCTGTTTTCTCTGAGAGTGTACGCATGGGTACATGTGTGTCTGTGCTGTCCGTATCAAGGGGCCAAGACCGAGCTTCGTTTTTGAAGCTCATTAATTGTTGTTGTTGAAAGCGCTGCTCACTAGTGCCAGTGCGGTTGGCTCCAGTGTAGGTCTTTCAGCCCCCCTTTTCAATGCGTGTGTGTGCGTGTGTGCGTGTGTGTGTGCGTGCGTGTGTGCGTGCGTGCGTGTGAGCGCACAGGAACACACCTTGGCCTCAGAGTCCAGGTTTGCTGGGTCTGCTGGGATTGACAACTCCACAGATCTGGTTTCCACAGCAACCACTCCAGTAGGTATTCCTCCCAGCCTGTAACGGTAGGCATACCCATTACATTCATGCATAAACATGTATAGCACACACGCACACACACACACACACACACACACGCACACACACACGCACACACGCGCACACACACACGCACGCACGCACACAATAATGTCTTAAGATTGCCACACCGTAAAAATCACAGTGGAGGGAAGAAGTGTTCACACAACTCACACTGGTCATTTTGCCAAAATCTTTAGTACGCCCATTTAATGTTCCAATACCTTGCCTGTGTACGTGTATTTACCTCTGTAAAAACAGTTCAGTTCTACGGTGCAGGGCCATTGTCATGCCCAGCAACCCGTCCAAAGAAAGATGAGCGCGTGCATCTTCAGCTCGCGGGTGACATTTCATTACCCCGGCACATCCGCGTCTATTCAAAGGCTGTGGGTAATTGTTGTGTTTTTCATTAAAGAAGATGGGAGGCAAATAGGCCCATCACGGGCCGCGGAGGCGCTGTTCATATCCCGAGCGGCTCTAGGCCGATCCCGAACGGAACACGGCGTGCCGGCAGCTGTAACAGCGCGCTCTTTACTTCCAAATTACTGGAGAACATAGCGGAGAAAGCGGCTGCGAGAACAACCGCAGGAAAGACGGCGAACACAAGAAGAGAATGAAGGGAAGAAAATGAGGACACGGGAGAGGGAGGGCCTCCGTTTTATGTGGAAATGTTAAAAATAAAGAGATGGCGAGAGAAGGGACAGAGAAAGCAGGAAAAAAAGAGAAACTTAAATCGGAAAGCTGATGTACGGTGTTTATCGAGACTGGATCTCCGGCCTGAACAGGTCATCAGTCGGAGGTCAGGGGTCAGAGTGTGTTCTGTTTGATGAGACAGCTGTGGGAAACGGCGTTAATAGCTGCGGGCCAGCAGTGGCCGTGCCGCTCGGGGGGAAGTGTTCTGTCAGGCTGAGAAGCGCTCACGCCGCACCTGGCTCTGCCCACCACCACGCTCTGCGCCCACGGTTGCATGATCTCCAGGAACGAGCCGTGATCAAAAAAGCCACTCAGCCACTGGCCCTTAGTACCTGAGAGAGAGAGAGAGAGAAAGAGAGAGTTAGAGATAGTGAGAGTGATAGAGAGAGGGAGAGATAGAGAGAGTGACAGATTGAAAACGAGAGACACAAAGCAATTACTGTACAACAGCTCCGTCTTCAGAAGCCCCATTGACGATTTCCCTGCCCTGTTTTACAAATTCCAGGAAAAACAAGTTTCCGGACTGCTTCATTTACACGGACAATATCAGAATCTTCAAATACCTGTGACTCAAAACAAAACAAAAAAAACTGAAAAGCGGCGTTTGCGTTCTTTTGTGGCATTTTCTAATGACACAAAGCTCAGCACTTCCAGTCTTAGCGTTAGCGGAACAATAGCAGCCGCAGAGGTGACCGTTCAATTAAGCCTCTGCACTGGTGTTAGCGCGCCGCGGAGACCGATTTCCCCCTCTCTCTGGACCCGAGCTGTAATTACAGCGTCCTGTAATCTGCTCCGGCTCGACCCACTCTCAAATACCACCATCAATTTCAACATTATCTCTTGGCGGGGATGTCTGGCCGACGGTCCGAGCGCCCGGCCCCCCGTGCGGCGTGTCAGGGTGAGCGACGCCAGCACGCCGCCTGCCCGTAATGAATGACGGTAGCTTTTAACCTCCCGGATATCCGCTTGAACTTATCGCCGCAAATCAGCCGGGCTTTTCGCCACCCCGCCCCCGCCCCCCACTTTTAACTGCGTGCACTAAATTAAAATATGAAGTCACTCCATTTAGAAGTTGCTGCAGCAGCATTTGTGCGATGGCACCAAAGGATGAAAATGACCTGGAATAAAAGTGATGATTAAAACAAAATGACCCTTACAAAGCACAAAGATTGTGTGTGTTTGTCTGTGTGTGTGTGTGTGTGTGTGTGTGTGTGTGTATGTGAACTCAATGCTCACACTAGTAAAGTGAAAATAAGAGAAAGTAGACACTGAGATGTTGAGTTTAGATGAAGGAGTTAAAGAAAGAGGTGAAAACTGCTGGCTCAGGGCTGGAGAAGGCAGTCTGCAATGTGTTTAAAACTCGCCCGTCCACAGTGCTCGTTTCTGCTAGTTTTACTGCCTTTTATTATGCACGATGTACTGCCTCTGTAATAACTATAATAAATAACCAAACTACTGCTGCCAGAGCCTCAAGTAGACACTATAGGAAAAGTGTGTTTCTTTGCTCTCATTGGAGAAAGGCTTGGGCTAAATGTACTTACTCTGGCTCGGACGTCCTGCCAGCATCCAGCGGGGGTCGTAGGGCGCTTTAGTGGGCACAAATTCTACCAGCCGGTCAATGGGGTCTTTGGCGTTGAGGATTGGCACTGGGCTGGAGTTACACTGTGAGAGACATGTCCTTAATGTGAAATCACTCACTAACTGTGAGTCACGTCCTTACTGTGAAATCCCTCACTCACAGTGAGAGACATGTCTTTACTGTGAAATCACTCATGCACTGTGAGAGTCATGTCCTTACTGTGAAATCACTCACTCACTGTCTGAGACATGTCCCTACTGTGAAATCGCTCACTCACTGTGATAGACATGTCCCTACTGTGAAATCGCTCACTCACTGTGATAGACATGACCTTTCTATAAAATTCCCTAACACACAGGACAAATAGTAGCACTGGCACTGGCTGATCATTCTGATTTGCTGGTAAATTAACAGTGAGTAGCAAAGAGAAGAGTAACTTTACCACCGAGACCCTGTTCCTTACTTTGGGCATGTAGGACAGCCATTCCAGAAGCGTGTAAACACCCTCAAAGTCGTCGCAAACAGTGCTGTGTGTCACACCGTTGTTGTGCATGATCTGAACCCCGCCCAGCTGGTTGTTGGAGGTGTACACTTCCCGGCCCAGCACCTGCGGGAAAACCAAGCACAGGACGGCGACATCACTTCCTGTCTCTCTGCATTTCAGATACCCTCTCGCGGAACGCCCACGGCGCCGTTTTCTGCGACGGCCCCCCTGCCCCCGCCGGTCACAGCAGGGTGAGAAGGAGTTTTATTTTCCTGTCAGGGGGGCGAGGACTCCATGCGAAACCGGAGCGTTTGGGGAAGAGGGATCATTTAGATGTAAGAGAGCTGTCCACGTCCCCCCGGAGGGCCTGCCGTCTCCTCTGCCACGCACTCGGAGTGTTAATCTGCCCATTATGACTCAGGAACAAGGGCCCTGTCAGCAGGGCTTGGCTGTCCAGTCCCAGGGCAGCGGGTCCATCACTCCACACACGGGGGGCCGGCCCAGGGCGGCGCGCTCCAGAGCATCCGGCCCGCGGGACGTCAATACTGTCGATTGAGTATTAAAGATCGCTCCGTCACCCGCCGGTCGCCAGGGGGCCTCAGGACGCGGGCCCTAGAGGGTTATTTGTAACCTCCAGTGTGTATTAATACGGCAGGTTTCTCCTCCCTGACACGCCATTCCCCAAAGTATCGACAGGTGCCGTGACAAAGGGTCCCCTCTCAGCCAGTCAATGAAGAGTGCAACCTAAGGCGAGTCCACATGCACACACACACACACACACGAACATAAACACACGCACGCACACACACGCATGCACGCACAAACATACACACGCAAGCACACACGCATACACACAAACAGACACACAGGTTCTTGTACTTCTCACTGCCTTCTTTCTCCGCTCCTGTCCCTGATCATCCATGTGTGAGACCGCATGAGCAGAGCACACCTCAGAGTCCGACAGCAGACTATGCACAGGTGGGATTTATACCACCACAATATCAACATACAACTGATCGTAAAACAGACCGTTTGTGTGTATGACTGCGTTCATAGGTAGATTAGGTACATTTGTAGTTATAGAAGTGTGTGCGTATGCATGTGTCTGTGTGTGTGTGCGCGTGGGTGTGTGTGTGAATTTTGTTTGTGCATGTACATTTCTGTTCATATGAATGTGTGTGTGTGTGTGTGTGTGTGTGTGTACGAGCGCGCACAAGTGTGTGTTTAAATGTCACTGTGAGTGTGAGTGGTACATGAAGGATGACTCCAGGGCCACTGAACTCATTTTGGTTTCTCCACTGTTCCCTCTGACCCCCAGGGCTCATTAACCCCTATCCCATCATGCCATGCCTCGTGCGGTGGTGGAGGGGGGCGACGCACCTCTGTAAAAGCAGGAGAGGTGGCCGTTTCTCACACTTTACTTTAACCTCTTTGGCCATCATTTATTTTTTTATTACCGTTATTGGTTATGTCTCTGGCTACAAATCTCGGGCGTGCTCCTAAAGCTGTCAGCCCTGCCCCGAGCCTCTGGCAACACCGCGGTCACCTTGACCGAGAGACGCAGGACCCAGTGAGGAAGCCTGCTCCGCTCCTCCACACAGCGGCTTCATTAATATTCCACAGGAGAGAGAGGAGAGACGAGGGAGAGAGGAGAGCAGAGGAGAAGGAGGAAAGGGGGAGGGAGAGACGAGAGGAGAGGAAAAGAGAGGGAGAGAACGTGAGAGGAGAAGGAGAGATGAGGGAGAGAGGAGAGCAGAGGAAAAGAGAGGGAGAGACGCGAGAGGAGAGGGAGAAGGAGAGATGAAGGAGAGAGGAGAGGAGAGGAAAAGAGAGGGAGAGAAGAGAGAGGAGAGGGAGAAGGAGAGATGAGGGAGAGAGAGGAGAGGGAGAAGGAGAGATGAGGGAGACAGGAGAGCAGAGGAGAAGGAGAGGAAAAGAGAGGAGGAGAGGGAGAGAGGAGGGGGATAGAGAGAGAAGATGGAGAGAAAACGGAGAAAGATAGACTAGAGGAGGAGAGGAAAAGAGAGGGGGAGAGGAGGTGAGGGGAGGAACACTCCGATCTGCTCCTGCTTCTAATATATATTTTCAAAAGCTCCACTTCCTCACCACAGAAATACACCCCGTGCCTCTGAGGAAGTGAACGCTTGCAACCCGACAGAGGCCCAGCACTGTGTGCGGAGGCTGAGGGGAACGCATCGCCTGTCTGCGCCGTTCTGCACGTGCTCAGCGTGGGCGGGGCTGCGCAGAAGGGAGCGGCCGGCGATAAATATGGCAGAGACCTGCTGGACAAGGACCCCAATGAGACGGCCAACCCACTGTTGTGTTCGCAAAGCCTATCGCACCACCGCAGCCTGACAGCCAGGGGGCGGCCTGTGACTTTCAAACTATACACGTCTGCGCACTGACCTAGGCCTCATGTAGCGACGAAGGGGCGAAGTTACGAAGAGTATGATGGCCATCTGATACTCTTTCTGCAACATGTTTTTACTAAAGCATTAGTCATCAGCACCACTTCCCTCACACGCCCCCTGCAGGGAGGACGAGAACTGCAAGGACAAAGACAGAGCTTCACAGTTCGGTCTCCTCCTGTTGTGGCCGCATTGTTGAGCGGGACGGGGCCACCCTGCCCGGGTAGCGGGCGAGGGCTGGATGGCAAGAGCGGTAGTACTGGTACAGGCCTGGCACTGCGCCGCACGCCCTGTCCAAACGCGTAAGGGAGGCGGCAGCTTGAAGGGCTAGTGTCAGCTCACACCACGCAGCACAAAGTGTCACATCAAGTCAAGGGCAGGAAAGGTGGGGGCAGAGACAGCAGGCACTCAGAGCTAAATACAGCCACACACACCACACACCACACACACACACACACACACACACACACACCACATGTGGAAACACACGCGCACACCGCACACGGAAACGCACACACACATACCACACACAGAAACACACACATACCGCACGTGGAAACACACACACACTGGATGCGGAAACACACACACCACATGCACACATACACAGTGCATGCGAAAACACACGCACACTGCACATGGAAATGCACACACCGCAGGCACAAAGACACACTGCACACACACACCACAACCAAAAACGCACAAACACACACACACAATTGTGGGAACATACAATTAAACTTATATATACATGCGCGTACAAATGTACACACACATGTACACAAGCATACACACGTGAGCCCACACACACGCACAAACACACATATACACAATCACACTCACACAACTTGTGGAACACATACAGACTTCTATACACGCGCACACAGACACACACACATATACATGCATACGAAACACACACAGAAACATGTACAGATACACAGAAGCATTCACACACACACTTTAATTTCTAAAGAGGAAATCTTGCACTTCACTGTACTTCCAAGCTACCGAACTCATATGTGTAAAGCCAGCATATTTAAGTGCAGAAGAATTTGCTCTCCTTGTCATATTCCCTCAATTGAAATCGATTTTTCCTCTACATCCTTTCCACAGAGCGCCGTTCCAAAAGCGCGTTATTGTGCATTTGTTTGTGTTCTGTCATTACTATTACCCACATTACAGAGAGACCTCTCCAGTGGCTGCTGTACAACCCCCTAGCCGCACACACACACAAACACACGCACACACACACAAACACACGCACACAAGCACACGAACACGCACGCACGCACGCAGGGATCCCAGCGCCTGTGCAGTCGTGCGGCTCTTTGACAAAGAGCCCATGGAGCGCTCCTCCGTCCTTCCCCTCTCCCAGGATCATTCTTCATCCTGCGCCCATGCGGGAGTCGCTCGGGGGTGGGGGGGGGGGGCGCACTCGGGATGAAGTCACCGGCCCCAGCTGGCTCTGACAGCCTGCACAATGGAGGAGGCCCAGCCCGGCCCGGCGCCGTTCAGCGGGCCGCGGCTAAGGCCCGCTCCTATCACGCCGCGCAAATTGAAATCTACATGTTATTGCGCTCCGGCGTGCGCCGATTTGCTATGTGTCATCTAATTTTAAAATGGAGACACGTTAATTCACTGACAAGGAAGGGAGGAGTGGGGAGGGGGTGGGGGGTGGGGGGGGGCGAACAGGCAGAACGATTGGGGGGGGGGGCGGAATCTCTGCCTCAGCAAAAGTTTTCATTAAAATTTTAGACAAATGATCTCTGTGTCCTTCTCCCAAGCTGCCTGGGGCGTCATGCTATTTCTATGCAAATAACAACCTCACGCTTTCTGTCCTATTATTTCTACTGGAGCTGCTGCAACATGACCTGAGATATGGTTTGGGGGGTGTGAAGGGAGGAAGAGAGGGAGGGAGGGAGGGAGGGAGGGAGGGAGAGAGGGAGAAAGAGAGAGAGAGCGAGAGCATGTACCAGTGCAGCAGAGAGGGAGCATGTGGGGGGGCGATCACCGAAGTGTGAAAATATATAACACAGAGAGTGTGAGAGAGAGACAAGAACAACACAAAGACACCGCTATAATTTGTTTCACTCCGCCTCCCATTTAATATGTTACACCCTCCTGCTGGCGGCCGGGGTAAAAGAACAGCGCTATTTAACTGTACACCGTACAGTTCTGTCAAGCCCACAGTCCCAGGCTCTCTGCTGCTCCCTCACGCTCATACACCGATACATATATACAGTACATACATGTGCATAAATGCACACTCAAATAAGTACATACAAAAATCAGTCTTCTCCCACTTCAACTGTAATAATAGCTGACAGTAAATATTAAGAATAAAATTTTACCCCAAATGACCAATTTATTGACGCTCATCAAATGCACTTCGAGGCAACCAATCTACTGCTCCCATAATGCACAGAATACGCAGCGCTGCACACACAAAGGACCTATTCAGAAGCCGAATGCTTATAACCATCAGCTACGGCAACAAATACAGATTTGTAGGCTGTTTGCCGCATCACTGAAATAAAAAAAACACTCCAATGAAATGGTGTCAAAACCATTCTCTGATCCCCTACTGAGGTGTGGAGAGGTGGTAACGTGCCCACTCAGTGCGTTTTCCCCCCTCGGTTTCTCCCACAGCCCCTCGGTACACACCCACACACGGCTCGGACCCGTGTCCTTCCCGGGAACACGAGGAGCAGCAGGAATGGAACGGACGCGTAACGTGCGGCTCCGTGCGCCGTAGCTACACTCTGCTGCATGCACAGACTGTAAACGGAGGCGGCGATAAGCGGCCAATTGCAGTTCCCTGCGTATTGCGTGACCTGACCCCGCCACGTGTCCGAGACAGAGGCCGCGCTAGCAGGTCCCCACTGCGGCAAGCTATTTATCGGCGGGCTTTGGCGAAGACGAATCGGCCCGTTACCACCTGTGAGCTCGGAACACGCGGCGACCCACGAGCAGCTTCCCCCTCTCTCGCACCCCCCTTCTCGCACCCCACGGTACCCCCTCCGCCCCTCTTTTAAGATTCAGGGGGTGAGAGACCGAGGCGCCCAATCCATCTGCTCCGGTCTGTCATTTGCATTTCCTGCCTCCCGGCTTTTTTTGAAGTGGCGATACTTTGATGCAGTCAGAGAGGGACACATTATCATTATTTCAATTTTCACGGCAAGACGTTTTTTAGAGGGAGAGAGAGAGAGAGAGAGAGAGAGAGAGAGGGGGAGGGGGAGGGAGGGAGGGAGAGAGGGAGGAATGGGGGCGGGAAAGGGGCACAGAGTGCGATTCAATTCTTACATGCCGAGCGGCAGCAGTCCGCCCCTCGACGGCGTGCTTTTGTACATGTAATGGAGTCTGTGTGTATGCCTGTGTGTCAGCGTGAGGTGGGCGAGCACCTGCATGTGTGTTTTCCGCGGATTGTTCCAGTCATATGCGTTCCTTTTGGCCGTTGTACTGCCCCTGCCCCTAAACCTGTCCCTCAGTGCTGTGTTGGGTGCAAACAGTAAAAATATAGACGCCTGTCTGAGGCAATGTCACACTGTGGCTGAGACGAGAGGTACCGCTTCCTGCTCCCCATTCCACAGACACAGACCGCACCTCTTCAGCTCAGGACCCCAGAGAGGAAATTCAGGCCTAATGAAAGTGTGTGTCGATAGTTTAATTCCAGCGCGCGCGCACGCACGTCAATATGAGAGGCTCGGTCATGTTAATGAGGGGCGCCTATATTAGCCAATCACGGAGAAGCCAGTATCAGTGACGTTGCTATACGGCGCCCATGTGAAAGACCCAAAGGGGATACAGGCCACTGACCTTGTTGAGCGCTCCAGCTCCAGTGAGGATGATGTGGGAGTTCTCCACCTGGATGGTCCTTTGGCCCAGCCTAACCAGGTAAGCTCCAATCCCAATGGCCCTACACGTCACCTGCAGGGCGAGCCAGACACACCTCTCACAAGCTGCACGTCGCCATCTTGTGTCTTTTTATACACACAGAGGGTGATTGTCTTTACACGATGAGTCTGTGTGTGCATTCATAGCGTTTTGTTTTATCTTATCTATCTGTGTGTGTGTGTGTGTGTGTGGTTTGGTTGACATTTAGACTGGTTTAAATGCATTGGTTTAAATTTGTGGTCCGTGTAAATTCCCCATGCGTGTCCGTGCGGTGATTGACGCCTGCACTCACCAGGTTCATGGTGATTACTTTCTGGTACGCCAGCGAAGACTCCCCCGCAATCATCCCAGACCCCCGCAGGTTCTCCACGCCGAGGCCCTCCTCCTTCCCAATGATGTCAGTGATCTTGTACCTGTGGGGGGTCAGCGTTCATTCACACAAAATGTCAGGGGTTGCGCAATGGTGACTAACATCAGGGTAGACAGTGCCCCCAAATACGCTTGAGGACACAAACTTAAGACATCCTTAAAAGGAAACCGCGTACCCACCTGGACTCTCCCTCGTCCTCCACGTGCTCACAATGCACAGAGTTCAGCGCAGAAACCTTCTTGTAGTCCTGAGGTGTGAGGTACAGGTACTTGAACCCCTGAATGCAGACAGACGCACGGACAGCACACAGGTGTGAGGTACAGGTACTTGAACCCCTGAATGCAGACAGACGCACGGACAGCACACGCTGGGTCAGTCAGTGCGGGCGAATCAGATGAATCCGACGTGCTTGTGCGCTCACCGCGTGGAAATGAGGCGGCCACGCATACCGGCTGAGACCAGGGGGGTGTGGCTGACCACTTCCAGGTCACATTAGAGGGACCCGATTGGCTACACCCATCTGCACACGCACAGCGTAAACGATGGGAGAGAGCAGGGGATGGAATTCCGACCTATAAAGGAATCCGCTGTTGGCTGTGAGCACCAGACAGTGCAGTGCGCTCATATATTGCAGCCTATTCGGATCATCAGAAAGTAGGCAATTGACAAGACTAGATGGGCTGATGGACTGTTAGCATTATCATATATTGTTATGTTCTTGTTGATAACCACTGCACGTATGGTAGCGCTCTATATTGTAGGTCAACACTGCTCTTACGGACCATTATTTGGTACAACGTTAACTTTAATGCAATCCATTACACGATAACTTTTATAATGGATTGCATTTATATAGTGCTTTTCAAGATCTAAAAGCACCTCACGGTGAATAAGGGAGACTCACCTCAACCGCCGTTAATGTGTAGCAACCGCCTGGGTGATGTACAGCAGCCATTTGCACCATACAATTTACCGCACGTTAGCTTAGGTTGAGGAGGAAATTAAACCGGGGGATGAATAGGTTGAGAAAACCAGCTTGTGAATTTTGCCAGGACAGTTAAAGGAACCCCCAACCGTTCGTTATAATGTTTCTTTCGCAGGTCATTTTTATATTCTACTTTGACTATAGTACTACGGAAACATGTTGCCATTGAGGGACATTGTCAAGCGCCATGTTCGTTTACAGCTACGTGGTTTAAATTTTAGTACCGTTTCTGCTTGATGGCAGCGTACGCTGAATATAGCTGTTCTGCAAGCTACCATTGCTCTGCTGTTTCCGGATTGCCCCTCACCTTGTAGGGGTCGGACGGGTCCTGCCAGGCCACGTGGAACATGTGTCGGATCTCTTCAGCCAGGCCGATGCGCGCGCCGCTGTTGGCTGCGATGTACATGCGGGGGATGCCGCTCTCTCGGGACATCTCGGAGGCTTGCAGGAACAGCGCGTCCTCCTGCGGCCCGAACGAGCCGATCTTGTGGGTGATGTCATTGCTGATGACGATGATCTCACGCCCTGCCGGATACTCTGGGGTCCTGAGGGTCATCCGCCAGGCCACCATGCCGATCTGGAGCAAGAACACGCACACACACACACACACACACAGGACACACATACATACACACGCACACACAAAGGAGACAAACATATACATACACACGCACACATACACATACACACACACACAGGACACACACACACACGCACACACACATACACACACACACAAATGAGACAAACATATACATACACACACGCACACACACATACACACGCACACACAAAGGAGACAAACATATACATACACACACACACACACACACAGGACACAAACACACACACACATACATACACACGCACACACAAAGAAGACAAACATATACATACACACACACACACGACACACATACATACACACACACAAACACGCACACACACACACACCGTACACATATGCAGGCACATTCATAAACACACACACACGTAAATGCAAGTACACCAGCAAATTCACACACAAACGCACAAAAATGTGTATAAAAACACACATTAACAACCAACCACACAGAAAACCACACAGAAACACACACACACACACACACACACACACAAGGGATGAATAACACACTACTGTGCAAAACAGGGTTTATATTTCACATATTTTTCAGCAGACTGGAGAGGCAGGGGATGAGCGGAGCGCGGAAAAGGTCCAGCTGAGGAGCCCCTCCCACGCCCGCTTAGACAAGACATCGTTTAAATCATTTACTCTGCACAATCCCGCCATCGAAGGGTATGGATTAACCCGCCGCCTTCAGCCCGGCGCTTTCCGGGGCCGTGGTTAATGATGGCCATAAAAAAATGGCCGTGCTCAATTTTACGTTGCCTCCATCTGGGCCAAACCAATCCGTACGGAATGCATTATAATAAATACAGCGCAGAGAGCAGGGAAGGCGAGCCGCCCGGACGTCCATCGCCAGCGGGCAGGAGGAGGCATGTCCAGGGAGCACATCTGAAAACATTAACATGCTGCCCTGAGCGCATTCCTAATCTCTGAAATACACACTATATAACGTTCGACTGGTCTTGCCCTGTCAAGTTTCCCAGCGATGAAAAAGCCTTGCATTAAGGCCTACATTTAAACAACGGCACGCCAGACGGCGATTGCACACAGGAGAGCCGCCAGTGTGTTTATTTATTTGTAGCTCAACCCTCTGAAGCCTCCCATCTGAAGGCTTACACGCAGAATGAGCATAGAGAGTGCTGATGTGTGGGCGCCCGTGAGTGTACGTGCGCGCGCGTGTGTGTGTGTGTGTGTGTGTGTGTGCGCGCTCGCACGCATGTTTTTTCCGTACATGTGTGTGCACGTGTGTGTGTGTGGAGGTTGCCGAACGGGCACCCATTTCTTACACTCTTACACCCAATTTCTAACGCCATCGTTCAGAAAGACAGCCACACCACACCGCACCACATTGGCCTGAGCATCGATCTGCAGCAGAAACCGCTTCAGAAGAAAAAGAGAGACACCTACAGGACGTATGGCGGTAATGCAAGGCCAGTTTTGGTTCTTTTGCTGCTGGGTATCTGGAGCAGAGGACCCAACGTTCTTTGTTGAAATAGGCTCAGTCTACAGATAATAGCCTGTGCTGTACGAAACGGTTCACCACATTTGGGAACCGCCAGTACTTCGACGATGTAATGCGCTTAGATTGCGATGCACGTATAAGTTCCAGTTCACATCCACAAAATTTTTAGTCAAAACCAATGTTTCAGTGTTTCACGACAAAATGGGCCAGGAAAATAGGGAACGATTACTCCGGGGAGGGGACTGGCATGAAGCCAGTCTCACGGTAAATTTGCATATCGCAGAGCACGCTTGCTTTAATTCCTGTGAAATTGGGTGGAACGGGGCCCCTACACTAGCGGCTAAGAAAACAGATAAAGAGAATGGAAACGCTATACGTTTTTCTCTTTTTTTTTTTTTTTTTTCTTTTTTTTACTCCGCCACACATGAGGAGCTTGCACGTGAGGAGCACTGCACCGCCACGGCTCAGCGGCTTTCACCGCGGCGTCTGCACAGCCTCCCCTCGTCCGGAGCGGTGCAGATAAGAGTTGCCTTGGAGACGCTACGCTCCCATGCGAGGTCTGCAGCCCTGGAACAGTAGAGCACTCCTCAAGCCCTGCACACGTATGTGCATATGACACTAGTGTAGTAAGCTCAATAAGGCAAGGCCTGTCTCTCCAGCGCAGGCAGCTCCCGAAGAAGGTAACAGGCTGGACAGCAAAGTGAGGTCTGAAGGATTGTGCGGGCTTCGCTGATTGGATGAAGACTGCCGCTTCACTGGATTGAGGGCAGGCCGCCGCTTCCTCAACCGCTGTGGGTTGCGCCTGGGGGGTCAAAGACAGGGGTCAAGGTTCAGAGTGCGCCCTCACCTCGTTTCCGCCGGGCAGGCGGTTCATCTGCACCAGCTGACCCTGAGGGTCCAGCACCAGCTCTGTGAAGCTGAGCAGCTCGGAGGGAAGGGGGCACGTGGGCAGGTGGGCGTGGCCCTCTGTGAACTGCCACAGCTTCCGCAGCGCCTGGGAGAGGGGGCGAGAAAGAACATGAAAATAAATTAGTACAGTAATACAGGAGAAAGACAAGAAAGCAAGATTAGGAGAAAAGAGGGAGGAAAGAAAGAGACAAGAGGGGCGTGAATAGCCAATGCGTGACGGACGGGAGCACCGTACCTGTCGGAACATCTCGGGGAAATCGTAAACGTAGGTGGTGCCCAGGGACTGGGCCTGGAAGCGTTTGGACTGCAGCAGGTCCTTGGTGACGTAGGGGGTGTTGATCAGCATGCCGTGGAGGGGGCCTTGCTTATCACCGTACGCCTGGAACATGATCTGCAGGCAAAAGAGGCGCGAGTCAGTGACACCGGGGGCAAACGGTCAACGACGAGAGCCCTCGCGAGGACGAACGGCAAGCATCCCAGCCACCGCGACAGCAGACGGTCGGGCGGGAGGACACAAGACGCAACGAGACGATGGCGACACCAGAGACGGCGAGCGCAAAGTTACAGCCGAAGTTTGCGCTCTGCTACTACCATCTGCGCCGCTATGCTAATCGCCAATGCGCCACCAAGCGATAAAGACGCCTGACACAACCTGGTTAGCGTGGCCGTGTCAGTGGCGCTTCCTCAGACCTCGGCTCACGGAGACCCTGCCAATGTCACACGGGAACTAAAAGTGCAGAAAATAATGAAGTCATTTTCCATGAAAAGGACTTATTGTCACACATCCTGCAATTGAAATGGTCCCATTATTCCGAGGCGAGTGGGAGCCTGCCTCGCAGCCACGGTGGCTAAGTGTTAATTAAGAAGGTTGAATGCAGCGCAGTGCGACCCAATCCTCGCTTAATGATGTCTGGAAAACTGTAAGCAGAACGAAAATTAAAATCCCTCCCTTACCTAGAGCCGTGAACACCGTCCCGTTTGTGACGCAGCCCTTGTGGGCCTGGAAAATTAATAGCCGCAAAAATGGAAAATTTGTCGCTGTCAAAACTTTCCTTTCGTGTAAACGGGCGCTACTTACTTGGTTTGTGTACATACGGGTCACATGCACACACACTATGGCTAATACATGCCAACTGTCATTTCTGCATGCCACAGGTGACAAATGTACCCCAGTGAGAGCACCTTACCTGCTCTCCGACACACCAAACAGACACAAGAGAAACATGGTTGGCACCGGTTCTGTAGCGGTAACCCGCTAGTCTTTGCTGGTTGACCTAACCGTGGGACCACACTCACGGAACAAAGCCCACAGAACCTCAGCTCCAACCGTCCCCCCATGCCTCACTTTCCCACGTGGACTAACGCAATATAATTCACCCTTCTGTATGGAGAGGACGGCTTTCAGCCAGTCAGATATTTCATACGTCAAAACAAATCTATACATAAATCCATAAACCTATACATTTCATGTACTGCAGCTGAATTCTGTGACCACGTTCCCCACGCTGAAACGTAGTCGATGACACGGTTTTATTTTTGATGCCGGGTGTGTCAGCCTGGCTTCTGTCTGTGCGCTCGGTTTTATCGCGAGGCGTCGTGTCCGCTAAGCGCACGGTGTGAGCCGAGGTAACGGTACAAGGTAGTGCATGCTGGGAGCTGAGACTCTGAGACTGCCCATGGGCGGGAGGTGGGGTGAAAGAATGAGAGTCGTGCGAGTGCCCCACCTGTCGGTCTTTGGGCCCCACCTGTCCCGTGCGGGAGTCGGTGACCTCCTTGTACAGGCTGATGTCCAGGTAGTAGCCGGACTCGTTGGTGAGGAACAGGCGGATGGGGATCTGCTTGCCGGTGGGCGTCAGGCGGATGTTGATCTTCAGCTCGGCCTGGAGGACCCTCAGCTTCCACAAGCGGCTGCCGTAGCGCATCACCATGGAGCGCACCGACTCCTCGATCTGAGGGGTTGCACACATTGATATCAACACGTACACACACGCACGTGCGCACGTACACAAGAACTCACACATGCGTGCACATAGGTACACGCATCAATGCGCAGACAGATGAGCATGACCTGCAGCTCTCTTTGCTCACAGTGCAATACACCTTCATTACGTGAAGCTGTGGAGAAGCGGTCCAAAATAAGGGCGATACACAGATAGCTCTACAGAACCGGATTGGCTGAGGAGGAAATTAGGCGGGGCTTTCCGCTCACCTTTGAGGGGTCCATGATGACCGTGGGGACGAAGTTGAGGAAGATGTGGTTGCAGTCGGTGCGCACGGTGGTGTTGTTGAAGGCCACCTCCAGCTCGTCCATGGCCTCGAGCAAGAGCCGCTCTGCCTCGTTATGCAGGTACTCAAACGAGGCCTCCTGCGGGGTCAAAGAAGCGGGATTCAAAAGGGCGTCGCCGTGTGCGGGAGCCGCGACTGTGACCGTGACCGCAAGAACCAACGCGCTCACCTTGGTGACCAGGTCCGAGTGGCGGATGATGGCGCGCACAAAGAATCGGTAGTCGGTGACCTCGGTGCCCACCTCCACGCGGGCAGCGCCCAGGTACAGGTGCATCTTGTGGTTGGCGCAGGGAATGGCGGTCAGGTAGAAGTTGCGCATGCGGTTGAGTTCGAGCTGGAAGGCCAGCGCTGGCTCCAGGTGTCTGTAGATACGGTCCTCCTCAAACTAGGCACACAAGAATAGGGTGGCTATTTCACCACACAAAAACTCGACAAAAAAAGCTCACAAACACCAAAACGCCACCATTTTAATGGCCAGGACGGGTCTTTCAGTAATACTCCTGCGAAAATGGCCGCCGCAATCTCTTTCCAATCAGGGTAAAACTGGTTTCTGGAGGAGCAGAGAGTTTATTGAGATGGAAAATGCCCAAAAGCACACAGACTGGACTAAGTAAATGAAATCAAAGGCAATCACATTCTATTAATGGGTGCCATTCCTCTCTTCCTCAGGGGGAAATAATTACAAAGTTCATTATTGTAATGAGGTTTTTGGTAGAGCAGAAAAAAAAGAACCCAGGAGAGGGAAATGCCACCATTGATCACGGCGCCGAGCAGCTCTCAACAGTACAGTCCCGCCCGAACCCGGGCCACAACGGGGACTGCGGCCAAGCAGCAACTCATTCCTCATTCGCACCTTGCTTGGCCCTGGCCATGATCCACCTCTGTAATACACAGGATTGACTCCATGGCGCATAGCCTGCTAGCCTGCATAGCCAACTTGTCCACATGCAGCATGCATGCATGACTCCGATAAAGAAAGTCTAAATGTCTGTCCAAAACATCCTAATCAAAAAAAAAAATAAAAACCGATTGAATCATGCACTCCCAGGTAAGACCAGCACCGGATCTTAATCTCAGCATTATAGCAGTGTAGTGTACAAACCAAAAATTTAATATAGTACGGACGTACATGTAAGATGCACATAAAAGCAGAAAGCAGTGATTTGTAAATTCTCTTTTATGTTTATTTAATTGAAAACAGTACAAAGAAAATATATTTAATGTTTAACCTCATCAACTAAATATACGCTAATTTCCAAATTTGATGCCTGCAACACGTTCCAAAAAAGTTGGGACAGGGGCAAAGACAAGACTGGGAAGTTAAAAAAACACCTGTTTGGAACATTCCACAGGTAAACAGGTGATGCTATCATTACTGGGTATAAAACAAGGATATCAAAAGATTCTTGATATCTTATTTTCAGGTACTCTTAATGGATCTCTATGGTAATTGGGGGGTGGGACTAGATTAAGCTGTAAATTACACGGGAATAGTATGGAACCCATGGTTGGCTAAATGGCTGTAAGTCATCAAGGGTCTGAGGTATCAAATGAGCCTCAAACAATCACTCTGTTGCCAGATATGCAGTAGATATAGATGGATCACTTGAAGGGTTTCTTCTCCTGACTTATTTTTCCATAGAGTTCAATAGGAAAATGAGTCAGGAGAAACAACCCTTAAAGTGATCCATCCATATCCACTGCATATCTGACAGCAGAGTGATGGTTTGAGGCTCATTTCTTATGTGCATTTTCTGGTTTTATGTGCATTTTACATACTGTTCCAACTTTTTTGTTTGTATATTTGCAAATAATCTCTGTACGGAGTTTCAGGTTACAAACCTGTGTTCTTCAGAGTCAACTTCAACACAGGGGGGGGGAGGGGGGGGGGGGGATTCTCTTACACAACAGAAAAACGTCTCAAAACACACTGCTGTGTGATGGCCATGACACCGACAGAATATCGGTGCACCCACTGAAAAGTATGCATTTATTTTTCAGCAGCACAGTATCGTCAGTGGCAAAAGGAGGTATACTACATGAGGTTTCGATATGTCAATCTGATGTCTTCCTCAGAATCAGACCGCGTATCTGTGTATTCTGGCAGAGAGGAGTGTACAAACAGAAACCTGGCTTCCTGTGTGGTGAAAATGGCTGGCAATGGAAGCTGAACTGGAAGCGCAAAGCCCCCATAGAGGAGGGTGCGGAGAGACGCTTTCTGTGGGAGAGAACGCTAAGGATGCTGGGACACTCACCTTGTCTCTGGCTCGGAAGGTGAAAAACTTGGGGAACTCTCTCTGTGCGACAGGCAGGAGGAGAGAAAAAAAGAACAAAGTTAGATTCAGGCACAGGTGGGATTTCTGCCCCGTACAGGCCACAAGAAAAAGAACAAGGGGGAAAGTCAGGGCTGGGTCACGAACGGGGGGGGGCAGGGACGCCGCCACGTAATAGGCTGTTAAAAATTCAGCCCACTCTGCAAGCGGGGGTCCTGGCGGGTTATTTTCGCCTGCGAGAGAACCGAGCAAGCAGCTTGAGCAGGTGAACCCCCCACGGGAAGAGTCCGGTATCCCGAAAAAAACGATCAAGACAATTCCACAGAAAATGCAGCTCAGCTTTGCCTCTTGCTAATCAGTTTAATTGACAGTGATTGGATAGGGAGCAAAAATGGCAACTGCCCTACCTATCTGGAAACTGCACCAAAATTAGGTGAGTTCTGAGCTGCTCAGGTTTACTTTGTTGTTAATGCATGTGGCAATTATCAACTGCAAATACGTGAGGGAGCTCCATGGAGGACTCCACTAGAACATATCTAACATGGCGTGCTTTCCATTACAGTGGTTACAAAGGAAATTACACCAAGGCAGAAACAACTCCAATTGTAAAAGAACAACTTGCCTTTCTGAGAAGAAACAAATGGGAAAATCAAAAGGACAATATCAGAAGTCACAATTTGGGACACAGTATGGCCCTTTAAACAATTCTACCAAAAAAAGAGCCGCATCTTTAAAAGGCTGGTGATTATTCGCCTTCCCGGGGTACTCCCCATGTATGAATGGACCTGTTTTAGCCTGTGGTATGAGTTTATTTAACAGCAAACTGAAACAATTTGCCTCCTGTCTTTCAGCACAAATTGCCTGCTTACTCCCATCATGCATTTGAAGTTAATGATGGCAATTGGTAGTTTTGTAAATAGCCTCTGTCTATAGACAATCACCTGATGGATGAATAAAACATCGCCTGTCCTTACAGTGATTACGGATTCGGAACCCGTTGCGTCTGGTCGTGTCAGAGGGCTTTGAAGATCTTGGGGGAATTGAGGCTCACGGGCACGGACCACTTCCCCGAACAATAACTAACTAAGCGCACATGCTAATTAACCTAACTCCAATCTGGACATGGGGGACGAGCGATGAGCTGCAGGAATACATCAGCCCCGGAGCCCGTGGGCCCACGGCTGCACACGTGTCAACTGATAGCGCTCCACCGCTGGCAGTATGCAATTTTCATTACCACAAAAACATCCGCAGCAAGAGGCGGGAGCGCTTTGGGAGAGGGGGGGGGGGGTTGGCAGTATATACCAATGCTGGTCCGGAGCACCCCCGAAACACAACGGACCCGTATTTAAGTGCTCAGCCAATAGGAAGCGTTCTGTGAGTCACCTGACCACAAATGCGTCGAGAACGCCAGCGAAAGTGCGAAGGCGGTGAGCGTGCGATAATCCACTTTTCCTCTCACCGTCAGGGCACCCGACGCCAAGATTTTTTTGTTTTCTGTTTAAAGCAAAGCCGTAAATGCAAATGCCAAGGCTAATTTAATAGGATTTCAGTGATTCAGTGACAGAGGAACGGTTGGGTGTGTGGTGGGTTGGGGGGGTTATTCGAGGGGAATTGAGTGGCTTTTCTATAGGACACACAAACATCTTCTAATTAGAGGGACACAATGGCGACAATGATTGCCTCTGAGGCCTAGGAGACAAATCGACCCCCATTGTAATCAAGGCCCGTTCTTGTCTAATCAAATGAAGGCGAAAGGCAGTAATCCCACCAAATAAGGGGAAAATGAAACGGCCGCTGTCACGTATCCAAATTTCCCGGGCGGAAAATGGCTGCCGCAGAGATGGCGCTCGGTCATTAAGGGTGTCTCCTGTACAGTTTAATTCGCTGACTGACGCGTTCAAAGGGAAAGCAGGAAAAAAACCGGATTATACTAAGCGTAACTAAAGCCCGGAAAACAAAGCCGCCAACGCCAAAGAGACGAGAGTTTGTTTGGAGAGACTGCGATCACGCAGGCGAGCGATCAGCTGCCAGTGTGTGAAAAGGTAACTGGACAAGTGTGAGCATGAATTCCAAGCCCCCCAACCACCCACCCACCCTTCTCCAGGAAGGGCTCTGCATGAGGTGGGGAGGGGTGGACCTGGGCAGCGTAGGTGTGAGTGCGAGGGAGTCAGAATACGCCTTACACCTTACAGCTGCAGAGCCCCGTTTACCAACGCCCCACCACCACCACCACCACTGCCATCCCCGCCTCCCACCCCCCGACGCCCCCCTCCCCCCCCCCCCCTTCCCCATCTACTCACATGGAATCTTTGGTCCACCTCACAGTTGACTTGCTTTCTGAAATCCTGTCAGCACAAGCCCAGAAAGCAGGCCAGGCACAGAAAGAGAGAGGACAGGAGACACAACATGGCTCCATTTGAGTGGAGAAATTACTGTCAATTACAAGACACCCAATCAAGCACAATCGCAATGACAACATGCCCACAAATGAAACATCACATTGATTGCAGCATTGCATTGCATTGATAATAGTGATGCTTATTGGACAGCTGTCTGAGGAAAGAGGATGAGCACAGCGACAGCCATTTGGAGGAACGGAGTGGGGGGGGGGGGGGTGGGGTTGGTCACCTTTTGAGCCACCAAGAAGGTCAGCCTGCGGATGCCATGTTCGAACAGGTCCGATTTCTGTGGAAAAAAATGAGAGGATATCTATAGTCGCAAAACCGCATGTTAGTAACAAGTCCCTGAGCTACAGGCTTCTAATGGAGGTACGCTGTATATCTTCGTGTATCTCAATGGTGCGTAAAGGGGCCTGTGTCACACACACATGGAGTGTGCGGCTTCACTAATGGGTATGTTTATCAGGTATGCGCAGAGTTCATCGTATATGTACATGTATCTGTATGATCGTGCGTGAGGTCTATGAGGCGTGTGTGTGTGCGCGCGTCTGTGTGTGTGTGTGTGTATGTTTGTGTGTCAGCGCGTGTGTCTGTGCACACTCCACGAGAACCTTAACAGTCTGACTCCTCCTCGAGGGGAACTCTTCATCCCGCATATCTACCACCATCAGCATATCTACAACTCGAGCCATAACCAATCACACCAGACCGAGGCAGTGGGGGTGGGCGTGGCCACCGCTTGGCAATCTCTCCCAGTGCCAATAGCAGCAGGGAAACGGAGCCGTGTGGGCCTGGTCATTAGGGCCAGATTACACCATCAGTTACCTGGGGCACCTCTATTTACTCCTGCTGCTGCAGCCTCATTTTCCAGAGATATGATCCTCATTTTGGTGAGGGAAGGGAACGGGCCGAGGGGCCATTTGCCTCTTGCCCGCCTCTCGGT
Organism: Ilyophis sp. 1 JC-2022; assembly: GCA_022702515.1. Lineage (NCBI taxonomy): Eukaryota > Metazoa > Chordata > Actinopteri > Anguilliformes > Synaphobranchidae > Ilyophis > Ilyophis sp. 1 JC-2022. The sequence continues at coordinate 18,159,403 of CM040401.1, read as the reverse complement.
GCGGTATTTGTCTTTGATGCTGCTCTCTGATGTACCGTACCCCTTACTCCCTGCTGGAGGGGGAGCCGGCCTCCCAAGCTCTTTTCTCATTATTATATTTTATTCCTTCTTCCACTTTTCATTCCACGGTGTTCGCCCACTAAGTGCACCTCAGTGTCAGTTTAAGGCCTGCCCGACACAACGCCCAACAGATGTCAAATAAACGCGGCCCTGGATTCATTCCTCATATTGAAGCTTAAATCACCAGGCTGTCTGCAACGAGAAAAAAATAAAATAAAAAAACAACACAAGCACAGGCCTGGAGGCAAAATAGACCCATCTGTGCTGGGTATGGAAATGTCTAACAAGAGCATGATTACTACAGAAACACTCCGTCTACAATTAAAGCCCGTGAGTGACTAAAATGATCCAGGGAGCACTGTACTACAGATGACTGTATAAAAAGCCAAGATCACAGCATTTGAATACTGCAAGTTCAAGGCCCCCTATTCAGCAGTTGAAGGAGATTAAAATTGTGAAACGTGTAAATGTCCTTAAGACTCTGAAACTCGGCGATAAACCGCGATGCGTGTATCGGAGAGAGAGAGAGGCGTGTGGAAGGAGGGAAGGAGAGAGGGGAGAAAGCGCGCACGCTAGGGCAAATCTCCGGGATAGTCCGGGACGGGAACATACCTTCACTTTGATTCTTTCCCTGTTCCGCGGGCTTGTAAGCCTTCAATTAACTGACGGCAACCCTTTTTTAAGTCAGTAATCCTCTTAGCACAGAGCCTACCCTTTTTCTGTGCCACTCTCCATCCCCATTCCACGCTCTCCCTACAGTATTCCCGCTCTGCAGCCGAGCGTGCCCGGAAGAACAGGGCTACTCTTGTGCGGGGTCAGGGTCTCACGTTGGACTGGGTGAACTCCCGGAACATGGAGGCCAGGCCGTCATCATCCACGTCGCTGTCGGTCTTGATGGCCACATTGAGGATGTGAATCGGTTCATCCTGGGCGGTCTGCGGTTTTAGACAAACACCAACAGTAAAGTCAGTCTCGAGTATGGAGCGGAGCTAGGGGAGGTGAAGTGGGAGCACAGAGGATAGGTGTGAGGTAACGGGCACCGTGTGAGGACATCTAGTCTCACTGCAAATCATAATTTCAACTACTGAACCATTCCGTAACTGTCCCCATCTACCTCTGCCTGGCTGACTGGGGCCTTTCAACCCCTTTCCAGCAAACAGTGCCCCAAAAAGTTCAATACTGTGGATAATGGCATCCAATACAGTGATATTTAAGTCACTCATATATGGGTCATTCTGTGTAAATTGGTGGTTGTAAAGAAATGAACATTTCTATCCTATTTTTTCCCAGACTTTAAGCATATATCTATTAGTCCAAGTCTAAGATTCTAAAATCTACTAAAGCTACAGTTGTTATAACGTTATAATGTATTTTCAGAATTTTCCTTAATTCCCAGAACTGTGTGGTCTGACAAAGATATTGTATGACATAAGTATAACTTCCTTGGATTTATACTCAATATGTTTGCCTATATATCCGAGCATCCAGTTGGCCTTTACTGCTTCAGCACAATGCCTAGAACCCGAAAGGCTTTGACCAACTACTACCCCTAAGAGTTTTTCAAATTGAGCACATTTCAATTTTGTTCCTCCCATAAAGTAGTCCCGGCCTTATCATTTTATTTCCCGCATGTAGAACTTTACATTTAGTGTGGGAATGATGCAGTGTGATATACTGGTTGCAGTTTTAGGGGTGAAGCTAAAACGGGGCTCAAACAGTGAGTATTATGGTAGCGACATAAAAACATTTTAGGAACAGCATTTTTAAAAAAAATGTTAAATAGAACAGACATTCCAACTTTTTTTTTTTTTTTTTGGGTGGGGACTGCAATTTTCGCCATTTCTGTAGAATGGGTCATGTACCATATGGACTCGTGTGATAAACTTTCTACAGTGACACTGAGTCGCTCAATATTCTGATTTTGTTAAGTGTTGTGCACAGAGAAATAGAGCCCCCCACTCCCCAGGGATTAAGACATGAAGTAGTCGCCATTTTATAAGTAAATGAACGTGCAACCCCCCTGTCCCCTCACCTTATTATCCTCTTCTCCATAAAGCACTGGCTTCCCTCCCTCTGGGAAGGTGGGACTCGGAGGAGGCGAGTCTGAGAAGCAGCTCATCACGTCTTGGATGTTCCTGAAGGAGGGGAGGAGGCTCGTCAGCTAATGAAGGCGCCTGCCGCTAAACACAGAAGAGTGAGCAGGTAGGGCCCTCACTTGAGAAAGTCCTGGAAGGACCGGAAGGAGACCATGGCACCCATGCGCTGACAGGGCGGGGTGAAGGAGGTGTCCAGAAGCACATCGCTCACGCTGGCCACGTGCACCATTCCGTAGTGGTTCAGGTTGGAGGAGAAGGACATCCTGGTACCGTGACACAAACAACGTTAGGACCCCAACAAGCACGGCTGTCCACACACCTGCCTGAGACAACGCCCACATTCTCCGCCAGCGGAACACGCTGTACTGGCTACCAGGCGTTCCACTTTCACATCAGCCACTAAAAAGCCCTACGCAGCACTGAATCACTCTGACCCCAGGCTTCACAAATGCACTCATCTTCATAGAAGAAGCGAGCAGGTCAATTAACATCCAATCCCCTGTTCCTCATTGCAGCTCTTCTGTGGTCTGAGTCTCATCACCCGAGTACATAGAGAAGCTCCTGAGGAGAGTCATCCATATCCAAATGTCTGTCCATTTGGTGACCGGCACATACCAGATACTCTCAGCCAACACGCGGACACCCAGAAGGCGCGGATATCGGCGTTAACGCTCACCTAGCGCCTTCTGGCAAAGATGACCAATACAAAAACATACCAGAGAGGACAGACATTCCTCCACAAGCACAGAGTTGTCTGAGCTTCCTACGTCAAGCAGAAAGAATGCGACATGAAAGGAAACCTGTTCCATTATCAGCACATACAATTTCCCAGAGGTGTCCCCCCCTGCTGTGGCTCTCAAGACCAGAAGGAGAAGTCAACTGTATTAATCAAGAGCTCATTCACTTCCCTCTACACCCTCACTCACACACACACACACACACACACACACACACACACACACACACACACACACACACACCTGCCCTCTGCCTCAGTCACATGCCGCACCCTCTGCAAGTCGCTCTGATGCAGTGGCCACACATTCCCCTGTGACTCACTTACAACAGCAGTGTTAACATCCCAATGAGCAGGAACACTGGTTTCACAGGTACAATTTTCCATAGCAGAGAAGTGGTAAACTCTTCTTGTTACTGCGTAGAGTTAACCAATCGCAGTGCATCTCTGTTCTGCCAGGTTATAACTATTCTTTGGGACCACACATGCACGCTCATTCTTGCACGCTCACACATATTCACAAAGGCGTACATTCACACACAAAGGCGTACATTCACACACGAAAGCGTACATTTACACACAAAGGCGTACATTCACACACGAAGGCGTACATTCCAAATGGTATTTGATCAGTTTGAACTGACATAGAAAAATATTTGAACTCAATAAAATTTAAAGTTGACCTTTAACGGGAAAATAATGTCTCTATTCAAACTCTATTACTCTTACTCATATTTAGTTTAATGCATTTCATCTAATTGATTTAATGTCAATATATCTATACTGATTATTCTTAACTGCATACATGTATCAGTCAGACATTGTTATGCTATAGTATTCCTACAGGTGGCATGTGCATGTGCAAAACAGGGTCTCCAGAAACAACAGGCCCTATGCCAGATTTCATTTGTACTTCTATGTGAGCAGAGTTTTCAGCTCCACTCACATTCAGTTTTCAATACTATATATACAAATGCAAGCAGCTATAACCTAGCATTTCATCACAGACGCATATAAACACATATATTGCAACATGTACAATAACCTCCATTATCACACCGAACTCAAATACCACCATTATTTGTAATGTTGTCAGTAAGGATGTGCGGATGTATAAATGAGTATTTTTATGCTGCAATTACACTGTAGCATATTTGACCGTAATATTACATGCATCATAAGCATATCAGAGAATGCAACTGAAAACTGGAAAATTATGGCTGGTAGTGGAGTCGGAATTTGCTAGAATGAACCCAAGTGGCGCAGTATGTGTATGTTGCCCCCAACTCTGAAAAGCACTAAAATAAATCAATACACATTCCAAAGTATTGAACTAGATATGCTAATACACATTCCAAAGTATTGAACTAGATATGCTAATACACATTCCAAAGTATTGAACTAGATATGCTAATACACATTCCAAAGTATTGAACTAGATATGCTAATACACATTCCAAAGTATTGAACTAGATATGCTAATACACATTCCAAAGTATTTAACTAGTTTGCTGCAGAAAGCCATGCTGCACCATTAGTGTCAAATCGCTGTGATCAACCAGCAGCAGCTCCAATCAAGGGCCAGATTCCTTACAGGAAAATTCTAGAACTACTACAGACAGCAGCAGCATGGCCAATTAGGCCAGACCTTGTCATCTGACAAAACTCAGACAGACTTCCAGTTGGTCGGTGATGAGGTCACACGATTGTGATTGGACATTTACCTGTGGAAATCCACAGGCCCCAGGATATTGTTTTGCTTGAAATGCTTGTTTGAAATGCTGGGTTACATTTCACTTGTTAATCAAATAACTTAATTATATGCAATTAATTGGAAATTTAACATATTTATTTTTCTCTCTACTGCCCATCTTGGACCATGCTGCATTGCATCAACACGACTCCTCTAGTAATCTCTACAAACTGCTGTCATTCTAGGACCCTACTTAATGGATGGTAATAGAAAGAATTTGTACTATACCTGTTTAGAGTTGGGATGTTCCCTCTGCAATCAAACAACATTGATTACTGATAGGTTAGTGGCAGGCAACAGTAAGAGGAAGCTGTCCTAAGCTGTCCCAAGAGTCATATGCTGTGTGTGGTCTGAGGTGTCAAGACCTTAGTTTATTGGACTACAATGTACTACCCGTCTGTTGAATTAAAGTGCTGAATGGTTCCGCTCCCTAGGCCCTCAATCATTATCTAATCGGACATAAATTAGTGTCAACATATAAATACTGACAGGGCTCAGTTTATTTAAATACAGGCAGAGGAATTTGAATTAAACGAATGACGATACAAGACTTTTGCCGTCTCTGGAACCTGGTTGAGAAAAAGGGCCTGTGGGTATTTCTGGCCAGCCCACGGCCGCCTAATGCAGTTGCGTCAATGTGCTAGGCAGGTAAAGAACATGCCTTTCAGCTGCAGGCAGGTGTGACTAAACAGCGTCCTGCATCGGTTTCATACATTTCAGATGGATTCCTCTTTATGTCAGCGGCGATAAGGTTAGCATTGCGGTTAGGCAGGGTTGACCCTGGATCTGGACTGACCACACACACGATTACTCAATGACAGCTCTCCTCTCTCACATGCAGTCACAGCCTAATGTAATCTGTACCCATCCCACCCATTTCCTCTGCACCCCTGCACTTCCTTAAATACAGATTGCATATACACAAACCAGATGGCCAGCTCCGCACTCTTCACAACGAAAGTGTTCTGGCTTCAGGAATATTCATTCAGGGATGTGGTTACACACAGAAACGGCTAGTGTAGCCATGTTGACAACAGAAGCCGCAGCAATCAGCTAGAACCTCTTAGAACATAGAAGTACATAGGATGGATGGACCACAGGAGCTGACCATCTGTGCCGCATGTAGACAACTTGTTATTTAAAGATAAAGGTTGTCAGTCAGTCAAAGATTCAAATAGGATAAGCCAGGTACATGCAAATTTGTGCCACCCGCAACAGGCCATCATGACCGGGCAGTCAGGAGGGACAAAACAAAAACAGAACTAAAAAAAAAAAAAACTGAGTGAAAAAGCAAGAAAACAAAAAACGTAAAATTAACAAATGAAAATGGGCACAAACACATCAGCGGCAATCGCCGAAGGAGCCGTCATAGTGCAGGTGTGAAACAAACACCAGAACGCACACGCGCAGCGTTGCGCTTATGCTGACAAACGCGAGAGACGAGGGAACACGAAAACGCCAGTAAAACTGAGGGGACCGGAAATCGTGGCTGACGACGTTTCTCATTTTTAGATTCCAGTTTGGTTATTTTAAGTTCCCCCACGTGACTTAAACCTTTACAGTGTAGCCCACTGAATTCTCCTTGAGGAGACTGGAAAAATGACTGGAATGATGTCAGCAGGTAGGCCGGCCCTCTCCACAGGCAGAGTACAGGAAGAGGAGGGCCAGCCACTGGCTCCAGTCATGAATTCACCGTAGAACCTTCCACTGTGTCTGTTATTCGCCTGACATCCCTCACTTAGAAATCACAAAAAATACATTTTTGAGCAGTAACTACAAGTGGCTTTCGTGCGCTTGGACAGGAGGTGGCGCAAAGCTCCGCCCAAATGCTACTCTGAGAGCAGGGGTGGCAGTGCATCGTGGGTACCTGTTGGGGTGGGAGGAGGGCAGCATGAACTGGAACTCCACGATGCAGGTGTTGTCCCTGAGCTGCCGGTGCTGGACGCTGTTCAGCTCGTAAGCGATGTACGCCCTGCGCACGTACACCTGTTCATCAGGGGCAAGCATGCGGTCAGGGAGAGAGAGGTCCCGAGACTGAGATGTTCCCTAGATTTCAAGTTCCCTCCATCAATCCGTTTATTTATTTGCTGTGTAAATCTGGTCTAGGGGCAGGGGTTGGGGGGGGGGGGGGGTGGTTCCAAGAGCAGTAGAAAATACTTTGCAAATTTATACAAATTAAAAATATTTACCTGAAGGAAAGAATTTAGCAATTTGCTCAAGGCTATCCTGTTTCCTGAGCCAGTGATCATCAGGTCATAAATACAGTCTCCTGACCCCTGTACAACCTATGCCTCCACCCACACTGCTGTAACTGCAATGGGACACGGGTAAGCTCGCTCGCTCACTCACCTCCAGGGCAGCCATCCTGACCACTTGGTTGCTGTGGTAGAAGAAATTGGGCAGCACATCAAAGATGGAAGTCTCCGACAGGATCAATTTCTGGGAAGCGAGGGGGCAAAAATTTACAGTCAGGGTTGCGGGGGACAGTCCATGATCTTAGAAACAAATTTATCAGGTGTGATTTTTTTTCCCTCTCCTACACGAGCACAGGTCCAAAAGCGCAAATCTATCGACTGCTTCTCTGCATATCACCACAACAACATTCCTATACGTTCTTCTTACTGTTTTGTCTTTATCACACAAGCCGCAAGGATTTAAACTTGTATAACGATTACCCTCCAGGGGTCCCTGTAGGCCAGGGATGTGGAATCTTATGCAAAAAGGGCCGGTACGAAGACACCCGATTCTGCTCATCAAAGGTCTTGACTCAATTAGTTGAATCAGGCGTCTTAGTGCCGGGGCCACACCACCCCACCCCAGCTGTAGGTGCTCGAACGGCACAGTCACAGTGACTGAGTGGCTAACTGTGACGCTCTGACCTGAGGATGGCTGGGCCCTAATATGGGAGCTGAGGGACGCGTTTCCCTTTCTCTGAAACGCTGCAGTCCTGAGGAGAGAACAATGCAACTTGGTGGGGTGCTGCTCAGGTTGTGTTAGCGGTCAGGCTACGGGGCAACAGCGCTGTGGGGCAGTTAAGTCACAGCGTGTCCTGGGCGATGCTTACCTGCAAGTTCTCGATGCAGAATTGGTGGCCGTACATATCGATGGCGGAGAGGAAGATGGACTCAACCTGGTTGTGCCGCAGCTCGTAGGAGGGCAGGTGGGAGGCGATCAGCACCTGGAGGAGGCGGGACAGACCAAAGCGAGCGCTCACTCTCGGATCCGGAGAGACGGCTGACATTGCAGAGTCGCACTTACACTTACATTCATAAGTTAATGGCAAAAAAAGACACACAATGAGCCTAGTACTTGATCATGTTGTGAGTGCACTTCCCTCTGGCTGTGAATGTGAAAAATACTTTAAATGCTTTGATTTTGCTTCCTAAACCTGGCTTTCATTAGTTCTCATTTGCTAATTAACTCAGGGCGTCATGTGTCGTTCTCTGACACATGAAGTCTCTGGAAGTGGCAGAGAGCTGAGGTGTGAGGATTGGATCAAGGACCAACCGCTGCATGCTAATGAGTCACATGGTCTGAATCAAGCCACTCCCATCCGTGTCACTGACAACAACAACACAAAACAGCGTCATGAAATGGCGATCGTACGCACAATGCTGGTATGCACACACGCACGCACACGCGCACACACACACACACACACACACACACCTTGGCTCCGCCAGCTCTTCCTGGCATCTGTGCGCTGCGAAAGGGCCAATCTTTCCAAGAGCAAAACAGGAAAGGCGAGAAACAGGAAGCGCGGAGCGGGGCCTCACCTGGCGCGCGCGCAGCGCCACCTTAGCGTTGGTGGTCTTACTGAGCTGGGTCAGCTCGGTCAAGATGGCCATCAGCTCGTCGGTCAGCGTCGGATCTCGGCCACACAGCTGATCCTGGAGAGAAGCGAAACGGTTCAGCCGCCGTTACTGATGCGAACGCCCATCAGACAAACAGTGAGGAAAAGGCAGTTAAAGGGGCATCTGTATGTATGTATATCTGTGTGTGTGTGGGGGTCTCCATTTTGGATCAGCAACCCTCAGCATAGTGGGTGAATGGAGGATGCAGGGGGATTTGGTGCTGGGGGGCTGTTGCTCAGAAAAGACCTCACACCTCACTGACACCCACAGTAATTACACACTTGAGCGGCTGGACTGTGAAGGAAAGTGAAGGCCTGAGCAGGAGCCCAGCTGCCACTCTCCCTCCCCATCACCAGAGCCCTGATTACTGCCCCCCCTCCCCCCAACACTGCACCCCCAAGACCCCCCCTCAATCCTCCCAGGAAATACCGCTTTGTGTCCCGGTAATGAGATTCTCTCACACCCAGACTTATTTACAATACCAGCCAGGGGACACGGAAAAAGAGAGGAGGGGAGAGAACAGCTCACCGCCTATATCACTGCCCCATTATGACCTCTCAAAATATCAGAAAGAGAGAGAGAGAGAGAAATAAAGAGAGAGAGGGACAGAGAAAGAGAGAGAGCGAGAGAGAGAGAGCACTTTCCTGTGAAACTGAAAACTGATTTTGAACGTCAAAGAGAACTTGTTGGTCCTCATGTTCTGCATCGTTTTTATCAAGCAACAAAAAACAATGACTGAACTCAGTGACAGAAAACATACACACACTCTATTTAGAGCCTGGACTGTGGAAGGCCTGCTGGGCCCTCCCTCTCACCCTGTCGCTTTCTCAACTCCGCCCACCACCCCCCCCCCCCGCCCCCCGCCTCCCGCCCCCCGCCTCCCACCCAGCCCGGTGTGCCAGCGTCCAGCCTCACTCACAATCAGCATGGTCACCAGTAGGTTCTTCTTGGTGACCTGGGCGTGTGAGAAGATGTAGTTCAGCACGTTGGCCATGTCTCCCTTGTTTTCCTCCCGCAGTGCGAACACGCACTTGTCGTAGTGTCCTGCAGACCAACGCAATTAAACACATCAGCGTGGGGTGTCGCGCTGGCCGCCGTCTCACCACCGGGGACACGGAGGCTGTGAAAAACAGAGCCTCGCTTGTATTCACACGCTCTGACACACACACACACACACACACACCACACTGACAAAGACAAACAGACAGACACACACACACACATCACAGAAACAACCGCTCAC